>JAQIBA010000173.1:0-100030 GCA_028293925.1 Brueelia nebulosa | reverse complement strand
AGATTAACGGAAATTTCGTTGTCATGACAACCCGTAACGGTTGGTTTGAACCATCACTCAAATCAC
Organism: Brueelia nebulosa; assembly: GCA_028293925.1. Classification (NCBI taxonomy): domain Eukaryota; kingdom Metazoa; phylum Arthropoda; class Insecta; order Psocodea; family Philopteridae; genus Brueelia; species Brueelia nebulosa. The sequence continues at coordinate 99,964 of JAQIBA010000173.1, read as the reverse complement.
TGCCTTCTCAATGACTCTTTCTTTTCAGCTCCATCAGGTCTACTCGAAAGTGTGCGCCAAGAGGGGTTTGACGGCGGTGGACAAATCGGGGTTTCTTTTCCTCTGCAGACAGGTGGAGATGAGTGGGGTTGTGGTTGTCGGAAAGGGTGCGGGAACGCAGGCGAAAGTGACGCTGCAGTGGGGACGAATCGGAAGTGGCAGATTCCCTGAAGGATCTCAACTTGATGTCGTCCATTTTGAACGACACCGCGTGTTTGGCTTAGAGCTCAGTTTATTTAGTGAAATAATAAAAGACTGAAATCGGGTGTAAGAATGGAAATGGTTTTGCGAATTGGGTTTTAATCGAGTCGACGAGGCATTTATGAGTTAATGATCTCGGTTCTTTTTAAGTTATTTTGAGTAAAGTGTGAGAAAAACACTGGTTTGTTGTCCAAGTGTGCTTTTGAATTCGTTTTATTTTAAATAAATAATATTGACGGTAAAATTTTTATTTAATACTAAATCCTCGACTTTAAAAGTTTCAGCAATAACAGTATTTTTAAATAGTGCATTAATTATTTAATATAAAATAATTTTATGTATTTACGTTTAAGCAGTTAATAAAATCATAAAATTTACGAAAAAAGTAATTATAATCATTTGCGTTTCGAAAATTTCACCACAGAGTTTAAAGAAACGTATTATTGTCAATTTGGGGAAATTCATTATTTTCGGTTGGTATTGCCAACAGCCGGAAATGACCGTTAAGACTTTTATGAGTTGAAAACGGCCAATTTGTGAATGTGAGTTATCGGTAATCAATCCCGAATTCTCATGTCATTATTAACATTGAGTAATTTTCTCTTTCTAAATTAAATTAACGAAACTCCGAACTCTTAAGTTCCGCGATTTTATTTATTAAAAGCGCAAGAATTTGTTAATTAAAATTTTATTTAACGTAAAAAGTAAGTTAATTAATGAGAAAAGAGCTTTATTTCCAAAAAGCGGGATTCCCCGGAGGCCATTATTAAATTCTTCCCAGAGTAAACATAAATTACAAAACAACAGACTAAAAGTGAAAAATTTACTTCGTGATTTTTGAATAATTAAATGTTGATCTATTTCTTTCTTACCTTTTCCGCCATTTTAAGTGCAGTTCGTCCTTAAGGGAGCATTAACGGCTTTTATTTCATCACTTCGCTGTCGGTGCGTTTGCATGGATTTTTCTTCGTCAGCTGAAAAACGACAGGAAGATATGAAGAAGTAAAAGTGCTGCTGCTCCTGCGAGCCTTTAATTCTGTTGTTGTCGTTCGACTTACGCATTATCGTGTGATTAAGACCTACGCGCTTTGGGTCAACCCCTAAATAAAACACCGAAACCTTGTTTGTATTTGTCTGTGTCTAATCAAAGGTTACCAAATGTTAATCATGTTTATTTCAAAACATCTCTCTCACTCTCTCTCTCCGCAAATAAGGGAATTTATTGTTGATCGAAAGCGGACATAACCAACTCATAATTAAAAAATTTTCATTTTTCAATTGACTTTTCTCGGAAGTATCGTGCCGATTTGGCCGTGGACTTTGCCGTCGTTTTCATTTCGAGTCTCTAATGAGAGTGACCTTTGACCCCGACGGAAGAATGTGGACGCCGTTGGACGTCCCGAACCGGAAAAGGGTGAAATCCGAATTGTTGCCAAAGGGTGTAAGCGAACCCTCAATTCAATTTTACAAAAATGATTGAAACGTGATGAAATGGAAACGTCATTTTCAAGTCTCAAATACCACGAAAATAAAGAGGGGTGGAAAACATGGCGAAAACCCCGAAGAACAGGGTCAAATTCTTCCGAACACTATTGAAAATACGTTAAAAGTCATATATATTCGTATGAATGAAAGAAACAATATTTCAGGAAAATCAGAGAGGCTGAATATTTCGCATATAGAATAAAGGGAAAACGTACGTTAAAGTACGGAAGTTATTAATGACTCGATTTAATATTCGAGGGAAAAGCCTTTCGGGGAAACATCGGATGAGTTTAAATTACTATCGAGTTAGTTGCGTATTGAAGTTTCTCCCCCGCGAGGCTTTTCTGCAATCTCTACTTTTTTGCTCTCCGAATCCAATTAAAATTTTCTTCCGGTCACATCCGTTTCCGGTTTCGGTTTTAACGACTCCCTTAATGAAATGGACCGCAGCGATGCTTAATGGCGTTGGATTTGGAAGAAGTGTTCGTGTCAGAAAGTCGTAAAGATAACGTCATTAAAGAAGACAGGAGTCGATCTATGGAACATCTCTTGAGATTAATTTACAAAAAGAAGTTATTTAACGGATTTGGCCTTTTTTTCCGGTTGACTGCAGCGTCTTTATTTGGAAGGTTGCCGTCCTGTTTTCGAGGCGTTAACCGTCGACTCGTAAATAATTTCCATTTATTTATTTCTCGTTACTCTATTGCTTTTGATCTTATACGCATCTGTAAATTTTGAGTTTAAACTGTAACGGAAGCATCGTCCATATTGTGAAAACAAAAACTCGTTGTCATGACAACACATAACGGTTTTTCACAAACAACAGAATGACTTAATCAAATTTATGGTGAAAAAGACAGCAGATTGAGAGGTTATCTTTAAGTGAAACGAAAGGGTTGATGAGAATTGGGGTAAGTTGGATTGTCTTTTAGGCTGCAGCTATGCAAGGACAAATATTAATTGTTTTTCTTTCTGATTCGTCGACTCTTTTAAGCCGTGACATTTGGTTATTAATTTTATATGACCTTTTCGAAGTGACGGGGTTTTTGAAGAACTTCCCCCGGGGGAAATCCATTCCCTCCCCCCCTCCGCCCAGAAAAACGTCACCCCCCGTCAGATGCAGTATTCAAGTTTATTAACGACTTACAAAGGGTTTCGCTGATGTTTTTTTAGTTTGATTTTGAAGTAATTAATTGAAAATAAACGGTTGGTGATTGTTAAAGTGGGCGCCATTGCATTCTGGTAGGTGCTACAGCGCAAACTACTGCAAAAGGGCGGTGGTATAGTCGTATAAAAGTCTATAATTCGGATGATAATATGATTACTGATTTGGTAGCAGTGCAATCATTAAATTTCCCACTACAATTATAGGTTCAATGTTTCTAATTTACATCTTTTTTGTAGTTAATATACTCTTTTTTCTTTATTTATTATTTGTTAGTTTATGTCTTGTTATATTTATTCTATTATTCGTATTTTTAACCCCTTATTACCCAATCTAATTTAATACAATATAATAATATAATATTTCGTTAGAAGGCTTTATAGAATAAATTTACAAATATCACTACAAAGTAATAACGGAAATTTAGAGGAAAAAAAACTTCCCTTTTACCTTTGTATTTAATTTTAACCGATTATTTATTTTCTGTATTTATTTCTACTTATTACTACTTAATTTTATTTGTTATTTTTATTTATTTACATGCTATAATTTTTATTTTTTTACTAAACATTAAATTTATACTGTATTATTAAACAGTTTTCAATTTTTTTATTTAAATACTGTATAAAAAATAATAATGAGAAGTAATCAAAGTTTTGAATTAAAAAATACAAAAACATTAAAATGAGCCAAAAGAATTTGTTAATAATTTGAAATATTTTTAATTAAACATTTACATTAAATAAATAACCGATCAAATAATACATTAAAACCATAAATGATACATAATAAAGTAATAAATAATTTTTCCATACTTTATTTACTAATATTTACAATTTAAAAAATAAATAAAAACAGTAATTATATATTTTTTATTAATTGCTATTAAAGTTAAAAATGGCGAATCAGTAATATTTTTGATGGAAAGACAAAAATGGAAAATATTTTTAATTTTTTTTTATTTTAATCCCTCAGATATTTTTTTATCGAAAAATGTTTTCGTTAAATTTCTTGAATTATTATAAGGTAAAGTTTGAGTTTCCTTTCAGAACTTTTATAAGACTTTTTTAATTTAAGTGCTCTTTGATTGTTCTCTCCCCATAAAGGGGTGACGTCCATTTTGAACCGGAAGTCGATCGCCCAACGGATGCTCTTCTTCATCAGAAAATCCATCACCAGTCAATATGAAACCCTTTTTTAGGAGATATGTTAAAATACGTGGCACTCGCTCGACATGTTGAGTGACTGCATCCATTGGTGGTCGCATTGAGGGAAGCGTTTATGATATTTAAATGGGGCGGAAAGAAATATAATTTGGTTTTTGGGGCAGAGTCCTTTGACGGTTCTGCTCGTGAGACTTCGCACCCTTTCTCTGCGCTATTTGCACTGTTCGTCCGACTGTCCGTTTATTTCTGTTCAGAATTTTAAATATCAACAAATGGAAATAAACGAGTGGAAAAGACTGACATTTTCGAACCACCTTAAAAAGTACCGATCGGGTTAAAACTTCGATAAAAAGACTATTGGCATTTAAATATAATTGAAGAGAAAGAGGGAAAACCCGAGAGAATTGAAAATATTATTTAAAGAGGTTAATTAGAATTCTTAGATTTTGGAGAAGTTCGGATTTTTACTCTTCCGCTGCAGAAAACAAGAAAAACTCCGTCAAATTTCCAATAACGGTGGAAAATATTCACAAATTCTCAAAAATCACGAAAAAAGGTTCACAAAAACAGACGCTAAATCAAAATATAAAAACAGGCTTTTCAGATTTGGAGTACTTACAGTCGGAAAACATGTTTAAACCTGCAGAGAAAACGAATCGAATCAAAGTTAACGGTTACTGCTCGTTTTCCGATGATACCCGAAAGCGGCCGAAAAATTCCGAAATTGATTTCCATTACAATAACGGTCACTGCTTAAGGAAAGCAGGATCGGACCGGAAATGGGGCGATATTGGGGAAACGGAAAAAGGAGAGATGTTATAATAACAATGGAGGGTTCCAGCTGTTGTGGCAGACATTTCGGACACGACCGATGACAAAATGGAGGCGAGATAAAGGACGCAGAGAAGAGCAACTGCCATGTTTGCGGAGGAATGTAATTGTAGGTTACCAGAGGGCAGCCAAGCACGAGATGGCTCGGGTCCTCCGATATCAGTTGCCTCAGTTTTCTTCTGCTCTTCGACTCGCGGACACGTTCGCTTCTTATGGGAGAAGGCCGCCATCACGATTTCCGTTCGTTAGTTTCTAAACTTAGTTTCGCGTTCGGGTTTTCGTGAGAGGTTTCTGTTTTTTTGTGTGATTATTTCTTGACGATGTGTGCACGCGAGTTGGTTTCGGGTGTTTTTAGGCTGCAGGTCGAGATGAAAAGCTAAAGGTGCGGATTATTTTACATTGTTTTCGGGGACCATTTTTGCATGACTTGTTTGTTATTGTCCGATTGGGGTTTTGTTTTGATTTCACGCGGGGCGGTCAAACCAAACTGAACACTTTAACCCTTTTTCAGAAACGACGGGGGCGGTTTCCCCTCCCCCCGCCTAAATGGCTTAAAACGGGAACACGAGGATTTAAGCATCGCTGAATTTTAATCGGACTAATTAGCCGGAAAAAAACCTTTTCAACAGTGCGATTGTCCTTTTCTGAATTAAAAGGCCGGCGATGACAGATAATGAAATAAAAATTGAACTGCGGTCTTTAGGGAAATTCCTCTCCCGAAAAAGTGACATCAGAGTGACAAATGTCAGTCGAAAAAAGCTCCGCCATTATTTGAAATATTTTTAGATCGAATTAAAAAACTTTTAAGAATAAAAACAAAAAAAAAAACAATTAGTAAAATACTCGAACGAGACGATTACAGGACGTTTCATAAAAAAGGACAATTGGGAGAGTTCAACAACAAAAATGAACAATTTAAGACATTCAAAAAAAGGAAAAGGAAAGAGTTCAATAGAAAACTACTGGGAGAATTCAAAAATGAAGATGGGAAATTATAGAAAAAAAAAGAGACAATTTGGGATGCTTAAATGAGAAAAAGGATAATTCAAAATAAAAAGGGACAATTTAGAACATTTCAAAAAGAGGACAATTTAGTAAAAATCGATGGGCAATTTTAGACTTTTTACAAAAAGGGGCTATTTGGGATTTTTAAAAGAGGAAACGGGACAATTCAAAAGGAAAAGGAATATTTTAGGGGAAAATTTATCCAAAAAGACAGAATTTTTACTCTTGAGAAAAGTTAAAAAAAAAAAACAATGGAACCTTCTACGCGACAGCAGAAGATTCGACAGTTTTATCGTCTTTTCGGTGGACATTTGATGATTTTTCTTTGGGGGCAGAAAGCCGATTAAAAGCCAATGTTCTGTGGGGAGGGCGATGAGGGGAGGTCGCAAACAATCCAAAGGGGAAAGTACAGTTTCGAAACGCCAGTCCTCAGAAATCTCGTAAACTTTTTTAACATTTTACTTTATGGCGGTATAAATTACGTTCTCTTGGGCGTTTTTCTTCGGATTCTTGTTTTATTTTTCCTTTGATAATTCCTTGGTTGATCCACTTTCGTGTGGTTTTGACATTCGTTCAGCTCTCTCTCTCTCTCTCTCTCTCTCTCTCCGGGAGTTTTCGCCCGAAAAAATTGAAAGCACATTCTCGAGGGATTATTTAATGACGGTTTATTGTAGCGGCCGCCCTCGCCCGGGGCTTGTCCCCCTTTTTATTCGACACTGTCTCAGAGCGATTAAAGATTCATAATTTATTAGTCCGTGACGAGTAGTCGAGTTGGAATGGAGTCAGATGGTGCGAAATAATTGTTTACATTTACTTTATCAGTTTATCTGGGAGTTATCTGGCAAAACATTCGGCCCAAAGTGAGGGAGCGGAGAACGGTTGCAAATTACGTCTTCGGCACCTGAATTGCTTTCACCGCGCCTAAAATATTTAAAAGCTCCTTTCCAACCCGACATTCTTTTTCGTTAAATCCCATTCTCGTGACGAATGAACCGTTCTAGTGGTAACTCTTTCTGCATTTTTTATTTAATAAGGTCAGACGGGAAGGGCAGATTGAGGGATGCAACGTGGGTCAGATAAGGAAAAAGGTTTCCTTTCAGGAATAAAAATCGAGAGAATTACCTGTGTTTACGGAAAATATTCGAATGAATGTGAGTAATTTCCTCAGAGTTTAACGAATGGCGAATCAGTTTGATTGGAACTTCCAGTGCTGTATTTATGTTCTCCACGTCCACTGTTAATTGCTCTCCCGATGTCCCCGTTCAATATCCCGGTTTTTAAGTCCAGTAGTATTAGTGCTTTCCCTCCACCGGATTTTCTGCAACCAGTTCCAATGTTTAAATAATCCTTGTCGTATCAACATCAGCTTGTGAGCTTATAGGGGCGAAGTTCCCGTTTGTGATCGACAGCAAAATCCCCCCCTTTTTGCAAATTGATCAGTGTCATTCAGGATTAAGCGGCAGCAACTACTTCATAATTTAATTCGACTGTCGAGTGAGGCTTTTCGATAAATGACTTTCCGAAATCCAGGAAAATTTGGAATATTACCTAAAATTTTAATATCGATTTTTGAAGAGAAATCTTTGCGTTGTTGTCGAACGAAAGTTCCAATTTGTATCCGGTAAAAAAAATTGCCGATAAATGGGCAAAGGAGCTTTTGTTCAAAACTTTGCTTCCGGCGACTCGTCTTCGTTGTTGTATCTCTTTGAGTGAGTTTTTCTTTGAAAAGAATGACCGAGTTTGTTGAAGGTTTCCGGAAGACCTGTGAAAAGAGTAAAATTTAGCGGTTTCCAATGGTAAAGTGGTCATAATTAACGACTTATTACGCTTATTTTGTAATGCCAAATATTACATACATTGTTATAAAAATATAACCATAAAGAATATATTTTTATCAAAAATGTATCTATTTAAGAGTTCATGAAATTATTTCCCATCTTTTATTTCTTGGCTAAATTTTGTTGGGCAAAAGCTGCCCTTCGCAACAGTAACGCACTCACTCGACAAACATTTTAACTATTTTCCCGCCCTGCTCATACTCACATGTCTGCATTTTCATTCTTTTTATCAAATTCATATGGATTTTTGCACGTGACACGAGTCTGAGTGGTGATTCTCCTCCCCCGGGAACCGCATCAATGCTAGGCCTAATCACATTAACTGAAAGCCGTATTCAGGTAAAGGCGTTAAATTCGCCCTCAATCTCTCGGCATGATGCGCCATCTTCCTTTTCAATAGGGCTTAATGCCAGATTTCCTAAAAGATCGCGATCATTATGATTAAACCGATTATTTAACCAAATAAGCATAATCCCGTTCACGCCCTAATTGTTGGCGCCTTTGTTAATAACCGACGGAAATTATATTTGTTTTTAACGGGGGCTTCACAGGGCAAAAACAATGCTTTTGATTGAAATAAGAGGCTTTCGAAAAACGCGGGGTTGGAAAATAACCTTTTCACCTCCATGAGACATCTATTTGAAAACAAAACAAAAGCCTCCATCTTTCAGCCTGAATTTCGGGGCCCTCTCGAGCGCGCAATGCCTCCGCTGTCCGAATCGCAGTCTCCTGTATTTCCTAATCTCCAATCATAATTCCGAGCGGTTTAAAACCCACCAAAAGGACCGTTAAATTCGGCCCTGAATGGAGACTTCGCCTTTTGAGTCAGGTCCTAATCATTACAACTCACCGACCCCTTCGTTTTTTTTTTGTAAATGAAAAACCTCAGGTTGGTTAATTGCTGCTAATTAACACCCCCTTTACAGTAGCCTCCCCTTTCCCTTTGCCAGTCTCTGAAAAGACTCAGAAATACAGATTCAATGAACGGAGAAGCAATTTTTCTAATTATCGCGTATTAATGCAATTAATAACGGGCCTTAACTAGTTTCTCGTCTATTTAAATTAACGAGTCTCTAATTATTTCTTCCTTTATTAAACTGCTTATCTCATTCGGATTAGAAAACAGGAGCGACATGTGGAATTATTTTTTTTTGCAAAGGGAGGAAAATGGAGTGATTTCCTCCACAGGGGAAATGAGCCCATTTCCTCCGAAGGGGAGGTTTGGGGAGGAAAGGGACCGACGTTTGAACAAGGAATGCTAGTTCGCCCTTGGAAATTAAATTTAGATCGTGTTCGTGCTCTTGATCGTGATGTTTCTATGTGATCGGAAAATCTGAATGCTAATATGTAAAGCAATTCAAAAGCAAAGAAAGATAAATAACGTAAATATCATAACAAAGAACGTTATAATATATAAGAAAATAAAGAACGTTAAAATGAAAATAAAAAGAAGATAAAAACGGAAAATTATAAGAAAATTACACAAATACTTTTTAATGAAGACTTTTCCTCGTCTACTCATTAAGAGAAATCTACTAAAACTTTTCTTGTAAAAGAGGCTAAACCGAAAACGGTAATGAGACTTCCTCTGAAGAAGAAGAAGCGCTGAAAATGTTACAACGATCATTTAACGAAGTTGACATTCAAAACCACTAACGTACATTTTTCTGGGCCCTGCGGACGATAAATGAGGGATATTCGCAGCCATGAGAGGGCATTCCGAAAATAGGACGTAGAGGTTTCGGCGTTATGTCATTGATCCAATTAGTTCCGATAATGAAAGATCATAGTATTCGCCCCACTTGGGTGGAATTACGAGAAACGATAAAAAGAGAAAAAGCAAATAATACACGAGAGAGGAATAATTCGACGGGAGTTAAGAAGCAAATACAAATTGACGTATTTCCGAGAAAATGCTCTCCTTAAAAATGGATCAAGATTCGTAAGCGATGGTTTCTGGGAACTTTTACTTTCCTGAAACTCAAAGAAATTAAAGCTTCACCTCCGACCATTTCACCTTTATCCATTTGGATCGTTTTATGTGAGAAAAATGTCACTCATGCGGGGCAGACATTTTGTGCCAAAGGGTAAGAACGGTTACTCAACGATCGCAGGAGGGAAGTTTTTTTTCTAAAGAGCCTCCAAAAACATTAAAACGTTAGAGTCAGGATTTACATTTTGATGATAAAAAAATTGATAATGGAGGCGGCAGAGTATTATTTACATTAAACTTCTCTTTCTGTATGCATACAGTAGGGACAACTCACGTTAAAAATTCAAATCCGGTTTTCACGGCCAATCGGGGGCGTTTTATAAATGTCAAATATTATTTGTATAAAATTATAGTTTTAGTCACTACGGACAGTTATGTTGTTGTTATTATGTCTTCTACCATTCCCGTATTAATTTATCATAAATAAATTAATTAATAAACAGTTAAAATAAATATCGTAAATAAATTATTAACGAAAAAAATTAATAGAAAATTATTAACTAAAAGATTATAAATCAGTTTAATATATTGTGATTTGTTGAATTTATATTGTTAAAAACATAATATTGATATCAAATCCATCAGCAATCAAAATTCGAAAAATCAGATCAGCGATCAGAATTCGAAACCGCCGTTTTTTCATTTCCGCATGTTTTCCATCTCTTCTTCATCTCTCTTTTTCATCTCTCTTTCATCATTCTTCAACTTTTTTTCTTCGCTTCCTTTTTCCGTTTTCTCTTCTTCGCCTTTCTACATTTTATTTGCTTCATCTTTTTTCACTTCCCCTTCTCCTTCTCTCTTTTTCATCTGCTTTTCTTCTTTTTTTCTTTCTTTTTCTTCTTTTTTTTCTTCTTTCTTCAACTTTTTTTCCTCACTTCTTTGTTTCCTTTTCTCTTCTTCGCCTCTCTATATCTTATTTGTTTCATCTTTCTTCACCTTCTCTTCTCCTTCTCTCTTTTTCATCTTTCGACCAACACTATTCTATGTTTACCGATATTAAAAGTTTTTACTGAGTCAATTTTTTTGACATCTGTTTTATCCCAGAAAGGACAAAAAGTATTAAAAGTTCTTTAGCGAATTTTGCAATCATTTTTTCAGGGATAAATCGGCCAAGATCCGGAGGAATCAGAATCCTAGTGCTAACCGTTAAATGAGAAGCTCAAAAGATGTCACAAACAACACTGAAGCAGTTGCCAAAGGAAATTCCCAAGTGAAAGACTAAGGATGAGAAAAGCAGAAGGAAAAGGAAGTCTGATTCATCGGCTGAAGAGATACCTAAAGAAGGAGTCCGCGTTCAGAAGAGACCGTAGGCTGGAAAAACTGGGTGAGTGATTCAAAGTAATTTTCTGCAGAGAACCTGGTTTTTACGATTTCACGGCTCTGCCCGAAATTACACTCGAGAGAAGGTAGAGGTGTTCCCGGAACAAAACGACCACCTACGGATTAATAAACATCTCTTTTTGTTGAGACTCGTCATTTGTTTCCTATTCGGGAACGGCGAGCCATTTGCCGTCCGAACGGAAGAAGGGCTGTTTTGGGCATAGACGGTCTTCCGGTGGCAGGGAGAAGCAGTGTCGCCAGAAACTGGAGGAGATGAATGTCAAGGTCGTGGCAGGAGAATAAAGCGCCCGGGGCGGTTGTCATTTGACATCTGATTGGTTTTGTGCGGTGGTTTTCGATATTTTCTTTGGCGATCGTTCACCGCCTTCTTAAGTTTTATTTACTTATTCACGGACTTGATGTTTTCCTTTTAGTTCTTTTTTCTTCGATTGCCTAATCTGTCCCGGACCGGTTTTCCATTTCCTCTGCAGGCCATGAATTTGCCTTTAAAAATTTTTCTTGTTTTTCTTTCCGGAGTTCTTTTTGGGACATAACAGCGACCCTTTGATACCTAAACATTTGCAGTAATTATAAAAAAATTAATTAAAGCATTTTATTAAAATTATAATAACTAATAATAAAAAATGAAAAGCTAATATAAAAGGGAAGAATTAAAGGAACCTTTCAAAGAATCACCGTATCTTATATTAGAGTAATTAATTACAGCGGATTTAATATTTATTGAATTACCCATCGATGATTTTTAATTTTTATTATGTTAATAAAATTGTATTCCCTTCGATTTTAAGAAAAAAGCTCTTCATAGCCATAATTTTTTCATGTTCACAAATAATTAAATGCACTGATTCTTTATTTTGCTTAATTTTTACATTTTTAATTAATTAATGTGCGATGTGTTTTATTTATTTAATGAAATTTGACTTCCGTTGTATTTATTTAAGTAATTTTTCATGTCTCTTATTGATTTTAATGAAATCATCAGGTATTTAATTAATTAAATTAATTTTTTTTTGTTCCGCTTATTTAATTTTATTAACTTATGTAATTTATATATATGTTAATATATTAATGAATTTACCATGTATTAGATTAATTTAATTAAGTTGTTATGCGTTTAATGTCTTTTATTTATTTTTAATTTCTTTAATTTTATTAACATTAATGATTTTATCAAGGTTTCCATTAATTTAATTAATTTGTCATGTATTTTGAGAACCTACGGAAAGTTAAAAACTTCCCGAAAGAAATAAACAAAACTCGTTTGGTAAACAACGAAGAAAACAGTAGAATCGAACCACAAAAGGATTCCTCAACGAGTGGAGTTAATTTAATATTACATTTATGACTGCTCCGACGCAATGCTTTCGTTCAGTGGCACTCAGTCGGAGGAATTTAATGAATTCTCGTGAAGCTGACACTCGGTTTTCAGTCACCGGTAAATCCATTTGGCTGGAGAAGAACCGGTGCCAAAGGAGCGCCATTGTTGCCATCGGCGGACACGTCCATTTAAATTCCGGCGTTTTGCGGACGGAAAGTGTCTTCAGAATGCGCTAAAAGCGGATGTCGTCCGCATGTAATTGCCCCATAAAAAAACACCACTTCAATTCAATGAGACATTTATATTTATAGAATAATAAAACTCGGGAAAGTTCCCATTTCAGGTGGAATTTTTAGCGAAATCCTTTTCTGGTTCTGTTACTTTCCTCATATTTATCCTTTTTTTGTAAATCGTAGTTTTTAAAATACAGTACAAATTATTAAAACAGAAGAGTACAATTAATTATTTGATGGAAATGAGAGAATTGTTTATCTCTCTAAATTTTATATAAATTAATATTCGTTTATCTTTTCCTTATCTAATTGTTTTTATTTTTCATATAATTAAGAAAGGGTATACAATTTTGTTTTTATAATAAATTACATTACACAGAGTGAAAACTTTAAAATGGAGGTGAAATTGTGTCACTGATGCGAGTGTTCCAGAGCAGTGACACAAGTTGAGGAATGCATCCAAAACACACAGAAAGAAAGAGCAACAACCCAATTTTAAAGCAAAATGACACTGATAATTAATTTAAAAATAAATGATAATCTCGAGATGGCAGCAAGGGAAACGTTGATAATGTCCGGGGAAGGCTTAAAGGCCACGCGATGACGATAACACTCTCACGACCCCGTGAGACGTCACACTCGCACTCATCCTCTAATCACCTTCTCCAGTTGTGGCCACTTCTTCCTCGTCTTCTGATAACTCGATCTCACAAAGTTGTGTACCCTTTCAAAATGTTCATCTCAATATTATTTCACATTATATCACGAAAATAATTATCTGAGTCAGATAACAAAGAAAGGAGATTTGTCAACTCCCCGATTTTGTTTTCATCTACCGAAAGATGATTTCATTTGGATCAGTCAATATTGTTAAATTGTTTCTGAAAATAATTTTGGATTATCGGCGATCTCTTTGAATTGGATATCGACTAATTTCACAATGAGACCGATAATGGAAAGACGGCATTTTCTTCTCAATCGATGACAAAAAATGAGCGGAAAGAATGACCAACGAAATAACGACAGAGAGAGCTTTTTCACGAGAGTATCGGAGAAATGCCAAAGCCAACAGTTTGTCCTTGAACCTTTGAGTCCATCACCCCTTTACAATGTCTTCCTTATGGCGAAACGGGATCTGCATTGGCTGGAACGCGTAAAAGTAATTCTAACCCGGAAACGGATTCTTCTGACGAAGTGAGTGATTTGTGTTTACACGAACATGAAAGGTCCCAAACCTCTTTATTTTTCCATTCACTTCGCTGCAGTCCGAATAATTTATAAATGAATGAACGATCGTTTACACTCGAAGTGTTGTATTCCTGTCGTCGGGTGTGTTCCTCAGTGAAAAGAATGTCTTTGATATCTTGGTCATGTCAACCGAATCCTGGGCACGGTTCATTCATTACGGAGAAGAGACCGGGGTCAGAAGGGGGTATTTGAGACAGAGGGAGGTTCGTGTTGCAGTTGAAAAGGGTGTGGTGCCCCACTGAGGCCCCGAAGGGTGCCGCGGTGTATATTTAAGCGGGGTTTCCTTCCCCTCCCTTATTTTCAAGGGAAGATGTCTGCCGAATCCACTTGGATCGATCAGAACACCACTGAAGGGACCCTTTTTCGACCGAAATATTAATAAATAAAATAATAACCATATAATAACCTAACCTGATGCAGTGTCCCGTAGCAAAAATGAAGGTTGAGTGGAAATTGTGAGGGTGGATGATTGGATTGATATCAGGGTGAGACGGTTTTTGAGTGGACGATAAGGGAGGGGTGTAAAAACTGAAAATATTTGTCGAAATAGAAAACAAAATTCCAAAGTCTGAGGTTATGAAGAAGAAACGAATTGTTTTCTTACGCGCGGCGGGGAAACCCCAAAAAAGCTGCAAACATATGTCGTTGCGGATTCCTTCCGTAATTCTAGAATATTCTTTAACTTATTCGATATCTCAAACGTAAATGTCGGAATGCTTTAGATTTTTGTTTGGAGGCTTTTCACCCGAAGTGAGAAAATAAAGAGAATCCAATTTGATTTCGCTCATTTGCAAATCCAATCCCAACTCAAAAGGTCGACCAAAACGAATCGTCGCTCCTCTGTTGGTGTCACCTTTCCCGGCATTGGAAAACCGCGGTTTGGATGAAAACTTCTGGGAAAACTTTGAGAACGCACTTCCATTCCCCCCCAATTTGACTTTTAATTCGAAGGATTTACTCACTTGCTTGGAAAAGTTTTTACCAAACTCTGTGGGTTTTAATTCTTAAATTGTTTGGAGGTTCTTTTCATGGTTTTCCATTTCACTGGTTTTCCGAGTTTATTTAACTCGCGAACGGTTCGTTTTTTGTCTGTGGCTTTCAATTAGCTTTGCATTTGAGAAAATATTCAATTCCAGCTGCGCCATAAAAATCAATGAGTTTGTGGCGGTTTTTTTTATTGTGCTATGGCCATATCATCTTGAAATTTTAGATTTTGTTGAATGAGGCCGTTGGCGTGAATTTTTGAGTTTTGTGCCAAAGTGCCGTAATTACATTTAATTACATTTAATACCCCAATATCAGTTTTTTGGGGCCGAGAGCAATGACATCTTTCGATCAGATTCGGAACTTTTAGGAAAGATTCATGGAAACATCCGCCAGACAGCGCTAAAAATTGTCAACATAGGCACAGTCCTGTTCTGACTTATTCAATCCCAAAAAGAAAATTTCGACTGGAAAGAGACAACATAAAGAATTGGGCATTAAATAAATAAGGACACGATTTAATTAAGCTGTCAGCTGCGAATGCCAAAAGAGTGTTAACTCGATTGAGGAACTCTTTGGATCCTCAGTGTTAACGAACTGACTGCGAACGGAGATGAGATTTTGTAAATCTTCTCAGACGCTTTTCTTTGAGTAGTTTGTTTGCTTACATTAATGTCTCTGCAGTTATAATCCGACATTGGAGATTTTAAGTATAAAACAGAAGTAGAATCCTCGAAATCGGTACTTTGGTGGATTACAAAGATAAACCTTTTCACGACTCTTGAGAAAAACCATTCAGGTTTCATTACTATTACATAATAGAAACAAAAATTAAATGGCGAGGGAAAGCGCGTTAATAATTTTACTTATACCCAAACTATAATCAGAGAGACGGGCCTTAATTGTATTTGACCGAATCAAAAAGGTACATCGCTTGCAGGAGCTGAATGTAGTTAGGCCTTTTTCGCAGGAATATTATGCGGGTAATATTGTAACTTTTACTGTATCCTTACATCAGCATTTCACTGTATTATGATTTATTATAACACTCATTACATTATTATAACAATATATTATAAAATTAATTGACCGCGTTAGTTGACTTGCAAAAACAATTGTACTTTTGGCGCCTTTTTCCTCACTCGAGGGTGAAATGCGTGCACGAGAAAGTCATATCCACCCCTACGCTTCCACTCGGGGGGTGTGAAAATTTTCCATTCGGTGCTGACTGAGCGAAAGGACAACAGAAGAAGGAATTTGTGTTTAATTAAGGCAAACGTGATTCCTCTGACGGAGGTGAAAGAAAGCCGAGGGGGGTAGGTTAGGGGTTGATGGGGGCGGGGGAGAGGGGCGGAAGGCGCACCGAGGGCGAGTGACGTGTGAACGGTGGATTCGTGTTGTTTTAGGGGAGTTTGCATAGTTAAAACGTAATTTATATGTGACATAGCACCAGTTGGGTCCTTTCAGTGGAGGGGAACCATACTGCTTCTGTTTATTTATTCAAATTAAACTAAGGAGTTTAAGTGCCCTTTTAAACTTTTTTTGACTATTTTCACTCTTGTGCTCTCGTCGGGCTACCTCGAGCGGTCCGCGAGGGGAGCATTTTGGATTTAGGGAAATTCCAGATGTTAAGGATCGTAACGAATACTTCGTAAACAATAAGTTGATAGTTGTGTTTATTCAAGAAACTCCTTTTTTCTTAACAATAACAAATAGTCATTTCTATAAAATCACTTTGGAATCTATCAAAATTGTTACTGCATTGACTCGATTGAATTTCAAACGACTCTGAGTCTCTTTTCTTTCCGACAGTTAAGTCGAAAAAGTCGGAGATTTATGTCGGAAAAACGTTTACCTAAATTCGCTAATGACCTCAATATATCTAATTTATTCCGCTACAACGATCCCCCGCACATGTTCAATCACTATCGTAATATTGGCTTCGGGGCTTTGGGACTTGGGAAAATACCTCGAATAAGCACACCTGGGCTTATTCTTTATATTATTCTTTCAGAATGGATACCGGGAAGTTGCAGGGCTGGTCTCTGCGGGGAAGACGCCGCCTGCATACCAGGGCTCAATTCCACTCATAAATGTGTGTGTCCAAGCGACCTCTCAGCACCCACAACGGAGGAGAAACTCTGCCTCACTCGTAAAACAGGTACGGGAAGTCGGGAAAATTTTAGCTTTCAAAGTAACAATTTGAAAACTTTAATTAAACCATTATTGATGATCAACCCCAGAATTTAATTAAGCGGTGAAAAATTTTTGGCAAACTCGTAAAAGATGCGAAGAAGATTTGTTTCCTGTTGTGAATTCTCGAGCGAACCGATGAAAGCTTCCGCCGCATTTTTCGAAAGCTTTCCAAAACGAAAGGGTAATAAACTCAACCGGAAAAGCAATTCTTCATCTCACCGCCGCCGATTTTTATCTCCTTTTGTCATATTAAACTGTTTTCCTTATCGTACGATCTGTTTTTCACGAAAGAAAGAAAGCTTTTATTTAAAACGCTGCGGGGGTGTCAAAGTACACAATGGCCGAGACCGAAAAGTATTGTATTATTAAAATAACTCAACATAAACACGTCTTAATCGTTTTGATTACACTCGCGGGCCAATGGAGATCCACTCGAGTACCTTATCAGTTACAGAACAATAATCTTTTATAACCCAGCGATGCGCAGAGAATTAACTCCATAACTCGTTTTTATCTTCTAAATAAAAAAAATGAAGAAAGACTGAAGATGAAATAAAAAAAGTCAAGTCACCATGATTAAATTAAAACTGCTTCGGTATCCCCTTATGAATAAAAAGAACGAATCCTAAACTCATTAGCCAATAAATATCAGTTATGTATATGGGTCATTCCATACGAACTGCGACGAATTTAAAGAAAGTTCCAGCTCGACCATCTCCGATTTTCTTCAAATTTTACACAAATATTCTTTAGCATCTTTTATGAACAGAACTCAATTTTTTCTGCGAAATTCCGTCCGGTTCGTCAGTTATGGGCATTTGAAGAAAAATCACCAGCGCACATTTTTTGGCATTTCATGAAAAACGGTCAACTTCATCCCTCGATTGCGGGGTAAGTATGTGACCCACAGCAACGTGCTTTTGCACCCTAATAGTGCTTTTCCTGCTCTTTAAGATGGTGCATCACTCATTCTTCTACGTCTTTCCGATTCCGACCTGCGAGCCTTTGAAAACTCACAAAAATTTGGCGCGTCACAGAAAAACCCCATTTTCATGTCCCCATAACTTTTTTGCACAATGTCGGATAACATCCGGATTTTGCATGTCGACAGTGCATCGAATGCGCTTTAATTTGGTTGTAGTTGGACTGTCCCAGCCCCCATATTTCGGAAGATATGGGACTCCAAAGATGGCGGGGACCCAATTTTTGATGATTTTTGCCTATTTTCAGGGCCAATTTTCTCTTAATGTACATCCTCCGATTTTATTCTAATAAGTATTTTATGAAAGAGCATATCTTAATCTTTCTAACGCATTAGGATTAATTTTAGAGAAACCACTCTGAGGGGGTGAAACCGGCCCCCAAAGTTGCCGTGTCAATGGCGGCCACCGACTGCACTGGCCCCCGCATGGACACCTCAAATGCTTCCGATTTCGTTCAAATTTTACCTGAACAATGTGTAAAGCAATCGTTAACGACGTACCAAATTTCAATTGAATATCTGTTACCGTTCGTCCGCTATTCCTAAAGGAAGTTTTTGCATCCACGCGCCCGCCCAAAAGGTGACATATTTTCTTTGCGGCCAAATATCTCAAAAGTACATTCCCGGATTTTCTTCTAATTTAATACGTGAATAGAGCACATTTCAAGCTTTCAATAGAATGTAATTTCATTCTAGAGAAACTACTCTAAGGGGGTCAAATTGGCACCTGAATGTGGTGCAGGGGTTTGTGCCCACGAGCCCTCACCTCGTTTCTGCCCTTGTATCTCAAAAGTACAATCTAGGATTTCATTCTAATTTCGTACACTGATAGAGTGGACACTAAGCTTTCAGAAATCTAAGTTTTATTTTAGAGAAACTACTCTGAGTGGGTCAAATTGGCCCCTGAATGTGGTGCAGGAGTAAGTGACCACGAGCCCTCATCTCGTTTCTGCCCTTGTACCTCAAAAGTATCATTTGGGATTTCATTCTAATTTCGTACACTGATAGAGCAAAAACTAAACTTTCGAAGTAGCCGAGTTTTGTTTTAGAGAAATTACTCTAAGGGGGTCAAACTGACGCCTGAATGTGGTGCAGGGGTATGTGCTACGAGTCCCAATGTCGTTTTCACCCTTATATCTCAGAAGTACCACAAGGGATTTTATTCTAATTTTATCTAATGATAGACCTAACGCCAAGCTTTCAAAATCACCAGGTTTTATTTTAGAGAAACCTTTTTAAATAAGCCAAAAATGACAAAAATCATTTCAATTCAGAGGAGCTAACGTTGTAGCAGCCATAAACGCCCCCTAAAATTTAGTTACGGCCGCACTATTGCGTTGCACTCATTGTGCACCTTCTTTTGCACAAAACTATGGTGATTTGTGCCTAAATTCTTATCAAATTGTTTGTAAAATTTTCATTTTTAAAAATCCTTTCTGTGCGCCCGAGGAATTGATTATGCAACCATGACTACAAGATGTTTGAGTTTCCACGAAACTTAGTTTGGGATATCTTTGAAGCACTTAGAAACGTTTCTCTAAGTTAAAGTCCGGTTATTTCGAAAGCTTAGTGTTTACTCTATCAGTGTACGAAATTAGAATCAAATCATAGATGATACTTTTGAGATACTTGGGTGGAAACGCGATGGGAGCTCGTGAGCACAAACCCCTGCACCACATTCAGGCATCAGTTTGACCCCCTTAGAGTAGTTTCTTTAAAATGAAATTACATTCTACTGAAAGCTTAAAGTCTGTTCTATTCGTGAACTAAATTAGAAAGAGATCCCGAGATGTACATCCGAGATATTCGACTGCAAAGAAATATGAAGCCCCGGGTAGCTCCTATTCCCACTACTTTCCAGGGCAAATTCCGCACATTTAGAAACGTTTCTCTAAGTTAAAACCTAATGATTCTGAAAGCTTAATGTTTACACTATCATTAGACGAAATTAGAATGAAATCCTAGATTGTACTTTTGAGATACAAGGGCAGAAACGAGGTGAGGGCTCGTGGGCACAAACCCCTGCACCACATTCAGGTGCCAATTTGACCCTCTTAGAGTAGTTTCTCTAGAATGAAATTACATTCTATTGAAAGCTTGAAATGTGCTCTATTCACGTATTAAATTAGAAGAAAATCCGGGAATGTACTTTTGAGATATTTGGCCGGAAAGAAAATATGTCACTTTTGGGCGGGCGCGTGGATGCAAAAACTTACTTTAGGAATAGCGGACGAACGTTAAGAGATATTCAATTGAAATTTGGTACGTCGTTAACAATTGCTTCACACATTGTTCAGGTAAAATTTGAACGAAATCAGAAGCGTTTGAGGTGTCCATGAGATGGCCGGTGCAGTCGGTGGCCGCCGTTGACACGGCAACTTTGGGGGTCGATTTCACCCCCTCAGAGTGGTTTCTCTAAAATTAAACCTAATGCGTTAGAAAGCTTAAGATACGCTCTTTCATAAAATACTTATTAGAATAAAATCGGAGGATGTACATTAAGAGAAAATTGGCCCTGAAAATAGGCAAAAATCACCAAAAATTGGGTCCCTGTCATCTTTGGAGTCCCATATCTTCCGAAATATGGGGGCTGGGACAGTCAAACTACAACCAAATTAAAGCGCATTCGATGCACTGTCGACATGCAAACTCCGGATGTTATCCGACATTGTGCAAAAAAGTTATGGGGACATGAAAATGGGGTTTTTCTGTGACGCGCCAAATTTTTGTGAGTTTTCAAACGCTCGCAGGTCGGAATCGGAAAGACATAGAAGAATGAGTGATGCACCATCTTAAAGAGCAGGAAAAGCACTATTAGGGTGCAATAGCACATTTCTGTGGGTCATATACTTACCCCGCAATCGAGGGATGAATTTGACCGTTTTTCATGAAATGCCAAAAAATGTGCGCTGGTGATTTTTCTTCAAATGCCCATAACTGACGAACCGAATGGAATTTCGCAGAAAAAATTGAGTTCTGTTCATAAAAGATGCTAAACAATATTTGTGTAAAATTTGAAGAAAATCGGAGATGGTCGAGCTGGGACCATCGTCTCACTTCGCATGGAATGACCCATATATATAAAAATATATATATAATTATTATAGAGCATAAATACAACAAAGGAAATGCTTATATAAAAATAATTAGGTTATGAAAAAACCTTTAACCATTTATGCTAATTCCTAATAATAATTAATTTCATTTTGTTGATGAAGATAACATTTTTAAGTTTAAAATAAAATGATTCTTTTGATAATTAAAATAATTAAAAGCCTCTCATTGTATTCAAAGGACAATCATAATATAATGGCAACTTTCCTTTCAGTTCCTTTGACTCCGAGACCGATTCTAAACATAAACATAAGCGGAGGGAGTATATCACCGGCGACGAACAGCTCCGAAATCAGACGACAGGTTAGTGTTTTCAGAAATCTAACACCACATTGCACATTATTTACCCGAAGGGTCATCCGATTGTAAAGGACGAAAAGCAAATCATCACTGAAAACACAGTGATGTTTGCCGCAAAAGTGTTATTCCTGAGGGAAAAGGAGTTATTGCAATTCATACAATCGTCTCTCTGAAGAGGTCTTTCTTGGAAATTCCTCCAAAGTGATTATTCTCGGTGTTAATAACTTCGCATTCAAGTCAATTAATTAAAGGAAACGAAATTCAATTTGGAATAGAAGCACTTGAAAATGGGTCGAGTGGCAGTCGAAAACAAATTAGGTCGGCGCGGATTTTCTTACCTGGGATTAAACGGAGGCAAAGAAAAACAAAAATTCCAGTCGAATTATTACGTTATTTACTTATTTAATGTATGTTCGGAAAAAATAGGTAAGAATCGATAGTTTAATTTAAAGCAGAAATTTAAAAACGAGTTTCGATCCAAATAATGATCAATTTACAGAGGTAACTCGAAACTTGAAATTGAGCACATTTCTGCCACAAAACCCATTACTCTAATGAGAAAACGTATTCTGTCTTTTACAGTCAAACGAATGAAAACATTAATAATTCCTGCATTTGGAACCCATATTCTCATTAAAACATTTCAATTAAAATTTTTAACAGTTTAAAATAAAGTAACTTCAAATTTGTATCGATTTTTAATTTTATTAAGTGGAAAATTACTGACTGAACTGTTTTTCTCACTTTGATTATTCAAATTCAAACTTGTTTATCTGAATTATTTAATATCTTAAAATTAATATTTAGTTTTCCTTAATATATTTAATCATTTTAATTAATAATTTTATCTTTCATTTATTTTCAATTTACGCCAAATTGAAATTTAATCATGGCAAAGGATAACAGAGTGTTAACTGTGAAGCTTAAGATGGCGGATGTAAAAACTTTTGACTTACTTTTGTTATCCTGTAGGAAGGGAAAGCGGATTTGCAGCCTGCGGGAGGATTCGTCATCGGGCTGTTGGCAGTCCTCATGTTCTTCATAGTGCTGTTGGGTGCCGTCTTCTGGTGGAAGAAGAAATATTTCTTTAAATGCCCAATCAAGACAGACCGAAGGAAGAACGACCCGAACGTAAGTGATAAACTTATTGCATCAAATTAATACAACTGAAGTTGTAGACGAAGAGGGAATTCATATAAGTCAGTAGTTGTTGTTGTTG
This sequence comes from Brueelia nebulosa, assembly GCA_028293925.1. Taxonomy (NCBI): domain Eukaryota; kingdom Metazoa; phylum Arthropoda; class Insecta; order Psocodea; family Philopteridae; genus Brueelia; species Brueelia nebulosa. Next base: position 77,306 of record JAQIBA010000173.1, on the reverse strand, counting down.
TTGTTGTGGGCCAACAATCTGGAACAGCATCGGCCTTCCCCCTTCGCCCCCAGATGAGTACCTTAGCCATTAGGTGTTATTTTAATAAGGCAAACAAAATATCGGGAAGTCTGTGAGCATTTTAAGTGAGGGCTTTTGTATTTCGAATCCGAGTAAACTGCCCCGGGCAGAGATCTTGTTTGAAGTAAACGTCGCGATGGGTGCTTCAATCAATGAGTTCGATGTTGTGTGTGTGTGTGTGTGTGTGTGTGTATAAAAGCATGTTTGTAGTTGTAGACTCAGGCAAATCGTTTCCACGTGGTCGATAAGTCCAACTTATCCGTGTCACCCATTTCCACGATAGATGGTGCAGAACCTAAAGAAATATTTAGTATTGCTGTCGGGTTGTATTTGCTGAAAAGATGAATACCTGCAGTTGCAGAAACACTTCAGAGACATCACGAACTCTTACTGGTCATAATATCAAAACTGGAGAGTAATATATTGTCGCAGGGGAAATTCAATTGTGGAAATTTCTCAGAAATCCCTTTGAGAAAAGTCGGTATAATGGATTTCATGTTTTGATAGATTTATAAGAAAGCAAAATAAAACAGCCTTGGGAGAATAAAGCTTTCAGTGGGACAATACAGCTTCTTATTAAATCCTTTAAATTAGTGGTAATCAGCTTTATCAAACCCATTCTCAATCCCGCAATTTCTCAGTAGTAAAATTTTCCAATAACACCATAATAATTATAAAGAAAGAAGTAAACCTTATAAAACGTACAAAGACTCATTCCCAATAATGGCTTATAATTGTGTATTTTTTCGTCTATCGCTAATTTGGTAGGGTAAATCTTTACACTACAAAAATGCTCTCTGTACTTACACTTTGCTTACAAAGTTTCATGAAATTATTTTTAATAACCAATGGTGTTTTTTTCCAAAAATGCCTAGTATATTTACTAAAAGATGTCTTGATAAATTCCCACCTCAGTGTTTTGATAAATTCAATTAAATTAAAAGGAATTTACATAAAAACTGGGCAGCAGTGGGCGATAAGGACCAGTTGTCTGCTACCGGTTAACAATTCTTTATTATACGGTTTTATTTAAGTCCACCGAACATCATCCGCTTTAGTAAAGTCTATAATCGATTTCTTTACATTTCACTCGAAGGGATTTCCGAGAAATTTTCCACACAAATATGTGACGTTGACATGACGACCATATTACGGTGTTTTGCAGTTACCATAACGGTTAAACCGAGCTTAATCAAACAATGAAATTAAAGAAAATAAAAGTATATGTTTTGTTTTTAACGCGAGCAGACGTTAACGACGCCATTTTTGTCCGCTCCATCCGTTAAATTTGAAGTTAATAATCAAAATCCTTACCTTCGGTTAAAGATGTGAAATTAAACGAAACCTTCTAAAGATAAGGATTAACAGAATATTAACTGGAAGGAAACGGAAGGAAATAATTTCAGTTAAAAGAAAATAAAACCGTTTAATTATTAATACTGATGTCATTTGAGATTTTGATTTTTATTCACTAAAGAAGAATAAGAAGACCGTCTTTCTCATTGTTTTAGTGCACGAAAGGATTTAATCTAAAATTTCAAATTACTGTAATGTTAGATAAAAAGACGGTGGACTAATATGCATTTATACGCGGCGAGCGCTCTTCTTATATTAATTTGGTTTTTGAGAAACCGATACACGCGAGAGAATTTCAACGGTTTTTTCAAAACAAAAAAGATGAAAACCCTTTCATTTCGATTGTGATTAATTTTAATTATTATTGTGATTAATTTAAACAGTTCGAACTAATGTTCAGGTGGGATTGTTTTTCATAATTTTTATAATAACGCCGGTTTTTAAGAAATTTTAATAAAGAACATTAAAATGACGGCTGAAGGTTAGACTCTAAAGAGGTTATGTCACTGCGAACGTTTAATTTAAAATTTTAGTCAAAGCCGTTAATTTCAAATTTTCCAGGAGTCGCCTTTGCTTACGGCATAACACGCGCTACTCCGAAATTAATTTTGCTCACGCATTTCACATAAAAAAAAGTAAAATGTTAAGTAAACAACACAATGGAACCTATTCAAACATCGACAGAATAGGAAATCGCAAAACGGAGCCATTGCGTCGAAATTGAACCGCAAAAAAAATATAACAAAAGAAGTTTTTAACTCAGGAGACTTTCTAACGAAAGGTCATTTTTGGAATTCCAAATTATTAAGGTATGAACCAGGTAAAATTTTGGGATTATCGAGAAATGTGTAAGACGTAGGAGTCCTGTGAAACTTTAGTTGGGTTTACATAAATGAATGTTTCAGTAACTTTTCAACCCGGAAGCCATGTTTGTGCATTTCCCAAACCTGAGAAATTGTTTTCAACATTTAAACCGATGCAATTCCGACAAAACTTTGATGAACCAATCAAAAGGGAATAAATCAAAGCTGGAATGAGTAAATAAGGAATCTTAAGAGAATATTTAGTCCACTGAAATAGATGCTTAATTGGATGCGTTCGCTCTCAAGCTTAACCCAAATCGCCTCTGAAAAGGGAAAATTCTGGCTAAACCCCCCCCCCCCAACCCCCTGTCACCCCTAGCCTGTCTTGAACAGACTTGTTCCGTCGTTTTCAATTAAGTTCCTCTCTTCTTCGTCCATTCCCTAAGCATTCATTACCGCCTCAGTTTGCTTTCCTTCAAAGTTCAATAGTAAAAGTTCGTCAGCAGTCGATCGCGGGTTGTTTTCCTTATTTTTGTTCGATTTGGGTTTTTAAAAAGTCTGAAAAGAGGAAATTTATGGGTTTAGAAGGCTGTGCAATCGGTGACAACCATATCACTCAAATCTTCAGCTATATTGCTTTGCTGAATAAGCATCATCTTCTTCATCAAAAAGTAAAATTGAGTTTTCAATTCGAAACCGATAAAAATTATAATTGAAAAACTCACGGAAGCAGTGATTTCACTTTACGGATGAGCGCCCTTTTCTTTATAAAAAAAAAAACCATTGAAAGCAGCGTCCATTCTGCTCATCTTTTGACAAACCTTTGCGAATTTTAAATGCTGAAGAATAAATCCAGTCAACTGGAGGGGAAATCATAAAAAAAAAAACAGCAGAAAAGGGTTGCCTCTTTGAAAGACACCATTTTCGCTTAACAAAACTAAGTACGACAGCACAGGAGACGCTTTGAGCAGAGAATAATCTGTGACAGGGAGCTTTAGAAAAGCCTCAGCACAGTGTAATTTGTAATCTTCGATGGGAGCGGGGAAGGAAAGCTTTTCAAGTGGTAAAATATCAGGTTTCGTTGACTGCTCGCAGCCGTTTACTCAGGCAACAGCCATTGAAGAACCGCTACCTGATAGGAAATGATTTCGAGAGGAAAGTTTTCATTTGGTTTAATTAAGTGCTTAAATTAAAATGTTCGGACAAGCGCTGACAGCTGATCGAACGCTTTTGTTGTTCACTGGCGAGGAAAGTTCGCTTTGGTATGTTCCCTTTGAATGGAGAGCGATCGCTTTCGGAAATCCTCCATTTTGAGAAATTACATTTGAATTAGGCGAGTAAAGATGGATTTAAAAATGACCGGAGTTTAGACATCATAAAATCTGTGCTTTGTTAAGGGATTTGCGGTTACATAAAGTACTGAAAAGCTCTGGTTTTCTTTTGTGATTTAAATTCCCTTTCAAAACGGTTTTATGACACGAAGAGTTCGCATCTTTTCATCCGTTTCAGAAGTATGAATTCTTGCAAAAACCGGTTTAGAAATGAAATGAAAGTTTCCCCAGGTTGTAATCCTGTTATGGAGTCACCGAACCTTTCGCAACAATGGTTTCTTCGACATTCGTTGAAAGGTCATTCTGTCATCGCCGCGAAACAACCGCAAACGATCGCTGGTATACACCAAAACATATATTTGACTTCTCAGCCCGTATTTGCACTCGCAAAAGGATGTGGATCGTATTAACGCCCAAACCCGGCATTATTTTACATTTCTCACATTTTCAAAAATTCTTTTAAACTGTTGTTTGCCTGTATATTTTACCCATTGCTAAAACAATATACACCAGTGATGGCCAACCTTTCATAATAAGGGGACCAAAGTTGAGTTTGGTGTAATTTCGTATGCGAAAATTAAATATGGATTTTTAAAATTTGTTTTTACTCTTTCTTCTCTATCTTACTTTTCTTCTTCTTTTCCCCTTTCACCTTTTTCTGTTTTTCTCTTTCTTGTCATTTTTTCTCTTGTCTTTTTCTTCTCATTTTTTTCTTTTCTCATTTTCTCATTTTCTCTTTCTTCTCTTTTTCTCTTTTTATCCTTTTCTCTGTTTTCTCCTTTTCTCTGTCTTCTCTTTTTATCTTTTTCGTCTTTTCTCTTTCTTCTCTTTCTTCTCTTTCTTCTCTTTCTTCTCTTTCTTCTCTTTCTTCTCTTTATCCTTTTCTCTGTTTTCTCTTTTTATCCTTTTCTCTTTCTTCACTTTTTCTCTTTTTCGTCTTTTCTCCTTTTCTCTTTCTTCTCATTTTATCCTTTTCTCTGTCTTCTCATTTTCTCCTTTTCTCTTTCTTCTCATTTTCTTCTTTCCTCTACGTTCCTGCTCTCACGTCTACTGCCTTTGCCTCCTTTTCCGGCTTTACCCTTCTTATCAACATTTTATGCAAGCAGTCCTTTTGACTTCTACGACAGAATCTAAAAAAGAAGGGAAACCCAAAGTGTAATCATAAGCGTAAATTTAAAATTTTGCCGAAAGGTAAAAAAAAATTTAAATTTGAAAGTTATTCTAATATTAGAATAATCCCTTATTTAAAAATTAAAATGAACTAAAATCACCAAAAATGTGAGTATAGGAATAAAAGAGCAGGCCATATGCAACACCTTCACGGGCCGTAGGTTGGCCATCACTGATATACACTATTCCTCTTTTTTTTTTATAAATGTGGATAATTATTTGATTATGCGTGAGTTTGTTAATGAACTTTCACTGTGAGTTTTAATTGAGTGGTGATTGTTTCAGCCGTTGCCGATCAGTCTCAGCAAAGGACTTCTGGGGAGTTATGTCCCCAATCCGCAATATATGGCAGACGACGAAATGCCGGTGCCGATCCTCTCGAGGGACACCCTCATATTCGTCCAGGAGATCGGAGAGGGATGCTTCGGGAAAGTATTTAAAGGTGAGGGAGACGCGAGACAGGAGCCTTCAGACAGCGATTTCACGAGCAGTTGGGGCTTGTCGAGGTTGAAAAGTAACATCCTTGTTACTTTTGGCTCGGGTTCCCATCCTTTAAGAGGGTGATTGGCAAATTCTGCTCCCGTCTCAAATGTGTCCATTAAAACGGTTGATTTCGTGTCGCGCACTGCGGCCATAGAAAACGTGCACTTTCATCGAGCGCCACTTAAATACATTCTCGAATAAATCACACTCACACTTAGATGAGTCCGAAAAAGGAGGCACAAACCCTGACCGCCGATACCTCACCTCTGGAAGTCATTTCGCCTTTTTCGGCCATATTAAACCCTAATTAACTATCGTGACAATAACTTTTCGCCGCGAAAGTGTAAAGAATTCCTTTTGTCTCCCATTTTACAATAAAATTCTCAATGTGCATCTGAAAAGCGAATGTTTTCTGGCACACTTTCGAGCTTATTACTTGAGTACATATTCTCCGTCACGAGGCGGTTTTGACTGGAGATAATAATCAGTGAATTTCTTTTGATGTTCTCCATTTCGAAGAGTTACCATTATTTTTGTTTCTTCTCTTTCGTCTTCATTCCGTTCTTCATCTTCTTTCACTTCACTCGGAATTCGTATCATCGTAAAAACTATAAAAAAGACAGTCGATTAAAAATTGTTAACAGTTGACGGTTGACCGCTCCAGGTTTGCCAACTTAAGAGTTTCAAAAGCCCAATGAGATTTTTTAAGCGTATTTTCGGGAATTTTTTAACTTAAAAAGATACGATTTAATGATTGATCATTTATATTTTTTGGGAATTTTTATATATGAAATAAATAAGTTAATTATTTTTGATGATTTCTATAAAAGTAAAAGCAAATGCTTTAATTATAGATGTGAAATCCGTTTTGATTCGTTTATATTTTACACAAAATGATGACGTTGATAATTCCCATCGGGAAAAACAATATTATTTATTTAAATAAATTCCACTGAGAACTGCACTTAAGGGATTTAAGCGGAATTTAGATAAATATGGCTAATAATCAGTAATGGATTGAAAAATCCGGAGGTGAAAAACAAAGAATTGTTGGGATTTGATGGGAGAGAAGTGGGCGATGAATTCTTGGGGGAGGAACATGACAAGAACAGTCGAAAGAAGGGTAATTGAAGAGGTGGAATTGCGATTGTTCGGTAAAATGTGGAGATGAAAAATAAAAAGATGTGGGAGGTATTGGGAAAATTGAAAATGAAGTAGTCAAAATGGAGGAAATGAAATGTACAGCTCAAAGCAAAAAAAAAAAAGCTATTGATAAGTTGGTATTGTTTACTTTTTTCTCATCCGCTTTTCCAGTTAAATATTTGTTCTAATTTTTCTTTTTTAATTACTCATCGATTGCTGGAGGCATTTTTATTAAAGCGATCATAAAATTTACGCTCATTAAATTTCTATTGTTTGAAGTGAAACGGGACAAAATGAAGAGTTACTAGATAAAGTCGTTATTTGTGACTAAATGGAAGTGAATTAGAAAGCGATGTCGCGTGAGAAAGCTCCCGTGAATGAAACTTTTTCGGTTACTTTTGTTCAAAAAAAAGGGCTGAATTCCGTCAGCTGTTCAAATAGTGGAGGACGTTCAGCACTCTCCCCCTATTAAAGATTTGTTGTCTTATTAATTCGAACGCCTTTTACCTTTTCTCTTTCGTTTTCATGTGATTTATATTTTGGTTTTTCCTCAAAAGTAGAGATTCAAGCTTTGTTTGTCGCGAAACAGATTAATAAATAATTCATTTTTGAATGCAGTGCGAGGTTAATTTTTAAGCCATGTAGCGCGCTCTAATGGTCACTTGAGGAAGCAATTCTTTCGGAAAGTTCCGAGTGTGCCCGAAAGATCGAACTGCAGTCGCGGTTTAAGCGATGAACAACACACAAGTTTAGACATGTTCGTATTTAGCGAAGCTAATGGGTTCCGTTGTATTGAAATATTATTTATTAAATATTTAGAAAGCTTTAGTTCAAAATTTATTCCATCCTAAAGATTCAAACCCATTTAAAAAAAATTTTTCATTGAATTTCAGGTGAATTAAAAAAAGAAGATGGAAGTTCCGAAACAGTCGCCATAAAGGTTTTAAAGGACACCGCTTCCAAACAAGCCGAAGAGGATTTCATGAGAGAAGTAGAAATAATGAGCTCATTTCGTCACGAGAATATTCTTTCGCTCATAGGAATCGTTCTTAAAGGTAAAGTATCAGATTTCCCTCCATTCGCAGATTCGCAAAAAGTCCGTTAATCTGGTGCCACGTCTCTGTCGAAAATCACAGAAATAAAATTAACTTTCCTTTAAAAATTGTTGGGCTAATTAAAAATTTACGAAAGAGGAAAGTAATGTTCGGAGTGGATTTTGGAAATAGACGAGATAAAATCCTGAGGACATTTTGTTGGGGAAAAGTTTTCGTTCTGAGAAAAGGCAGAAAATCGCGGGATTTCCTAACTTGTTCACTTCTCCCCGCTCTGAAACCTCAACAATGGATCAAATCCTTTGATTTGAAAAGCGCTCAAAGACAAAGATTTCCTCGCCTTTGAATCTTTCTTAATTCTCTCTCTTTCTCTGAACAATCTAAACAATTGATCGACCAAATAAGAGTGCTGAAATTTCTCTTTCAGAATCGACGTCTCGGCCTTGGATGGTTTTCGAGTTCATGCTGCATGGGGATTTGGCGGAAGTGCTCAGGAGCAACAGTCGCCAGTTCTGGAAACCAGTGCCCGGGTTGAAACCTTTGACGAGGGTAAGACAAAGGAAAATCGTTTTCAAAGTGCGAACGAAGAACAAGTAGTGCATTCTGAGAAAAACTTAAAACTCTGTTATCCTGCAGTTTATTTTGTGAGAGATTATCCTGTACTGAAGGACAACGCCATGTTTTGACAGAAGATAAAAGAAATAACGGTTTTTAAGAACGAATAACTATTGTGTTACCGACTGACCAAAAGAACAGTGAAAAGAGACAATAATATAATACTTCAGTATAATATTATTAGGATATTTTCATGAGAAAACGACTGAATTCGAAGAGATATTTGATTTCCTACTGTTAATGAGCATTCGACCGGTCGGTTAATGTATTCTTTCAAGTGGATGACTTCAAAGGCGACTCCTCTCTTTTCCTCTCCATTTGTTGCCCTTATGACAATCTTCTCTTCCTCTTTCTAGGAATCTCTGCTCAAAATCGCTCTCCAGATAGCAGGAGGGATGAGGTACCTCGCCTCGCAAAGGTTCGTCCACAACGACTTGGCCTGCAGGAACTGTCTCGTCGGCTCTGAACTCACCGTCAAAATTGCTGACTTCGGAATGAGCAGAGATATTTACACCTGCGACTATTACAGGTGCGCCATTTACTGATTGTTCTGCAATGGGAACCCAACAGATAAACTCAATTCATCTAAGATATTTATTATAGTTACTTTTTAAGGTTTAATGGATACTAATTATACATTTTATGATTCTATTTTAATGGAGACGGTCTCCTGTCAGTTAATTTAATGTTTTCAAGCGTTTGTTGAATTAGTGTCGTAACTGTAGCTTTGTATTGTTGCTTCAGAATCGGCGGTTCCAAGCCCGTCCCCCTCAGGTGGATGTCCCCAGAGAGCGTCATGTACAGGAGGTTCACCCTCGAGTCCGACGTCTGGTCCTACGGAGTCGTCCTCTGGGAGATCTACAGCCTGGGCAAGCAGCCCTACTACGGTCTCACCAACGAGGAAGTCGTCAAGATGATCCTCCAGGGGGTCATGCTCGTCCCCCCCGACGACTGCCCCCCCTTCATCTGCGATCTCATGAAAGCCTGCTGGAAGTCCGAGCCCAGGGACAGGATCAAGTTCCCGGACATCCACGACGCCCTCAAGAAGGCCTGGAAGGAGCGGGAGGCCACCAGGGCGGTGCCCCTCCCGAGGCCCCCTGCCCACCCCGTGCCCCCCTGCCAGAACGACGTGCTCGACGAGGACAACTACCTCGCCCCCCAGGGGAGGCAGCTCAACGAGTACCTCCAACCCCTGCCTGACTAGGGAGAGGAACCTTTGGATGGTTGGAACCCAATTATGTCCTTCTGTCTTCTCTGAATTTCACTGCTCTGTGGTTTGACAACACTAAAGAATGACAAATAATAAATAAATAATAATAATTAAGAAAAATATATCAAGCAATCCGTTCCGGTTGAAGTGAGCTTCGTTTTATCTTCAGATCTTTTGGAACTTTTTTTAATTATAAATGTCTCAATCCTTTTCCATTGTTTTCCTTTAATTTCCTTTGTTTTTTTGAATTCCTTTAATTTTGTTTGGTTTCCTCTGATTTCTTAAACTCTTAATTTTCATTGTTTATTTTGGATTTCTATGGTCTCTTTTAGTTTCCTTTGGTTTCTTTTCATAGATTTTTTAAAATTTCCTTTGGTTTCCTTTGGCTTAATTTAATTTTTTTGTTTCTTATAATTTTGTTTTGTCTGCTTTATCTCCTTTGATTTCCCAATCTTTTCTGATTCCATACGAAGTTCCAAATAAATGTTATTTATTTTTATTATTTATAATTATTTTATATATTTAAAGTTAATTAAATATATAAAATTATTTATATATTTCCGCCGAATAATCTTCATTTTGAACATTAGGCAAAATTGAAAAGAGGAAAAAGAGTGTAACAGAATGTGGCGGCGGTTAAAAGAAGCAAATTCGACGGGATTTTGCTGTCCCGTGACTTTTATAAAAATTAAAAATATTTAAGTGTTCAGTCTCGAAAAAGGCACAAATGTTTTTAAGTTTGAGAAGGAGAAGGAAAGAAAGCTTTTCCTGGCTTTCTTTTCCGCCATTAGAATAAAACTTTAATGAATTCTCGCGCGAAATGCATTTTTTGTCTATAACAAGACTGATTAGAATAGAAAATCGTTGTCAGGGTGTCCGTAAATGTATATTTATGTTAAAAAGATTAATACTTCTTATAAATATTTGTGAGAAATCTTTGTAAATATATTATTTTGAAATGTTTTGTAATTTAATTTCTTATTTTGCGACCGCCATAAAATCAAACAAGCGAAAACCTATTTACCGTTCATCTGTTTTTATTATTTACACTTCAAATTTTATTTACCTTTTTATTCTTGTTTTACGGGATATTTTTTTGTAAAATGTAAAAAAATAATATTTTATTCATGTGAGAAATAACGGGAAAAACAACCAAAAAATGAAGGAATCGAAAGAATGCGCCAAACCTCCCAAACCTCCGAGGCCCAACATGAAGAACAAAGACTTCGTCAAGTGGTCGAAGTCCGAAAGCTGCAAAAGAGAAGACAGCATTGTCTCCACGGAATGGCGTGAGTGCATTTATGTCTCAACTCTGAATATATGGCCAGAGATAACGTAAGATAATCTGCATTCGGATCATAACTCATCATTTTCCCTCATTTTGCTTACAAAAGTAGTTGAAACATAATTATTTAATCTCTGAAGGACCGCCATTTTTGGCCATATTTATAATGTTGACAATTTGAAAATTTATTAAATTGTATTAATTAAAAACTACAATATTAATTGTATTTAAATTGAGTTTTGTCTTTTTTTCTTTTCAGATGAAACGCTCAAGAAAACAGAACCCTTTGTTCCCGCTTATGATAACGTAAGTGCTCACAATTCTTTTTCAGATTAGTTATCGTCCTCGTGAAAAGTAAGAAGAGAATTGTTTTAGAAACCATTAAACATGGTTTACCTTCTGAGCGGGGAATACGGAAGGATTTGGCAGAAGGAAAGAGACGAATGGTACGCGAATGTGTTCGTTCCCAAAGCCAAAGAGAAAGACATGCAGGAGCGAAGAATGAAAATACGGAAGCAGGCCAGGGAAGCGAAAAAGGCGGCGGAGAAGAGCATTAGGGAGAGAAAAGAGCGAAAAGCCAAAGAGGCTGAGGCCAAAGCGAAGGCCGAAGCCGAGAAAGCGGAGAAGTTAAAAGCGAAACTTGCGAAATGCGCAGCCAACAAAAAAGCAGCAAAAGGAACAAAGAAAAAGGAGTCAAAGGAAGAACCTCCTCCGGAACCCGCGGAAAAGTATTTTCCTTTGTTATTCCTCCTTTTCTTTCCGTTTTCAAGTCTTTTACAGCTTCTTTTTTCCTTTGCAGGCAGGAAACTTGTCCCAAAGGATGGACCCCGGTAGAACTCACACTGCAGTAAGTACAAAACTATATCCTGTGCTCTTAGTGAAGTGGCGATTCCCATTTTATCTATTTATTTCAGGTGTGAGTGCTCCAGTCATGACAAAGAAAACGCTGAGAAAACGGAAGAGCAGGAAGCTCCTGTTTCTCCTTCCCAACCGGCGTCCAACCCTGAGGAGGGTTGCACCATGTGCCCAGGCTTCGTTCAGCAACTGAAGAATGTACAAGATGCCAAAGCCGCTGAGTTTGAGTCGAGAGAGGAACCGAACAAAGAAGTAGAGGCTCAGGAATGACGTTCCCGACCGCCATTTTTTAGTGCTTAGGAGAAAACTGGGATGGAGAGGAAGAGACGCAAACTCAGTGCAACCGAAAAATGATTAACGCATATGCCACATATGTTTAAATACATAATAATACATAAACCACACTGCGTGATAATTGATAATTCACTTAAGTACTTCGAATCCGGAAATGCCAAAATTGATTTCCGTTAAAGACACAAATCGAATTAATTTGACATCGTTTACATTCTCTATGAAATGGCGGTTGACAAATACGACGGTTCTGTCAAAACAAACTTTACGAGTGGCAAAGATATGACCGTTTTTGCTTTTCCTGCGATGTTTCAGTTCTCTTTATTGTCATTTTCTCTCAATATTTACATCTCTTTATCCTGTCTTCGATGAACTTGAGATTCAGTTCATCGTTGAGTTAATAAATTCCAGTTGACTTATTTCCCGAAACAAAATCATTGATTCCACTTCTTTTTTGAGAAGGTTACTTTAAGTTTGAAGTGTGAAATAACACAGAGGGGACTTACGATCACTGAATTATAATTTTTTACCGCTGAACCCGGCTCTGCGGGATTTTGCCGCCCAAACTCACCTCTGAGGGATGAAACTGAATGTTTTCATTAGTGATCTGTGTTAATGGAAACAATAAAACAAAATAGTCCGAGTCATGATTTTGATGAAACATTTATTGCTGACAGCATTTACATAACAATCGCATCATAGATAAATGACAAACAAAAAACGAAAGACTTGGACACTTTTTCATTTGGTACCCGAACATAGACATATGCTCTGTCCATAGACAATTATCGTTGTTGAGTCCATTTTCGGCATTCAAATTGATTAACCTCTATGGCGAATCGCACAGTTTAGGGCAAACGTGTATTTTCTAAAACCAAAAATTGTATAATTTCGAGTGTCAAATCCTGGATTCAAAATCCAGTATTTGCGACAAATGAACGCCGCAATTTTGCACTGTTTCACAACTTTTATAAAGTAAAAATGGAAAGCGTCCATTGCATACGCAGTAAAATTTCCGGATCTGAACATACAACGAAAGAACGATGAATTCACTATCGAATTAAAAGGCCCCTGTCGCTCTTCATAAGACGATCTTTCTCCCTTTCGGAGTTTCACTACTTTTATAAAGACAGTCATCAAAATCTTTTCCGCTCTAATATTTGGCCGTTTCAACTCGGCATTTGATTTATCTAATTTAGAACATGCCCCCCTTGCGGCACAAATTAAGCTGCCCGTGAGTCCGAGTGGATGTTGATTGGGCAGTTGTGCAACGTTAAGGGAGATCAACATTTTGCCTTTCAGAATATTGCCTGTCGAACCTTTTCTATGGTCGATAAGGTGATCCTGGGGGCATAACAATAGCTGGCGTAGGGAATGTGGCGATCCCACCGCCCAGTGGCTGCTCGAAAGGGCAGCCCCTGCAACAGCCATCCCAACCCCAAGGTGTGAAGCGACCCGTGCCGAGGGGGTGCGTGGCACAGGGGAGCTGTGTCGTGAACGGAGCCTCGGGGAGGCGTGGCGCCCTTCCCGAGAACGTAGCCTTACCCAGGCATAGGGGGCTCTGCCTGGGTGGACCGGTTTTTCTCCCCCATAACCTCCATAGCTCATGGGAACCATAACTAAAACCCCAAAACCCGGCAACGGACTCGCCTGCTGTTACGGGGAGCGTGGAGGAGGGAAGGCGCAATGCCCTGCAGAGGGCAGGAAGGGACGGATACCTGGACGACGACCGCGACACCGACTTAGGACTGCGACCTGGAACGTCTTCTCGCTCACGGTGGAGAAGCGCCTGGAACTGGTGGGGGAGGCGAAGAGATATCGTTTGGATATCTTGGGGCTTTCTTCCACCAAGAACAGGGGCGTCGAAATCGTGGATCTACCTGAAGGATGGAGGCTCTTCTGCTCCGGAGTCGACCCTGCAATGGTTCCGCAGGCGGGTGTGGGGATACTCACAAGCCCCCGGCTGCGGGATCGGGTGATTGGATGGACCCCGTTGGGGGGAAGGATGGCGGTCTTGAAGCTTCGGCTGAAGAGATCAACTCTGGCTGTTCTGCAGGTGTACGCACCGAATGACCAGTCAGAGTACGCCTCCTTCTTGTTGGACGTGGAGGCCGCTATGAAAATAGCGGCGGAAGCGGACAACTTTATCCTGATGGGGGACTTCAATGCCCATGTAGGGAACGACTCCGAGACGTGGAGGGGTGTGGTGGGGAGGAACGGCCACCCGGATTGTAACCCGAACGGGGAGAGGGTGTTGGAATTTTGCTCGGCCCATGGCCTGGCAATTATGAACACCTTCTTCCAGCACAGGGACATCCACAAGTACACCTGGTACCGTGACAGGCTTGGCCAAAAGTCAATAATTGACTTTGTCATGGTGCCGGTGTGCCAGAGGCGGATTGTGTGCGATGTGAGGGTTATGAGAGGGGCTGAGCTGTCAACCGACCACCATCTGGTGCTGTGCGAGCTCGACCTGGACGGGACGGGGCCGAGACCACAGAAGCGCGGGGTCAGAGTACTGACCCGTGTGATGTGGGAGAAGCTCCAGAACGAAGAGGTTCGGGACTCATTTGCACAGCACATTAAGGGAAGATTTGAACAACTCCCGCCCGCCCTTGCTGAAGTGGAGGAAGAGTGGCGGCTGTTTAAAACGGCCGTCACCAAATCTGCGGAGGCAGCTTGTGGGGTGAAGCGGCTTGGCGTGGCGACGGGTGGCCCCCCCCGGACCCCGTGGTGGAGCGCGGAGGTCCGGAAGGCCATCAAAGAGAAGAAGGAAGCCTTCAAGGTGTGGTTACACCGGAAGGACGAATTCTCTCGAGATCGGTACGTCGAGGCGCGAAGAACCTCCAAGTTGGTCGTGAAAGCGGCTAAGGAGCGGGCGTGGAAGGAGTTCGGCGAGCAGCTGGACTCGGACCACGGATCGGCAAGGAAAAGGTTCTGGCAGACCATCCGCCGCCTCAGAGGGAGGAACCCGGGTGCTGTCGAAGGAGTAAAATCCAAAGATGGCACTCTCCTCTCAGAGGAACCGGCCATCCTTGCTCGTTGGAGAGAGTACTTCTCGGAGTTACTCAATCCAACTCAGGGCACCGAAGGTGGCAGAACCGGCGCCACACTCGGGGCGGAGAATAGTCCCACCGAAGCCGAAGTCGCCTGGGCGATTAAATCGCTTAAGAGCGGCAAGGCTGCTGGCGTGGACGAAATCCGGCCCGAGATGTTAAAAGCGCTCGGGGAAGAGGGAGTCCGTTGGCTCTCTCGCGTCATTAAGGTGGCCTGGCAAGGAGGAACAGCACCGAGGGATTGGCAGACCGGGGTGATTGTCCCGATCTTTAAGAAAGGGAGCAGGAGTGATTGCTCCAATTACAGGGGCATCACCCTGCTAAGTCTCCCCGGGAAAGTCTTCGCCAAGGTGCTGGAGGCCCGTTGCAGATCCGTGGTCGAGGACAAGCTGGGGGAAGGCCAATGTGGATTCCGTCCCGGCCGAAGCACACGTGACCAACTCCTGACCCTGCGGCTCATCCTCGAGGGTTCCTGGGAGTACGCCCGACCGGTCTTTGCTTGTTTCATTGATCTGGAAAAGGCGTATGACCGGGTCCCTCGCGGGAGGCTGTGGGAGATCCTCGAGACATACGGCATTGGTGGTTCTCTCCTGAGAGCCATCATGTCGTTGTACGAGAGGTGCAGGAGTTGTGTCCGAATAAACGGGGTTATGTCGGAGCCGTTTGATGTGGCCGTTGGACTCCGCCAAGGGTGCATGCTGTCGCCTCTCCTGTTCATAGTTTATATGGACTGGATGCTACAGCGCAGCCGAGGCAGCGAGAGTTTCAGATATGGGGACCTCAGGGTGGGGCATCTCGCGTATGCGGATGACCTCGTCCTTCTGGGGTCAACCCAGTCTGAACTCCAGCGGGCACTGGATCGGTTCGACGCCGTGTGTGCCGAGGCCGGGATGAGGATCAGCGTGGACAAATCGGAGGTTATGGTGATCTCGAGGAGGCCCGTTCAGTGCGGCATCAGAGTCCGTGATGTCGTGCTGAGGCAGGTGGAGAAGTTCAAGTATCTTGGGGTCTGGTTCACGAGTGATGGCAGGCCGGACACGGAGATCTCATCGCGGATCGCCCAGGCTGGGGCAGTGATGCAGCAGCTTGGGAGGTCCGTGGTGCGGAGGGCTGGGCTGAGCCGCGAGGCAAAGCTCAGTATCTTCCGCTCCGTGTACGTTCCTGTCCTCACCTATGGTCATGAGGTGTGGGTGATGACCGAAAGAATCAGATCCCGGATACAGGCGGCCGAGATGAGGTATCTCCGAGCGGTGGCCGGGGTTACGAGGTGGGATAGGTGTCGTAACACCGCCATTCGCGAGGAGCTTCAGCTCGAGCCGCTTCTTCTCCGCCTTGAGAGATCCATCCTCCGGTGGTTTGGCCACGTGCAGAGGCTGCCCCCAAGCCGTCTAGTGCGCCAGGTCTTATCAGAATGCCCGGGGGGAAAGCGGCCCCGTGGCCGTCCCCGGCAGGGGTGGCTAAGGTGGGTGAAGGCGTTAGCCGGAACCCGCCTGGTTAACCCGGGCAGTCTGATGTCGGTCGTGGAGGATCGTACCGGGTGGAGGTCCCTCCTTGCCTCCCTCACCCCGCGACCCTAACGGATTAGGCGGGTTCGAAAAGTAGTAGTAGTAGTAGTAATTTAGAACATTTTTTTCTTAAAAATAGTTTTCACTAAAAATGGAGAATCCAATCAAAAAAAAAACAATACATGATAATTTCACAATACATATATTTACAATTTAATCATTTCATGTGCGACCTACTGTAATTTTTTCTTTTTATTTTCTTATTCTTTTTCTTCACTCTGACGAGGTAAAAATTACGATTCTGCAACGGCTCTTTCCAGAGATGATTGTGAAAAGATTATCGTGACAAACTCGAGGAAAAACGCTCTCTCATCACGTTCAGAGTTTAAATACTGCGCAATATCAAATAAAACTAAGCACATTTCCCGATAAAAAACTCTTTGCATTGAAATAATTTTATGTTTGCCGATCCACGACTCCTTTTTATTCATCTTTCACGTCGTCACTATTTCAGAAATATTACATACACTATTTTATAACACACGTTGGTCGTTCAAGACAATCTCAGAAATTGTAAAAAAATTGTCCTCAGATCCCTTTAACCCTCGCTTTGAGCTCACCGACTCCCTCTCAAGCATCTGCGAGAACCTCAGATGCACTTCATCTCTTTCTCGGAACAAAAAAACTGCTCCGATTCTCTCTCCAAATTGATCGACCCACGTGCGATACATGATAAAACTGAATAATTTCATTAGTATCAAAGAGCACACTTCGCGCGCGGGTTTATGCAAACAAACGCAAACTAAATAATTATAATTCTTCGTCTTCGTCCCGTGTCTTTCAAGAGAACTGGAATGTGAATCCTGATCCTGGATAACCGTACGAGCTGAAACTGAAATTGTGGGTGCTCGGCCCTCCGAAAAACGAGTAGAACACCCCGTTCGGGTCGATATCTGCAACGAAACCGTTCCCCGTCACAAAGTGAACCCAAAGTGTTCCCCCCCACAAAAGCAACGCCACCTCACCTTCCATGTCCTCCAGGTCCTGGCCGTTGTCGTACCTCTGCCTCTTCTTCGGGTCAGAGAGCACTCCGTAGGCCTCGCCCACTTCTTTGAATTTCCTCTCCTGTTCTAACCTCTCCGGCTCCGATGCGTCCGCGTGTCGGTCTGTGAAATCACATTCTCGTTTATTTATTCTATTCGCTGCATTTATATTATTTGACACACTCACCCGGATGGTGCACCAAAGCCCTTTTCCTGTACGCTTTTTTGATTTCCTCCGTCGTCGCCGCTTTTGTAATCCCCAGTATTTTGTAATAGTCTTTCCGCGAGGATTTCTTCAGTTCTAATTTGGCTTCGTGAAGTAGTCTTTTATTCTCTCTGCTCATGTCCATTTTGTATATTTGCTCGTAGTCCCTAACCGCTTCCTTGTAATTCTTCAACTCCATGTAGCACCAGGCCCTCCGCAGAAGAGCCTTCAGGTACTTCTCGTCCAGCTTCAATGCGGCGCTGCAGTCCTCCACGGCGTCGTTCAATTTCCCTAACTGCACATTCAGACATTAACCTCGGCCATCTTCCCCTCCCCAATGCAACACCCCCTCCCTCCACACTCACTTTAGAGGAGACCGTCGCTCGATTGAAGTACAATTTGGCATTGGTTAGTTTGTTGTCGGGGTCGACGTTGAGGGCCTCCGTGTAGAGGTCGTAGGCCTCCTGAAACCTGAACGCCTTGAAGGCCTCGTTGCCCTCCTCCTTCTTCTGCTTGAGGAGCTTCGCTTTCTTGTAGATTTCTAGAAGCTTCGGGTGGTCCGGGGCCAGTTTGAGCGCGTGCTGGAAATGGGTGCACGCGTGCTCTATGTTGCCCGCGTTGTCTCCGTAGTATATGCACACGCCCCGCACGTAGATTGCGTCCGGATTTTGCTTGTCGAATTGCAGCACATCGCTGAAATAAATTAGGTAGGGGTGAGCGCTTAAAGAGAACAAAATTCCGGTCATATTGACCGGTGACGGTGATTCTGGCGTTAACGTATTATTATTAAACTTCGTATCAGAATGAATTGATCATTTCTTTCTTCCTTCCACTCTCTCTTTTATCATTTCTTTCATCCTTTCTTTCTTCATTTTTATCCCAAAAAAAGCCATAACCAGTGCCTTTGACTCAACAATCTTACGTCTGTCTCTATAATCTAAAATGCAAAACTAACCTCAATTTCTGCAAGAATTCCAAAAAAGTCTGACAAACATATCATTTCATAAAATCAAATAAAAAAAATGAAAAAACCTTTCTCTCCCGTTAGGATTCGAACCCCGTCCCTTCTGCACCCAAATCATCCTCTTTCACACTCAGCCAAACATTTATTATTTCACTACGAACACTTCCGGAGAATTCCGAATTGGACCGAAGTTCCGAACGGACGAATAGTCTGGGATTTCATATTTTATACGAGAAGACGAGATGGGATAATATTTACAATCTTTTCCCGATTTTCGATTTACAAAAGATACAATAAACTGCTCTTCAAATTACAAAACTCAAAAAAGACAGCACAGATTAAAGAAAATAAATAGAAACGAATCTTTTTTATATGTCGAATCATAAGTTCCCGCTTTTTGATCAGTTTTCAGCTGATTAAATGAGTTTAGTTTCAAACCCCTTTTTTACGGTCTTTTAAACTGTTTATAAAGTTAACAAACTCATTTCTAATCGGTCTATTACTTATTAAATCTTTATTTTACGCACTGCATATTTTTTCAGCTGTTTCTTGTTTAACAGGTTGAGTCAACATAAAACTTCTCGTTTGGTCAACATTCGATCATGAGACCGCATTGCCAAAGGTCGAATAATTAAAAAAACTCACGTTAAAATTTGTTGAGGTTTACTGAAAACAATTTTTAATTGATGGTACGAAACAAAACTTTTTTCAAAATAATCACTTTAAAGCTGAATTCTATAAATATTCTCACGGCTTTTTTCTAATAATCGTCTCTTTGTGTTCACTATTTTTCCATTAACTTATTTATGCACTTTATAAATGAGTATTGGCTGAATCAGTCTTATATTTTTATTTAAAGTAAATATTGAAAGGCGGTGATTGAGTGAAAAGTACAGCAGTGAGAAATCCCCAAAGAAACCACCAATTCAAAGTATAAAAAAAAACGAGTTAACGTAACGACAGAAGCATTATGATGACTTACAACGGTTAGCAATAAGACTTACTTTGGATTTGATTTAATAATTTATCTGATAATAAAGGAGAGTAATGTGAAAATGCAAAATATGGGTGACAAAAATAGAAGTATTGATAATAAATAAAAGAGACGGAGAAAAAATTGGTAAGCAAAATACAGATTAATTGGTCACCAAAAATAAAAAAGAGATTGTTTATCTCAGTGTTAACTACTGAGACTATAGCGGAAGAAATAACTAAAGAAATATGAAATAATTGATTGGCAGTTCTAGAGATTCTAAAAAGGGCAAATATTTTTTTAATTAAAGATGAAATGTATGATTGTTTCTTTTTATGATGAAATATCAATATAATGTTAACATACCGCCCTTTTTGTACTTACTTAGCAATTTCCTGGGCTTCGTGATACCTCCCTAAAAACGCCAAGCACTCTGCCTTGCATAATTTATAAGATGAACAGCTAACCCCGAGGCTTTGGGCACGACCTATGCAAAAGACGACTTTCCTGTACTCCTTCTTCGCGTACGCCTTATCGGCTTCCTCTTTGAACTTAATTAATACGTCGATGTTCTTCGCCTCGTCTTCGGCCGCTTTGTTCCCGGGACTCAGTTCCATCGCTTTGGAAATGGCACTTTTCGCCGCGGCCAAATCCCCGAAATAAGTGAAACACTTCGCCATGCGAATGTATCCCTTCACGAATCCCGGATCCAAAGAAACGGACTTCCGCGCGTCCTCCAAAGCTTCCTTGAACCGTCCCAACATTATGTAGCACGCCGAGCGGTTCCCGTAGAAGGCGACATTTTCCGGCTGCAGAGCTATTGCTTCCGTGTAGAAAGGAAGTGCTTCCTGGTACCTCTTCAACTGGTACAGTTTGTTGCCTTGGTCTTTCTTCGCCTCCGCCATGCTGCAACATGTCATATTCACTCACATCTCAATGACAGTTTACTCTGCCCCGATACAATCCCACCACTTCTAATTATTACCTATTTAATTCCTCATTACACAAAAACATTACACATGGGCAAATTATAACTTAAAAGCATATCTCCTCCTCTAAGAACGGAGGTTTTCACTTAAACAACCCAATGAGATGAAATAAAGCATTCTTAATGTGGTACTAATTTGAAAATTCAACCATCCCTACATTGAATGGGAGATTTAAATAATTTGTGAATTAATCAAAACATTAGCACCTGTGCAATTTCAACCAAAATTTTGTATTCACATCTAAATAAACATTTAAAAAAATGAATGATCGTAATGGTTGATATTCTGGAATATTTTTATAAATATCAAACATTTTTATTTTCAAATTTCAAATTAAAAATCTGTTACATAGTGAAGGATAATGACTTTATATATACCTCTGACTAATTTTCTAAGGAAAGTGACTCTTCCAATAAAGAGAGAAAAACCAGGCAAAAAAACTGAATCAACAGCACAGTAGTCAAAACGCATATTAAAGTACAATCAAATTATTTTACTGAATGATTTGGGGTTTATCAGAAAATCATGAAAATACATAAAAATATAAAATTTAATCAGATTCAATAAAGAAAGAGATTTAGAAGCTTTTCATGCATACTACTGAAATTAATCACTCAGATTGGAAGAGTAAGAAGATAATAAAGATTGATTTTTATTTGATAAAGACTTAGATACATCCAAACTAATTAAGTAATTGAATTTAATAACATCCTAGAAGATAAAGAGAGTAACAGTCAATAGGAATTAATCGGCTTATAAAATTGAAAAATTATTGAACGGACATTTGCCGACGTCTCGCCCGGGGACAAATGCACTGAAATGGGGGCGTTTCAAAACACATTGTGCCTTTGCATGTTTTTACGAAACCTTAAAATTTTCTCTCCCGCTAATTGACCATGGTGAAAGCTATTCCGTAACTAAACTTTGAACTGACATTTAAAATAACTTTCGAATTTTCATTTATCGTCTGCTGAACCTCGTGGATTAAAGAACTTTTTACTCCAGGCAATCGCAATGTAGGATACGGACCACTTTTAAATTTTGATGACTAACACTTTAAACCCAGGGCTTTTTTGCTCTCGTGCGGAAAAGCCGTGAGGTTATGCCAAAGATAATGCGAAAAACTCAAAAAGATTTAATTATTGATCCTAAATTTATTTAACATTTTCACTCGAAAAGAAAGTAAAACAAAGCATCTAAATACGTGGTGAAATAATTCGCTAAAAAATTTAAGAATAAAAGTGTTAATAATCAAGAAAAACTACAAAAGCGATTAAAAGGTTTGCTCCGGAATTATTAGTGAAAAAAAATTGCTTACTCTTCGTCGTCATAAATCGTTATTACTTCTTTATCTACTTCCATTATTTCTACATCATTTTCGGATTCAGCCATTTTGTCATAGAGGTTAATATTTCATTTTGCCTTCTTATCTGAATTAAGTTTTTAATTCAAATGGGAAGATGTATACCACGTCTTGGCAAAAGAACCGTCATGAATTCTTAAATCTCGTTTTTCATCGAAATTAGGAAGTACAGACAGTCATCTGCGATATTAGGCTGAAAATATGGCCTCGTAGTACTACCATGGCGACGGCGCTGTACAGTATTTTAAAAATTTTCCCGCGCTTCTGTTGAGAAAATTAAAATAATTACTATTTTGATTTAGGAGAGCTTTCCCAATTTTCTTATTACTGTCGACAATCTTTTAGTGCTTTCATTAAAGAATATCAAGTTGTTGAACACTCTTCTGTTCTTTCAGTTGCTCGTTTTTCGGAAAAGTAACATCCAAGTAACCTTAATGGGCAGATTGAATAACGCTGAAGTATTCATATTTAATCAGAGTAAAAAATTCAGTGTTGACTGATAGTTATTAAATTGAGAATCTTGAAATATCTGATACGAATAAAAAGCTAGAGCTTTCTTATTTGAAAAGCACTAAAGATTAATCGGTTGTGCACGATTCTAATAACTCATAAGAGAAGAAAGACAGAAAGAAAAGTTATAAAACTGTCAAGCAAATGACCTTCATTTTTATCCCATTTAACTGAATTTATCTTGACACAAGTTTCAAAGTTTCCTGAGAGAAAACTGTGTTGATGAGGTAAATGCAGCAAACACCACTAAGTAATTTTTTTACTCTATGGAAATCAAGCAAGAAGTAAATATTCGAAAAAAAATTTCTCTCAAATAATGCCTGAGCATGTACGTAGTGCAAGGATAATTGAGATCTGTGATAAAAGTAAATAATGCGAGTTTTTTGTTATTTTCACGGTTTTCCACATTGCATATGATTCTTGAAAGTTTAATTTTTCGAAATATTTTCCAGATGTTTAATTGAACATCTGGTAAAAAAATGTATAAATCATAAATCATTTACTCCCGATCGGAGGTGAACATCAAATTTGGGAGTGGGAGTAAAAAGTCAAAACCTTGCCTATTGAAATATGTATGCATATTTTTAAAATGAAAATTTTTTACCTGCTATAAAAGACATTTGAATGTCTTCTTTATGAAATAGCGGATTCCGTCGCTTAGTTGTTTACGGGACAGATATCGTCAATTATGGGCAACAAAAACTGTTGTTTTGCCTACAAGACTCCTCCTCCAGTTAGAAAACCACATTTGGACGGGCCTCCCATTGCCGAAACTATAACAGACTGGAAGCACAATAGTCACGCAAACCTGCCGCATATCAGTGAAAGAGAGCCAGATAATTTTGAAGAAAATCCTTCAATTCATGCAAAAGCGGGAACATTATTTATGGAAAGAGCCAATGCCTCTAAAAGTACGTACCATTTTGACCAAATGCAATTTTTTGATTTCTTCCAACAAATATTTCATTCATTTGAAATAAAGACTCTAAAACATTAAAATTTATGAGGCTGATTATTATTTTTTTCAGATGGCATGGTCAGGAAAAAAAGCCTTAGCCATGTAAGTCATGGATGAGATTATACCACAAAATGTTTTAGATCATAGAGATGTAATTTTTTTATATTAGATTTCAGATGCCTGCAGGCTGAAGAAAAGTAATTCCTGTTCAACAATATATTTAGATGATAGTACAGTTTCCCAACCTAATCTAAAGAACACAATCAAATGTGTAGCTCTTGCAATATATTATAATATAAAAAACAGGACTTCTGATAGACAACTTGATATTTTTGATGAAAAATTGTATCCATTAACTGTAAGTATCATTTTTATGTATTACTTAAGATTGAAATTTCCACTTTGGATTTGTTGTGTCATTGCTTTGGAATTTTCACTTTTCTCAAAAAATATTCACAAAAACTATTCAACATTTGCATTTCAATTAATAAGGATTTTATTGCTTATTGTGACTGTGAGAGAAATAATTATTAGCAAAACACCATTTAAATGAAATTTTAAACATTGACATATTGACTTCTTTTTATTCCAGAAAGATCCTGTTCCAAATAACTATGATCAGCACATTCCTGAGCATAGGACGATATACAAGTGCATTAGGACATTGTTTGGTGCTGCTCAGTTAACAGCTGAATGTGCCATAATATCATTGGTTTACCTGGAAAGGTGAGTTCTTTGCTTGTTTTTATTTCCCCACAGCAAGGGAGGATAGTTAAGGTTTAATTGAATTCTTCTAATGATTCAGTGTGAAGTAACATTCAAATAATTATTTCTTGTGATATTAAATTTTGGGCAATTTTTACTGCATTGAAAATATGGTCTGTGTTAAACTCATTTTTGATAATTAAAATATCATTTGACACTTAAACAACAATTTCACTTTTAAATTTCCTTGAAATAATTAATTGAAAAATTATCCCTCCATTCAAGGTTGCTAACTCTTGCTGAAATAGACATAACACCAGCCAATTGGAAAAGGATAGTTTTAGGAGCAATACTACTAGCCTCTAAGGTATGGGATGACCAAGCAGTGTGGAATGTTGACTACTGTCACATCCTAATAGATGTTAGTGTAGAAGACATGTAAGTTTTTCTAATATTAATGTTCTCTTACTTATAAAAAATTACTTCTGATGTTCTCAGAGCATGTTTGATTAATTTGTTGTCAAGATGATAAAAATCGAATAGGTGGTCTATCAAAATTCAGGAACAATATTGACCACAGATCTTTTAGGTCCTCTTATTGTTTTGTTACAAACTTATTAATCACTAAGTAATTTCTCAATTTCTGGGTTGCCAGTGTTATTAATATTATTTTTTCAGTTCTCAAAAAAGAACTAATTTTTGTATGACTTAGTTGCGAACCCATTGCTAAGCAAACGGTATTAGTTACTCTATGACTTGAAAAACACTCAAACATACTAAGAATTTCCAAATTATAATGAAAATCAGTTTTAACTTCAGGTTATAAGTAATTTACGGTTTTTATCATGTGTTTCCGTGATTAATATGGATTTTGCTCGAATATTGCATTTTAAAGGCCTTCATCAAAGTCCATTTGTGTTTTTAAATCAATTTCTCTAAATTTATTTTCAGCCATCCGATCTGTTATATCTTTCGCGTTATACACAACTGTCACCAAAACATATATATACTTTTCAGAGTTTTAAAAAACGATTATCGTGTTATATATCATTAAAAAACCCGTTAACATAACAAAATGGATAAAACAAAATCTCGTTGTCATGACAACGCATAACGGTCAGACACAAACAACGGAATCTATTTAGCTCCAAGTCACGAATCTTCTAAATGAAATATTCACATGTGAAATGTTTTTGATATTTTCAGGAACGAATTGGAAAGACAATTCTTGGAAATGATACAATTCAATATTAACGTACCGTCCAGCGTCTACGCCAAATACTATTTTGATCTCCGCACGTTAGCAGAAGATAACGATTTAGCCTTTCCCGGAGAGCCGCTCAGCAAAGAGAGGGCGGAAAAACTAGAAGCAATGTCTAGGAAATACCAGGACAAAATAGTGCCGAATTCTCTGAAAGACGCTAAGAAGTGGCTGAGTCTAGACAATATAAGCATGGGACAGCCGAGAAGAAGCGTCGCCATCTTGTCTTAGGCCAGCGCATACATTTTAATCACACGGGGACAATCAAACGTTTACACTAATGCCTAACTGCAGATAGGTTTACCTAACTTTGGAAAGCTTTTAATTCTGTTAGACCGCTCATTGGTAGAGGACTAATATATCCTTCGATCGAG
This sequence comes from Brueelia nebulosa, assembly GCA_028293925.1. Taxonomy (NCBI): domain Eukaryota; kingdom Metazoa; phylum Arthropoda; class Insecta; order Psocodea; family Philopteridae; genus Brueelia; species Brueelia nebulosa. The sequence goes on along the minus strand of JAQIBA010000173.1, from coordinate 51,746 downwards.
TCGGAATGTGCTCTGTAATTTATGTTGTTAAAGACGAAATTTTCACTTTGGGTAATTTATTTGTATTCTGCATTGATTTGCTTATTTTTGTTTGTTTTGTAATAACTAATTCGTTTTGAAGTTGGGTGAAAATCAGTAAACAAGGAGAGGATTCTTAGAGTTTCCATTTGTGGTGCCCCAGGCATTTATGGCACTCACTCCTAGTCCAAAAATAAATAACTAGTCTGCTTTGTAATATGTGAAACCGTTGGTCTTTTATTGAGTAAAACCTCAAACAGAATTTAAAAGAAGAAATTATGATTTTTGGAAGCTTTACAAAATCGCTGAATTTTTTTTCTCTGAGGAGAATAGCTGAAAAAGCTTCTGACGATAATCTCTGAAATTGAAATTGAATTACGTGAGATTATAAATGTTAGTTTGAGTTTTCCAAACATTGCATTATGTAATTCAGTACGTCCTCAGCGTGAAGTTTTAATAAAAATTTGTCGTTTCGTTTGAATCTCTTCCCGAGCTGTATGTATGTATCGACTTAACGCTTTTTTCTTGCAGTTGTAACATTCTCTTTTTTAGTTAATATTTTTTTTTTATATATATATAAAATTTGCTTTGTTGGATTGGAAACCTTTGGGAATCCCCTCATTTCGATTGTATTCTTTGAGAACCGTTGAATGACCCAGTTGACCTTTAATTGCCACCCACAAACACACACGAGAAACTCTTAATGGTTCTTTGAACAATCGGAGGTGTTTTCCAGTGCTCGGCAAATATCTTTAGATAAATCTGATAAATTATTAAGTACGTTTTGAGAAGAAACATTCCACTTGTGTACTAGTAAGAAATATTTTATTTTTAAATTCTTATACAAGTTGACGTAAGATTTGAAAAATGTTTTTGAAAGCTGTGATTTAAGTGATTCTGTCCTGAGGAAACTCGTTTCGCCGCCTTTGGCGGCGAATAAAAAACGTTTACGATGACTCGAGGTCGCTTGTGATGATTTTGCTCAATTTTCCCAATGAGAAACGCGTTTTATTGACCTCCCAGCCTATTGATTCGATTGTAGTGACCCCGACGTAAAGAGACACCTTTCATTCAACATTTTTTACGTGATGATGGAACCAAGTCTTTGATATAATTATACTGTAACTGCCCCGCGGGGAGAACGCCAGGACGGCACTCCTAACAGGGCTCTAATGTAAGACTTATGTAAAGAACAGTCAGTTGGAATAAATGCGTGAACTAGCGAATTTTGATGGCTTCTGTTTTACCCTCAATCCTGTCTTTACTATGAATATAGTTTGTATAAGTTTAACAATGTTGAATAATTCCATAGAAAAATGTCATGACCATGTTTACATGCACCGCAATCACAATTCAATATCACTTTTTTATCACGAACCACTGTTTGTTCCTGCCTGCATATACGATAACAAATATGTCTAAAGGTATGTTTAACCGTATGAAAGCAGGGAAAGCAAAACATTTCTTATCAGTTTAGAGATGCGATTGAGTTTCACGACGTAAACATCTGTTTATGATTTAAAAAATATGAGGACTGAGTGACGTTAACACTCGTCTGTGATTCAGGCGATCAGTGTTCGAATTATCTGAAATCTCGGTGAAGTAATAAAATCCGCTGTAGGATCTGTCCAGACGGACAACTGTTCTTAAAAACTTAACGGATTTCAGTTTCAGTTAAGAAAGAAATACATAAACGGGAAATGTTTGACAAAACAATGGAAATTATTAAAATTCTACTCAGTGTTTTCAATACTTCAGGAAATTCTAAAAAGGTCCAGTCAAAAACAAAACTAATATGTTTAATAAATTATAATTTTTAATATAGACTTTTTATTATTTACAACGATACTTACATAAATTCCTTATTTTGCTCATTAAAACACCTAATGGAGGCGGAATGTACTTTAAATTAACTGAAGTTTGTCTTTTTCGAAGTACGCGTCGTTTTCTGCATAGTTAAAAGCTATTTGCAAAGCCCTATTTATTATAATTAAGCTTATTTCGTTATATTAAATGCAAAAATAATAAAGTTGACAAAATCAATTCATTGACACATTTTTTACGTGGAACGTCGAAGTCTTATAATAAAACACTTATTCTGGTTTGTACAAACCTATTAAAATCGACTAGATATTTTATATTAGATCCTGCATTTACTTACAAAAAAAAACAATCCTCGCTTCGATTATCAATTTAAATTGTTTTAAATAAAGGTTTTTTACTGCGTTACAAGATCTTATCTCGAATTACATAACACCAATACAATATTAGTTTTAACAGTTTTACCAACCGCAGTGAATTGTTAACGTATCAAAGACAATATTTATGAGGCGTTTACGAACGTCTCATTCGCGAAGGTAAGCCTCAGGTGGACTGCGTCGTCGACATTTCAATTTCGTCGAGAAAAGAAGATGTATTATGGATTGTGGTTCCTCCAAGCACTATGCTGACTCTTGCGTGAGTTCTGTTCAGCTGATGGACGGTGAAAGACTCCGCGTATGTCGTTCCTCCGACCATAAATACGATTATGTCTTGCACCCTGGACAATAATTATTTTTTACTTTTTGCCTTTTAAACCCTTTTTTAAGGTTTTACTTACTTTCGATTGGGTTGACCTTTGTTGTTGCCTAAATATGGATACGATGATTCTTTCAGCTTTCCTCTTATTAAATCTTCCAGGGTTTCCTTCAAGAGAGGGGTGTGTCTGGTGAAGACATTTTCAACGCCCTTTAGATCTGACAATTTCTTCTTGATTTTTTCAACGGTTTTGTTTTCGCCGAAAATATCGCTCTTTATGTCAGAGCTGTACTCCCTTAATTTCTTAACCATCTAAAATTTGCAGGAAAACAGAATCGAATTATCATCCGGAATAATTCTTAATTATAAATAATAAAATCTAATTACATCGATCAGTCTTTCAGGAGTCCCTCTCTTTCTCAATGCGTCTATCAATCCATTCGTGTTGTTCTCTCCGTGACGTTTATACCGGAGACTGTACAATAACACTAATCTTGTTGCATCGATGTCTCTGACGTTGGCGTTGTTAATAAGTCCCCTGATTCTCTGTAAAATTTTTTAGTGATAAAGATGAACACTATCCCTGTCAAATTTACTCATTTAATACCTGTAAATGCTGACTGTGGTCATCCTGTGCCACTATATCTTGCTCCAACTCGGAAACGTCCAACAAACAATATTTTCCAATAATGGAACTCAGTTCGTCGACTACGTTAACATGTTTTGTCACGGTGCCAGACATCTTTGAGAACTGAGGGTAAGATGCGATTATGTTTTTCATGTCGGCGATCGTCTCCACTTTTCTTTGGCTTTTGGCTTTTTTTTGAAACTCATCCAGCAATTCCTTAATCATTTGAACTGTCTCGCCATAATTCATGTAGAGATTCTGAAAATATGAATTTTGGCTATTTAGTCTTAATTCTAAGCTGATTAACTGCATTTTCCAAATTGAGTTAGACTTACAGTGGAATAAAATTCGTCATGTTCGGCAGAGAGAACCACTTCCTTTGTGTCCTTATTATTTGGCAGACAAACTCTGTTGTTATTTATTCCCAGAAGTTCATGGACCATGGCTTGATATGTCCACTGCAAAATATTACAGGAAAATTCACAGAAAATTGCTAAGTCAACTGAATAAATAAATATAAATTCCTTGTGACTGTCAGAAGACAATATATACAGCTGAGAAATTCCTCACCTGATTCAGCAAAGGTGTAATGGGATCATCTCTCCTATCTAAAATAAGTAATATGGGGTTGTTATCATTGTGGCTAATGTTGCAAAGGGAGCTTTCTCTTATGAGGACATCCCTCACTCCTTCTGCCAATCTCTTGGCCATCTGTGATATCCCCAAATACCTTATAACAGGAAATTTTTTTAATGATAGCAGCACTGCAGTGATCCCTTGAACAAATCTCCTAAGATAATTTGTGTTCCAAGTCAGCTCTAAAATAAAAGATTTGTATTAAACCTTCAAAAAATGGAGTATATCATTTTAATTATCTCAATGCCAAGTTTTCATGACTCCTAATTGGTTAAACAGAGTTCAAAATATTCATCCTCAGTAATGTAAATATAAAATGAACTGAGCTTACCTCTGTACACACATGATATACCCAATGAGAACAAGTGAGGACTCACTGCCATGTAATCAGCATAAAATTCCTGAACCTCCCTCACCACTTCTTGCTCATCAGATTCAGCCAAAATTTTTATGTCAGCCTTTGATATAATGTTACTGAGATCTGTAAAAAAAACATGACCCTTTGAAACTTTTTTCACAAAAATAAAAATCAACCAACAGTCTCATAAACTTACATATATAATATGTGCTGTATCTTGGGTATTTTAATTCTCCAGCAAGCAAATCTATGTTTTCTTTGGTTGGTCTTATAAAAACTATGCATTTCAAATGTTTCACTCCTTCTTGTTTGCTCCCCATATCAATTCTTTCAAATAAATAAACTTCCTTTTGCAGGATTTCTGACATGCTGTATACCATACTGATAATACTTGTCTAAAAAGAGAGAAAATTATTAAAGTAAAATGAATTTTTCAAAATTTTGGAAAAGTAGACTTACTGTTTGTTCATCCAACAGCATCATTTTCATTCCTGGACCACTGTCCTCTATCATTTTCATAATGTAAGTTTTTATGACAGAGACAATGTTCACTTTGTTTGTTGTTTCTGGAAAAAAAATTAAAGTAAAATTAGTGAATCATGATCATATTTGTAACTCATTAATGAATCCATATGGACTGTAATGATTTCCAAAAAATAAAAAACCACTTCTATTATACATTTTGACAGATTTTCCTAAGAATAACGACCGGCGTAACAAAGTGATTCTACTTCATTCAGATGGAAAGTTGTACCACATATTTTCGACGGACATTTCACCCACCTGTACTAATGGTCGATGACATAGTGAAGAATATTTACTTTTTAATTATTTGAAAACAATATCAAACTTGTACAGAATTTTTAAAAGATATTCGCACCAAAGTTAAGATAGTGATATTTAATGACAGTCATAATTAAAATTATTATAAAAGCAGTTAATGGTTTCACTGGATTTTTATATTTGTTTTCTTGACTTAATTTTAACCAAGTCAGATACTTCCTCCCTTTTGAAAATTAATAAAACTTTATTAATAAGCACAAAACCATCGGGCTTTTCATCAGTGACATTCAGAAATTTATAAATTTATTTCCTGAAAAATATTAAATAACCTTAATTTAATTCTGTGAGGCATCAATAAATTTTAGCAGAAGAATTGCCCTAGTACCAGGACGTTAGCGCTAAAATTATTCTAGAACCACGTCATTCTTACCAAATTTGAACAAGTGGGTCTGCCTCAGTTAATTTAATATTTTTTGATCTTATTTTTCGTTTGAAAACATTCTTTCCTATTTTGAAAAAAAGTTTCCTGGACATCTATTCAAGGAGAGCAAATCCTTTAATAATATCAAGTGCTTTTCAGAGTTCGAGTTCTTTTACTAGATGTAGGTACCATTAAGATTAATGAAGGAATTTAGATTTTTTTATCTTTTTTATCATTTTTATCATTTCCCTTTCCAAGCCTTTCTCTTTTCTTTTTCTGGAATAGCTTACAAAAATATTTAAAATTTTGCTTTGTATTTGAAAAAAATAAAATATTAACTGGTAATTTAGTAAAATTCAGAACTCCATTTAATATTATGCAATTAAGACTCAAAATAAAAAAAATTAAGAACTTGGACAGTTAATTAATAATTATCTGTAAATAAATTAAAATATTTCAGAATGTCTACTATCGTTAATAAATTTTTTTTCGAAAAAAGATTTTTCCAAATATTTCGACATTTTGGAACGTGGTTTGACTAGAGCGGTAATTTCGTGTGTTGAGCGGCAAAATAATAAAGCATATTTTTGAGGATCCGCCATTTTGTTTTCACCATTTTTGTTTGCTGGGTGTAGAATATTCTTTGCTCAGGGTGGATTCTTGGAATTCATTCGTACTTGTACTTTTATTTTAAGTTTTATTAATTATTATGCTCAGGTTGTTTAAGAAATTTGGTAGTTGAAATTTACTACTGGATTGCGCAAATTAGTTTCACCATTTGTAGCCTTTGTTTTCTCTTACTCAACGTAAGTATATTTTATTCCATTATTTTATTTTTAGTTTTTCTGCAATGCGGGCCTTTATTTCCGTTTAATTTCTACTTTATTTGTAATTGATTAAAAAGTTCTAATATTAATGTTTGATTATTAAACGTAATTTTAAGTTTCTTACGAAACTTTTTTTATATACATTTTTATTATTCACGAAGGGCTTGATTATAAATAATAATTTGTTGTGAAGTAATTATTAGAGTGAAAGAAATAACATGTTTATAGATAAAACAGGGTTATTAAGATTTATTTAAGGTGGGGTTTTTGCTTTTATATTTCTTCAACTATTTTTAATTTATCATAAACTATAAAGTATTGACCTCAACATTGAGGGTTTGATTGAATGATCAGCATTTTTTAAGAGTCCAACAATAGAGTTTACTGTTTGTTTGAATTTTGATTTGTTTGTTTTGTATTTGCCTCAGATTTTTATTGCAGTCACATTTATGTGAATATATAAAGGTTGTTATGAAATATTATGAATCATTATGATGTGTTATAAAATCATATTCACATTTTTTCCACAGGATGACTGAGGAGTTGGATGTAGAAGCCATGCTGGAAGCTCCATTTCAAAAGCACAAAGAGGTTGGTACATATTTATACAGTTTTGTGAGCATACTGTAATAAAGTAGCTGTTTCTTTTGAAATGTGTTGCTTTTTAATTTCTGTACTCTCTCCAAAAGCCATCAGGAAAATTAACTGTTGCAGTTGGCAGGGTTGACATTAGTGAAAATATTGCAATGTCTGTTTAATCTGGTTTTGTGGTCATAGTTTTTTTTTTTTTGAAGCCCCTTCCCAATGACTGGTCACTGGTAATTAGTTTTCTGGTATAAGAGGTCTTTGTAAAATTCCAAATTAACAAAGAACTATACTTCACTGGAAAGGCTTGAGGTTGTTGAAAACCCTTTTCTGAGGAGTTTGTTGAAATCCAACTTACTTTCATCTCTGTCAAGGTTTGCTCAAATTGCTACACTTCCTTCTTTTCCTTGTAAATAAATAATTTTAAATTTAGGCTTTCAATAAATCATAATATCAAATTCACTCAAAAATTATAAATGTTGCAGATAAATTATTGAATGATATTATTTCCATAAAAAAAAATAAAATCCCTTGAAACAAATAAATAATTTTTGGGGGTTATTTAAAAATAACAAAAAAATAGACATCCAGTGAGCCTACAGACTGAAACCAAAAAACTGTAAGGTATGTTATACTTGAAAAATGAAATGAAAGTACACATTTGAAGAACTGTAGTTAATTAAGAATTATTTCTGAAAAAATGCCCTTCTGTTGCCTAGGACCAGAGATGTCACAGGAATGGCTGCTTGGTTACTGCACCTGAAGAAATTAACTCAAGTTCCAAGACAGTCCATGGACTTCACAGTATTGACTCATTCTGCCATCACATTTAATTTCTGAAAATTTCTCTAATATTTTTTTTTTAAGGTTCCTTGTTTTGCCTTTATTTCTTCATCAATCAAAGGTGTATCTTGAGCTGAATCCCAACAGCAGTTTTTCACCTCCTGAACATTTTTTAACTTCATTCCAGTGGTATTTTTATCGGTCATTTGTTAATTATTCATCTTGGAATTGCCTCGTGACGTTCAAACACCAAATATGAGGTGTTTCAGAGCAACTCGAATTTCTTATCTGCTTTTTAAACTCCCATCGACCCGTCTTTTTTTATACCTTTCTCAGATTTCTCAAGGAATTTAACAAGGCGAAAGAAATTCTGAGAACTTTTACGGGTGGTGATCGCTCGTGCAGTCCCAATGGAGTCACGTGGAATTTTATTTTGATAAATAAAGACTCTGATTCAATAGATTAGCATAGATACACCTTTTGAAACAGTGAGCTAAAGCGGGTTTGGTTGTGTAAATGAGTTGATTGCTTGAATGACGTTTTTTTCTCTGGGCGTTTTCAGATTCTTTGTTTGCTTGAGGATTCCTTCATATTAGCTTCTGTGGTAGACAGGTAATTTCTTATGTGAACAGTGAAACGAATTTTAACCCGGAGTCCGAGTTCGAACTGCGGCAGTTCACTCGTTTTGGTTCGCCCGTTCACAATCCTCAGAGAGGACTCCCTCAGTTAGAAAGTAGTCAGTCAGGCACTAAAGCAGTAGAACAGAAAGAACGACAGCCAACTCGGATGCCGAAGAAAAGAACAAAGCTGTCGCGGTAAAAGAATAGGTCGGATGACGAAGTAAAGGAGGCTGAAAAGCCTCCGCTGCCGGAGGTGTCCATCCCCTCGAGCTTTATTTTCTTCTCTGTCTTAAGGTTTGACCGGTGAGGGCATCAGCCATGCTGCAGTTCGCAGCTGTTGCACTGCCGATGCTGCGGCTGTTAAATCTTAACCGGAACGGAAAATAAGGACTCGGCCCGAGCGGTTAATTAGGTCAGGTTTTTCGATCCTTCGGATTACGATTAAACAGAATAAATTTAAAAATGATAAGAAAAAAAAAAGTTTGGCGTCTGAGTATTTGTATGAATAATATGTCAACTCTCTTTTCTTCTCTCTGGTTTTATCGAAGATTGAAAGACTGTCTCTCTTACAGAAGTTTAAAGCCTCTTGACGTGTCGACCTAGCGTAGCATTTCATATTATCGATATCATGTCGTGTTGAAAATAGGTAAGTTGGGTCGAGTCTTTCAACTGCAGTGTGTGAATGGTGGGACGGTGTTAACTGATGGAAACAGTTAAAACCCCGAGAGAAACGTTTCTCCAAAAAACCAGTGGGAATTCAATTGGGGGAATTCCTCGAAATAAAACCGAACACAACGGTTTATTGTTTGGAAAGCCATCGAGCGAAAGCTTTGAACAAATTGATTTTGTGCAAAGTATACCAAATAATAAACTAATTAGGGATACAACGCCCTTTCGAGCGTTCCCCTCCCCCTCTCCGAATGCGAAAAACAAATATTAACATTTGAATGTTTTGAATTTTGTTTCTTTCCTACCATCACTCTGGCGGCGTCACTTCAATTTTGGCTGTTCATAGGAATCCGTTAAATCGGGAAAGGAGATACAAAATGGGAAAGACAAGGATCGCGGAAGAGACCGAAGTCGGGAGAGAGATAGAGACAGAGATAGGGAAAAAAGGTTTGTGTTTGTTTTTTTTTGTTATGTTTTATTGCGGCGAAAGGAAGATCAACTTGGAATGTTTTGTTACAGAAGTAGAAGAGATCGATCCCACTCGAAAGACCACGACAGGAAAGATAGGAAGGACAAAGACCGTTATGAGAGGAAAAGAAGCAGAGATAGGTAAGGAAGATATTGTTTTCTCTCCCTTTTCCCAGTTTTTTTTCCCAAATGTCTGAATCGATTGTTTTTTCCAACAGAGACAGGCACAGTCGGGACAGAGACCGCCGCAGCAGAGATAGGGATCGCCGAAGCAGAGACAGAGATCGTCGCAGCCGAGACAGAGACCGTCGCAGTCGGGACAGGGACCGACGCAGCAGGGACAAAGATCGTGGCAGCAGGGACAGGGATCGACACAGCAGAGACAGAGATCGCCACAGTCGAGACAGGGATCGCTACAGCAGAGAGAGGGATCGATACCGCAGTCGACGGAGATCCATTTCCCCCAATAACTTAGCCCCGCATTTATTAAACAATGAATATGCCTATAAAAAATACGCGTCCTATCGGAAGTCGCCCTCATCGTGAGTATCACGAGGAACCTGTGGTATTTTCAGGGCCTTTTCGAAAGATTAATCGCACTTAATGTTTTTCATAAAGGAAACCACCGATGGATGAGCTAACCCCCGAGGAAAGAGATCAGAGGACAGTCTTTTGCATGCAGTTGTCGCAGCGAATTCGAGGCAGAGATCTCGAAGAGTTTTTCAGTTCGGTTGGAAAAGTGCGAGATGTTAAATTAATCACTTGCAACAAAACGAGACGATTCAAGGGAATAGCATACGTAGAATTCAAAGACCCGGAGTCTGTACCACTCGTGAGTACCATTCCTGGCCGTACTCATCCCGGGGTGAGCTTTCTTTTAAGTGGGAGTTATCTTTGCAGGCGATGGGACTGTCGGGGCAAAAGCTTTTAGGAGTTCCAATATCGGTTCAACCGACTCAGGCGGAAAAGAATAGACAGGGCAATACGACAACTCCCATGATGATGCCTTCGGACATGAAAGGTCCCATGAGGCTCTACGTGGGCTCCCTCCACTTCAACATCACGGAGGACATGTTGAGAGGCATCTTCGAACCTTTCGGAAAAATAGATAGCATTCAATTAATAATGGATCCGGAAACCGGCCGGTCTAAGGGTTACGGTTTCATCACAGTGAGTGTTATTCCGATTTCCCGGTCCGTTGGGTATTCGATCTGTCGTTTAAGTGCCGTTTCCGTTTCAGTTCCACAACGCCGACGACGCCAAAAAGGCATTAGAGCAGCTGAACGGGTTCGAACTGGCCGGAAGACCGATGAAGGTCGGCAACGTGCAAGAGAGGACGGACAACATTGCGGGCACTTCCATCCTCGACACAGATGAGTTGGACCGATCGGGAATCGATTTGGGCGCGACTGGAAGATTGCAGTTAATGTACAAATTGGCAGAAGGTAGTTTCTCTTTGTAAGATTTATTATTCTGAATTGTTAGGGAAATGTATTGTCTTACAATGAGGTCACATAAAAGACAGTGAGGCGTGAGATGCTTAACAGAAATACCACAACAGAAAGTATATAATTATAAATTTCACAGGAACTGGGATGCAAATTCCTCCCGCCGCAGCGAACGCATTGAATCTTGCGAATGCCCTCCCTCAGGCAGTCCAACCGGCTCCTCCAATAGCTACACAGTGTTTTATGTTGGCCAACATGTTCGATCCCGCAACGTGAGTACCAACATTTACCTTTAGTGTCCGGAATTCGGACGGTTAACAGCAATCGGCGTACTCTTTCAGGGAAACCAATCCGACCTGGGACGTGGAAATTCGAGACGACGTAATAGAGGAGTGCAACAAACACGGCGGAGTGCTGCACGTGTACGTGGACAAAGCCTCCAATGGGAACGTGTACGTTAAGTGCCCGACCATAGCGACGGCGGTCGCCTCAGTGAATTCCCTGCACGGGCGCTGGTTCGCGGGCCGCGTCATCACGGCCGCTTACGTTCCTCTTTTGAATTATCATAGTTTGTTTCCGGACGCGTTGACCGCGATGCAGTTGCTAATGCCGACGGTTCCTAGAAAGACTTAAAATGTTTTTTAATTGGGGTTCGGTGAGCGAAGGAAGGAGAGGAGACACACTCGAGTGTTTGACTCGATCGGAGTGCCCTCTCGCGGCTATTTTATTTTTTATTTTTTCACGAGAAAGACGAGGTTTTTGAGTTGCACATTTGGAAAAACGCGAAACGGTTTTTCGATGAATTTATTTTATTTAAAGTAGCCCATAAGCTCGTCACATGACTCAGTCACGATCCCTCGCGTGGAGAGAAGTGTTTCGTTCTCATTTTGGATTGTACAAAAAAAAAAAAACCACGGACATCTTTCAATTGAAACGTTTGCCTTTTTTATATTGTGTACAGAAATCGGTCGGGCATTTTACCTTTCGCTATGGGATTCTCCGGAAAAGCGCGCGATCGCCGCCATTTCGGGTTCCTCCATTGTTGACGTTTTGAGAGTTTAGTTTCTCATGTTGAATAATAAATTTCTTGCCTCTTCTTCGTCGAAGCAAACAGAGCGTCGCATCTGCCTCCAAAGGCACCAACATCCGACATGTGCAAATGTGCACTTCAGCAATAAAATGTTTAACCACTCGGTGGATCGGTTCTTCAGCGGAAGGTAAAGAGTGTAAAAAATTTTCTTATTTGAATAGAACGAATACAAATTCTATTTCGGACTCATTTTTTAATGTGAAACCTTTTCAAAACTTCTCCTATAAAAAATCGTATTTATTTAGAGAATTTAAAAATTAAAGGGTAGGCACGCAAAACAGCAGATAAATGCTCTGCGCATGCGCAGACGACGTCCTTTCCTCAAAATCTGACCTACAGAAAAACGGATTGAGTATTTACGAAGCAGCAAAGAAAATTTTAAAAATTCACGACTTAAGAGGAATGTCAACGGTCGTTGCATCACACTAAATAACATTTCCAAAAGAAGAATTTTGACTCGAACAGAAATCGAACAGTGTTTACTGAAATAGAGGTAAAAACTTTTGATCAGCACTCGTTATGTCATCATTTCTGTTATATTGCACCGAATTTAGATTTGTTTTCGAAAGGTTTCCGTTGGCAGTGGCATTCAAAAACAATATGGCAGCCGTGAAAAACCTCACTTGAACCCAAGAGCAAGTGGAATTTCGACAAACTGATGAGCACGCATTTTATTAGGCTTTTGCTTCTGTTGGGCTGAATCATAAGTAACTTCCCCAATGCAGATACGTAGATTTTGCTGTTTGTATTTATGAGTTATGGGTTATTATAACGATTTTTGATGGCAGGCGAGTAACTCTTTTGTGAAATACGTTAAACCGGGTTTTTAAATTTTGAAATTAAATGTCGACTCTGTACAATCGAGTCTACACAAATATAATATACAATATCTAATATAACAAAACGCTTTAATACTTCTTAAATAAATAAAGGATTTGCAAAAAGCCCGAACCGCAGAAAATTTGCGAAAAGCAGAACCGTTTGTCCGTCCGTACGCGTTTTTATATACTTATAAATGTCGTCTGAATCGCCGAAGCGTGTAATGGGATACGTTGTTATCTACTCGTGTACCTGTCAATACCCGTCAAGGTCGCAAACCCATATCAAATTAGCACTGTTCTTTCGTCAGGTTTCAGTGTGACGAATCGCTTTCTCGTTTGAACCGAACGTTGTTTCTGCAGAACGGCGACGTTCGCGAGGTTAACGATCAGGGATATTTTCCGAATGTTTCCCCGGAAACCACACAATTACGATTTGGTGCACTTTTTCGTGGGCGGCTTTTATCGAATGTTCCAAAATCGGTCGCGCGTGAGATTGACAATGTAACTTCTGTTGGAATTGACGTCAGCTGATTTGTCTTTTGGAATTCATCGGTCGTTCCGAAGAAATCGTTCAAATATCTGGTAATTAATAACAGTCATTGTATTGATTCGTTTAGCAGATTCACATGGAATTGTTGTCGCCAGGCAAAGAAAAAAAACAGGGAGTAAATTCCAAACATGAAACTACACCTGCTCGCTTGTAAAAGATAACCTCCCGAGGGGATTTCTCTCAAGAAATTTCGTGTTAGTCTCCTGTCGTCATTTTTTAAGAAAATCCGATTCCAGAGGAAAATCTGCCAACAGCTTTGTTAACAAATACATCCTCCATAAGCTGAGTATGTGTCTGTGACTGACATGGCCTCCGGTGAATGGAAGGGAAGTGGAGTCAAACACCCCGACGATATATAATTCCACCGCTTGCATTTTCCGCATTTTCTTAACAGCGCCATCAACTTTTCCCGCCGTAGTCACATATCAACTTAATGAGTTTCTCTTTCCTTTTTTCATAATCTTCGTGAAACGCAGAGGGTTGCTCTGCGATTTCCACCCCTTTTACGACTTTTAGTGTTACTCTTTCCACCCCGCATTAAAATGAACTGTGCCTTCGCTGCTATCTAATCGCTGTCAATTGTTTATCGGGCCTTACTCATACGACAACAACAATGCTAAGCTTTCTTCTGCTGGTGAATGTTGAGACTGACATCCTGTTTATTGGTAGCCGGACTTGCAAACGCAGCAGTTTATGTTTCTGTCAAAAGAAGTAATCTGCTGTGGCGTAGTAAGGAAAGAGGGCTAAACTTTCGCCCACTTAACACTGGAAGTCATTTTGACTTTTGGGGGACAAACGCATTTTTGATTGTTTAATTTTTCATTATGTGGCTTAAGGTCGTCTTTCTTAAATTACGTACCATTGTCTTTTTTCTGTTCCCGACGGCCTCAGCTGCTTAAAATGGCTGGTTACTTAAAATTTCAAAAAACTGAAAGATAAGTCGAGAAAAAGTAGGAAAAAGAATGGGGAAAAGAAGAAAAACAGAGAAAATGGGGAGAAAACTATAAAACAAACAATAAAAAAGGGAACAGATGGGGAAAATGGAAAAAATTAAAAAAAAGAGATCTGCTAAATAGAAATAATGGACAATATATAACAGTTACATTATATACGTAATACGTGTGCATTATTTCTAATCTGAAAATAGATTTGAGTTAACGAAAGTTAAAATGGAAGAGAAAAACAAAATATGGTGCAGCGGTCATTTTGGCCTTTTTCGACCTTTTCACCGTTTAACCACTAAAGAAACTGCTGTCAAATCGATGAGAGAAATTTCAGTGATTCATACTCTGAGAATGAGCAGTTCCACTTCTAAACCGGTCCATCCGATCAATTCTTTAACCCTTTGCACTCGAGACGATTTCGGCCAAATTGGGCAAACACTTTACAATTGCTTGAAAAACATTTATAAGCAAACAAACGTAGATGAAATACTACATGAAAATACAGGAAGAAGAAAAAGATGTTTAGAAGAACTCCAAAGAAACAAAAATAGTAATAATGTAATAAAAGAAATAGAAAGGAAGTGAATATAAATAGCATAAAAGAGAAAATAAAGGACAAAGAAGAAAAAGATAATCAGAAGAATGGGAAGAATACACCCAAAATGACTGGGAACAAAAAGGAGGAAAAACCCTAAAAACAGTACAGCAGCATCGCTCGAGTGCAAAGGGTTAAGATTTCGGGAATTGAAATACAGCAGAGCAAAACCCCCGATGGAAAACATTCTTGGGTGAATTTATTCGGAAGCAATGCGACAGCAACACGCATGTGGTCGCCATTAAAGCTCGTTACGACACTGTTCCTCCCTTTGCGTTTTATTTATCAGTGGGCAGACTCCTCTGCTGCGACCAACAACTCCTCAATGTGGGTTTGAGTGTTCGTTTAAGTCGTTTACAATTGTCGTTGCGAAGGGGAAAAGTTTGTGTTGTGTTTTTTTAACCGTCCGCGGAGAAAATGGCGCCGCACATTCACAGTAGAGACGACGAAGATTTTGTGAAACCTTTTCAGTATCTCCATCCAGGTAATTTCGTGAATGAATCCGGTTGTTTACATTTTGGAGAAGAGTGATTGTTTTGAGTCCAATTAATGTCTGATTGGAGTCTGCAACAGCCGCTTTATGCTTTTATGAATATTAAATTGGCGCTCATTTATATTTTATAAGCAAATTAATTATGCAAACCATTCACCGAAAGGATCTTTAATATTTATTGCCGGGAGAGTCGGTATAATTTAAATTCACTTTTATATCGATTAACCATATGTTTCGAATATCGTTTTATATTTTATGGAGTGAATGATTATAAAATGGCTTTTCCGACGCTTTATTCCCACTTTCGGGCTTAATATTCGACAAGCGTTGCCCCCATACAGATCAGGATAAACAAAGGGGGAAACAACTCCACGTGCATTTTAAGAAGACTGGAAAAGATTCAATTATAGCGATGATAACTATAACCGAAATAACTGGAAATTCAGATAAAGAAAGGCAAATTATTAAAAAACAAATCTCGAACTCGAAAGCTTTAGTTGACAAAGCGACAACAGTGAAATCGTGAAACAAATTATAATTCCAAATGTAGTATATACGTTATATCATATTATTTATCATAACTCGCACTTATTTGAGCTTAAAGTATACATCTATAAGTGCTTTTCCAAAATTAATGATACCCTTTGAAGTAATAAAAATCGAGAAGCGGAAAAGAACCTTTTTTTATTTATTTATTTTTGGACACTTGTCTATTTTTATTCATCCCTCTCTTTTATGAGTTTTTCTAACCCCCATTTTCTCTCTCTATTCCGGTTATTAATAATTATTAATACACGAGATTAATTTATAATCCAATTTGATTATTTATATTATAATATTGAGATCATTATATAATAAATTTTATTCAAAATTAATCTGATATTTTTTTCTAATTTTAACAACTTTTGTTTTCTCTTAATAAAGTAAATTAATAAATGTTAAAAAAATTAATTATAAATTATATATTATTATTGCTAGAAATATTATTATATTTTTTAATTTTTTTAACTATTAATATCCGGACATTTTTTCTTTGAATGAAAATCATAGTTTTATGTATATGTATACATAAATTCATGAATTTTGTATACTTGAAATTGATAATAATGATATTGTTTTATGAAAAAAGATATAATGGTGGCGGAGGTGTTTGAGAAAAAATGAATTCGGATTGAATTAGAACCAAGAAGTGAATCATCCCTCGGACAGGCGACGCTCCGACGGCTGTTGACTCATTCCATGCATTCGTTTTCACCCCTTTTCCCTTCGGGGGTTGCGTTACATCGAAAGTGTTTCGGAATCGCATCAACAATCGAAATCTTCACGGGAAATGGACCTTTTAGAGATCCACTTCCGCCGGGAGTTTTCTTTGTGTAATTTCAAAATTATCTTTTCAGGTATTAGAAAACCCATCGTTCCAGAGAAAATTTATCAGCCTCATGTATTTGAGCAGTCCGTGACGTTAACTGCTAGCATGTGGGATGAGGTGAGGAGATAATGAACGCTGTGGAGGCACCACCTGAAGAAAACATATTTTTTAACCCTTTGATTGATTCCAGAACGAGTCCAAAGGGAAAATGGACTGGTTTGATAACTGGGGAGTCTTTCATAAATACTCGCCTCTTTTTATCGGCCTCGCCTGCGGTTTTGCTGTCGTGCTATTAATTATGTCCTCCGTCATGTTGTGGCGTTACTGCGTAATCTCTGCCTCACATAAACTTTCCTGTGAGTTTTTCAAACTGGGATTTCGCGATTGGAAACAAATCTAATTTTCGCTTTTTCCAGGTAAAAATACTTACGGCGAGATGACGGCCCAGCACCAAAAATCCTTACCCATAAGGTAATTAATTCATGAACTCCTGTATATTCACTCGGTTCGCTGATTCTGATGGTTTTTTTTTATTTTCCAGAAAAGAAAGTATTGGTAATTTGGCTGGGTTTGAAAATTTTCACAGCAAATCACCCTTCGAAACGAACTGTTGTCAGTCGACATTACAGCGCTGTGCAACAGTCGGCTCAGTGCCTTTGGTAATTTCAAATAAATCCTCCCTTCTTCGCCGTACTTAGTGTTCAATAATTGTTTTTTTATTGTAGCAAAATTTAGATAGTTCAGTCGTGGTAGAAGACAGGTTCTTGCACGAAGGTGTCTCCGCCAATAATGTTTTTGTACATCTTCCGTCCCCCATGAGACTGGAGGACTCCTGCCATTATGCAGAGCCAATCATATTTTCAGACAATTACGCGTCACATTCGTACCTTCAGGGAACGGAGGCGACGTCTTCGGAGACTGGAAATTTATCCAGGTCGGCACCTGGTATAGAAGACTTGTATGCGAAGGTGAGTTTAAAGATGGGCCGAGGGAGGAGATTGACGGGAACTGACGGAAGTCCTTTGATTTGCAGGTAAATTTCAGCAAAAAAAGAAAAAACAGGATGAGAAGAGATGAGGCTGCAATAATAGCCATCAGTAAATCCCGCAGTGGAGAAAATAATTCTTTGGAATCGTTCGGATCGGCGGTGGTCGTTTACAATGAAAGAACTGCTCTTTGACCTTATAAATATTAAATAATCGTGTAAATATTGAATTGGATAAAATTTTTACTTTTATCATATACCTTAAAAGTATATTATTCCTTCCTGACATTTTACTCCATTTACCTTTCGTGAATTCCTTCAGATAAGTGGTGTGTTTCTTGAATTTGACCGTTACGGGTTGCCATGGCAACTAATTGTTTTGCACTAAGCGACGTTTCCGTTAGTCTTTCGTCAACGGTTTTGTCTGGTTGAATTATTTTCTACCTCTTAAGTATTCGTATTCATGTAATGCTTTGCTGATTTGAGGCGACAACTGAAAAAGGTATGAAACCAATTAAAATTAATTTGGGATCACCTGCTTAAAAGACTAATTTTTTTAATCGGTAATAACGGCAAAGAATTTAGTATTAGATTTAATATAAAATTAATATAAAAGATTATAACTTAAAAACTTTTTTCTTTTATTTATTTTTTTAACATTTTAGTCACAAGTTAGGAGACAAGACTAAAAAGCCGCAATTACAATTATAAAAAAAAAACAAATGACAATCGCCAAAATATTGTAACGTTACATTTATTCATACCTCTGAATCTGTTATCATTTGAAGTAAAATCTTGTAAAAAAATTCCAAAATGACTGTTAAAAGATCTTAATTGTGTACGATTATACCTTTGTAATTCAGTCTTATTAATAAAATGTAATTAATAATTGTAAAAACAATTTTGGCGGTGATTTACGCCTTAAAACCGGTAAGCAGACGGATTCGTATTAAATAAATACAAATCGGTTTATTTCATCTATGACGCCGAGCCCACGTTGACGAACTATGCTTTTACTCGATAACATTCTTTAGATAGTTTTTTAGTAAATACATTTAGAAACTGAAGAATTGAGTATTATGGTTTCCGGTGGTGCCACTCTCGGCCATAACGTTATCGATTCTGAGGATCATTTGGAGAAATTAATGAAACACACCGGTTGTTTAGAACTGCATTATAAAGTACAGGTGGGGATACGTTATTGGCTTGAGGAAATAAAAATTAACGATTTTTTATTTTACACGATC
This sequence comes from Brueelia nebulosa, assembly GCA_028293925.1. Classification (NCBI taxonomy): domain Eukaryota; kingdom Metazoa; phylum Arthropoda; class Insecta; order Psocodea; family Philopteridae; genus Brueelia; species Brueelia nebulosa. Next base: position 32,891 of record JAQIBA010000173.1, on the reverse strand, counting down.
GCATACGTGTGAAGACATTTTATCCTTTAGAGGCGGACGATTTGAAACTGTGTATGTGTTTTTGTAGGAGTGCATTGCTGAGAACAAAGACTGGAGAAAGTGTCAAAATGAAGTTATGAATTTCCGAAAATGCATGGAAGCCTACAAAGCTAAGCAAGCCAAAGAGTAGAGCATCAGTTGGAAATGGTTTTAGATAGTCAAATAATAGCCACAGCCACAGCTTCGTTCGTCTTAGGTTGGGCACTTAGGAAAAGTAGTTTTGTTAACTTATTTAGAAAAAGAAGGACCCTTTTAGGTCTTGAGAAGGAATTGAAATTAGTGATTGTTGTTAGAGCAGATTTGGGAATGAAAAAAGGTGAGGTTTTATGATTCAAGTGAAAATATGACCACCATAGACAAAGTTAAAATTTTAGTAGTCGGTGATTCAGGAGTTGGAAAAACATCACTGATTCATTTAATATGTCACAATGAAGCAGTGAGCAGCCCCTCTTGGACAGTTGGCTGTTCTGTTGAAGTCAAACTGCATGAGTTCAAAGAGGGTTTGCCACAGCAAAAAACCTATTTCATTGAACTGTGGGACATTGGTGGAAGTTCAAGCCATCAGAACTCCAGATCAATATTTTATAATCCAGTTCATGGAGTTATTTTAGTGCATGACTTAACAAACAGAAAGTCACAACAAAATTTACAAAAATGGCTGACTGAGATATTAAATTATGAGGCAGATGGTAAAGTGTCAAAGACCTTTGATGATTTTGACTCAGAACTGTTTGTGGGTTCCACCCAAGTACCCATTCTGGTTGTGGGCACAAAACTGGATTTGACAGGAAGTTTGAGATCCAAGAGGATGGGAACATTTGCTGAGGAATGTGGAGCTGATGAGATTCTGATGGACTGCAGAAAACCCTCCTCATTGGCTGCAGGATCTTCTTCTGCTGTCAAATTATCAAGATTTTTTGACAAAGCCATAGAGAAAAAACTAAACCCCAAATCCCGGATCAGCCCATATTCAGACAAGAGAAGAACTTTTAACACCAATGTGCCACAAAAGTTTTCCCATTATGATTAATCCAATTTGTTGTAATTAATAAAATTTTGTTTTTATGTATATTTTTACATCAAAAATTTCATATTTATTATTTTTTAAAACACTTTTAAACTGAATGCCGATATTTCCACATGATGGAAAGTTATCTACAGATAAAATCTAACTGATAGGTTACCTTAAAAGGTAATATTGTAACAATAACAAGAGATAAAGCAGAGAGGTAAACAATAATACCTGAAATACTTTGCAATCAACTAAATAAATAACCTAAAAAATGCTTAGAACTGACCTAATAAGAGTTTTACCGTTAAACGGAATTTATTTCTGCATTTCCTCTCTCTCTTCAACCCCCTCCCTGAGATTAAACCCTGAAAAATCAGGGCTCTGCTCTGAAAGACTTGCAGGCTGTCATGTGAGACTACTTAACAAAATAACGGGTATTAAATAAATTGCTGCAGGTAAAATTGCAGCTCAGAGCTGCCATGCTGCACTGGCCTGTTACAGACAAGGCATGATCGTTTGTCCAGAAATAATAAAGAAGTGGGAGTCACAAGGCGAGACGAAAGTCGTTTTGCGAACTGATTCTGGGGAGGCGAGTTTAAGAGAGATATCAAAAAAAGCGGCCAATATCGGACTGGTGGCAGCACTAGTAAGGTACTGAAAAGAAAACAAAATCCCAGAGGACGATTCAGTTGTACTTAAATCGTTTCTTTGTGTTTAGGGACCAAGGGCGAACGCAAGTTCCGGCAGGAACTGTAACTGCCATGGGGATTGGTCCGGGCTGTAGCGCTGAAATTGCTCGAGTAACGGCTGGCCTAAAATTATTGTAACAATAGAAAGTAGTTCGTAGGTGAATAAAGAAGATTTTTTAGTTTTGTTAGTAGTGATTATAACTACCTGGATTACGTATGACATTGTTATTTAATTTTCCTCAGTGGCCAAATATGTGAGACTTACTGACAGTTATCTCGTACACTCCTAATGGCTCCTAACCTGAAACCTATTTCTGATCAAATCCAGGGAAGAAAATTTAAATACTTGGTTTTTGGTCATTGACAGCCTTCAGTCTTTCAAAGCAAATAAAAATTAGGAGTTTTTAATATTTATGTGACTTGCAATCTTGTATTTGGTAAAAAAATACTAAAAAGAGTATCAAAAAACAAGTTTTTATTTTAAAATGATAACATTTTCCCGGTTAAACATTATATTCGATGAATAATTTAAAATCAAAAACCAACGACTTTAAAAGGCGTCGGATTTCATTTTGATTCTTGTCACAGCAAAAACCAAAACAAATAATATTCAAAATATAAATTCTTTTAAAGAAAAACAATAATCAAAAATGGAAACTTAATTTGCACTCAATTCATAAAATAGTCCAAAAACTTCCTGTTAAACCCAGCTAAAATTTAAAAATCTACCTCTGAACATTCAAAGTACTGTTTTCTCATCGAAAACTAAAAAAGGAACCGGAAATGAAGTCTAATCTACCGAACGGAAGTTGTCTGCTGTCACGACGGTAAAAACGGTTAAGATTTAAAGTTAGAGGAACTGTGAATGAGATGCTGAGTGGAGGGTGAAGGAGTTGAAGGAAAGAAAGAAAAATATAAAGGGAATTTAAATAAAGGTAAGAAAATTTGCATTTTGAAAACCGACGATAGATTGTGAGGGATAAAAAATTCATCGAAAAACTAAAGTCGTTTCAATCCCAAACTGAATAAGTGTAAACGAATAAAAAAACGAAAGTCATTCACGACCCGACAAGTAGTTTGATCATTAGCAAAAATCTTATTTATTAATAGTTATGTTTATTTTCCTAATTTACATTATAGAGATTTATTTATCAAAGTTTTCGCAAATTTACAAAAACGATAGCCTTAGTTATAATATCGTCTATGAAACTGACTAAAAGGATCAAAAGGACGCAAAAGAGAGCCAATAGTTATTTAATTCCCTTTATAAAAGTTATAACTACAATAAAATTTTCGAATTACGCTTCAGAACGTATTGCTAAAATAAAATAAATACAGTAAAAATTTTAAAATTTTGATAGAAAATCTTTCAAGTTTTTTAAATAAACATTTTCATTGAAAAAATGGGTTTTGATATAAGTACAGTTTACATACAGAATAGAGCGATCCCGAGAGAACGATAAAATGGGACACTATTGCCTGCGGAATATCAGATAAGCTGCAGCATCTGATAGCTGTGCTTTTAACTAAAATACAGCAATGGTAAGCTGCCTGTTTTACCACTCTGGGAACTGTACACGCCCTGAAAATGTCTTCTCAATGGTGAGCGTTATTGCACTGACAGGCAAACCATTTAAAATTACTTAAAGTAGCGCTCGATCGGCGTATAACGAAACGGAACTAAAGAGTTGAGTCTCCATTTGCAACGCTTTGTACTACTGCATGAATCTCTATTTATCACTAACACGAGGAGTCAATTACAAAAATAATTTTTTGAGCAAACCATGTCTAACATCTAAGAGTAAACGAATAAATACGATTACCAACGAACGAACGAAATAATCACGTGTAAACAGTATTGCTTTTCATCATTTCCCAAAAACAGAAATCGATATATGATTTTAATTAAATTATGATTAGGTTTTGATTTTTGTCATGTCTGGCAAGTCCCCGTTCGAGCCGTGCTGACGGAGGGACACATAATTGTTGTGGATCTCGTGGGGGGCCTCGTTGAACTCGTCCAGTTCGTCCCCGAAAGTGTTGACCTCGTCGGCGAGAAGGAAATACTGCTCGCTCCTCGCGGGCCACAGCAAATGCGTCATGATGCTGTAGGCAAGACAGTCTGCAGAGTAGGTGATACCTGAAAAGATTTTCAATTTTCAAAATTACGCCCACCCGATCTGTAATTAAAAAAAAAAAATGGCAACTCACCGAGTAAAAACTTAAATCTCCATAATGAGGAAATGTGTAAAGCTATGAGAGCAACTATTGGCAAGTAAATGAACCAGACCAATGACGAAGCCCCAAAATGGAGGAAAAAATTTAACTTTTGAGTGTTGTGCTCATAATTCATTGTGTTCCTCAATTCAAACAAAAACCAAATCATTATGGATGTCCTCAGAATTAAAATAAGCCAACCCGGCCATGTTTGATACTCATCGATATCTTCTATTATGTCTACTTCAGTCTGGAAAAGACAAAGAAGATCAGAAAGGCAAAATCATTTCCAGAATGAAAAAAAATGCAATTCTGGACTAACCATGTTCCACACATACAACAGAATGTGTACAACTCCATAAATAAACCAAATAGAAAAAACGAGTGGTTTCCACGTTAATTCCATTCTCGTCACAGCCCATCCTTTGGCTAACAAAAGGAGCAATAGCATAAATATGGTCTAAAATGAAAAGAAAACAACTATTATCTGAAAGGACAGACACCAATGCAAAGACTAAAGTGAGACTCACCCTGGAGAGTATGTCTAAAATATCACCAGCCACTGCCAAATTGCTTAAACCAACACCATCTAAAGCAAATTTTAGTATGTGGATCAAAATAAAGCAAAATGCAAGGAACTCTAAAAGTAAACTTGCTGTAAACAGTCTAGTGACAGGATGGCTTTGCCTGGTTGATGCATACACTTGGACTGGCACTAATACTGCATACCACAGAAAGAACACTAAATACATTTCTAAAGTGTTCTGTAAGAAAAGGTTTGTTTATTAGACATTGACCTCTGCTGGAACAAATCAAACCTATTACACTTTTCAAACTGCATCAGGATTATTAAAAATTCCTCTTTATTCACCATATTAATAATGAAATTATTCCATTACTGAAACACATTTAATAATAAAAAAAGGGTAAATTTGTTAAGAACATCACAAAATGTTGATTTCCCATAAAAGGTAAAAACTAAGAAAAGCTCACTAGTAAAAAAGTAAACAGTTACTACAATTGTGGGTTTTGTTATTGCTGTCACATTGAAAACAATTAAAACTCACTATAACCCACATTAAAATATCTAAAATTGTTACACAAAGAAAGCAAATGGTTAAAATTTATATAAATACCTGTCTGTCAAAGGAAAACTGATAGACTAAAGGGTTGTATGTACTTATATTAGGATTTCCATTGACTAACCAAATATCATAGTCTATATTTATATTTTCTTTTAAATGATGCCATTTGCATGTATTTAGGTCCCTGTAGCATGCAACAAGACTGAGGTACCAAAACCTGAAACAAAAGGTTTTACAATAGGTTTCCTGTGGTGATGCACAATCCGAATGATTGCTTTGCACTTCACCTTGGTTGCCTCAAGTCTTGAACTGCATAGGTAAACTGAAACCCCTTAACAACGTTCCATGGCTCGTCTTCGTCGACGCAGAGACGGTCTTTGGGGCAGGGGATTTTCCTGAGGAAATCTTCCCCCTGGTCGTAGCAAGTGGAGTCGAACGCAGTTGTGCTGATCTTGTTGAACATCCGCGCACAGGCGAGTTCCTTATCTGGCACTGATCGATTGCCATAATACTCTAGGAAATAGCCTCTGTCTAAAACGGCGAGTGTGACGGTTTGATTAACTAACGATTTCGACGTTACATTGCCAAATATATAACCTAATGAATCTTTTTGACTGTGTCTAATTGTCTTTTGAAAACCAAATTTCACTAAAAACTTAAAGAAATCACTGCTATTCCATGATCCTGAAATGTGGCTGGACTCTGTGAAGGGTTTGTGATAAAACAGCACCAAAAAAAGTATAAAAAAACGTAAAAACGTCCTATAAAATACACAACTACAAAATATATTTAACAGACCAGCAGTCATCTTTAAGTTTTTGCCAGTGCTGCCAACATATTTTGGCTTTTCGTTAATTTCCCCAAAGGATTTCAACATTCAAATAACGATCGTTGAACCGGAAGCCTCCTAATTTTTGTCGGTTTTCTCTCTCAATTATTTCTGTTGTGCTTAGCCCCCTAAACCCCACATTGTACTGTGTTTATATAACTGAATTCTTCAATTGTAATTTTTAACAACCACAAATGTGGGATTCACTTTCATACGTATAACCACGAGGTGAAAAGTTAAGTACTTATACACATTTATTCAATAAATTAACGGTAACTTAAAATCTAATGAAACTAAAAAAGTAAATGCCTTTAATGGGAAAAATAAAATTATAGCTTAATGGGGAATATAAAAGTAGTGCTCTAAAGTATTTTTATTATCTACAAGTTACCCTGAAAAAATAGTTTGCTTTTCAGTAATTACGTATTACTGAATTTGTATTACGTATTACTATATTTGTATTATAGGTGTATTATATAATACGTAAATTGTACTTCATTCGTGTTTAAAAATATTGAAAATACTTTATTATAATACTGAAATTTATTCATAAAATTTATTACAATACACAATATTGTATTTTTACTATAGTAGTTGTACTTTTACTACAACTATTGTAAACATTTATTGGGAACCGAATAAATTTTTCGCAGTAAAGCAACCATTAAACGGAAAGTAGAAAATTTTGTGCTGTCAAAATACTTTTGAGAACAATTATTTATTATGAAAAACATTAAATACAAATAAACGGATGCGGTATTGTGCGGATTATCTCATTTATGGATTACGACCCGCTTAAACAATAATTAAACTTCCCAACGCCTTACCTATTCTAAAACATTATTATTTTTCAGGGCTCCTCAAATTCACTTGAAATTCTGCTAAACGTCCATACTTTTTTGGGGCCACAGTGAAGTCATTTCCGGGTTGAGAGCATCAGGTAAATATAGTTTTTTTTAAAATCTGTCGCAGTTCTTCACTCCTCATTGGGCTATATTAAGACTTGCTGGGACCGGATGACATTCTGAAAATACTAAACGGACTTACCATGTGACGCGTCCAATACAATTGTATTGATTCCCAAAAGTTGAAATTCATTACCGAAATGAATTCTAACAAGAGTTGACAAAATTTATATCTTAAATCATTCAGTTTTTTATTTGTATATTATATAGAATTTATAATTTTGATACATTTTCATAATCAAGACGACACAGGATATCTCGTACCAATTAAATTTTCCACTTCAGTCAACCCTAACGTTTTCACTCGAACTTTCCTTAAATAGAAGCAACACTCTTTACATGCGATTTGGTTTCGAGCGTTTGCCAGCGCCTACCGAATTCTCACTAACTAAACTCTCATTGCGATTTTGCACAATTTCAACTTACCGACTCTTCTCGTCCTACCAACTAAAACTATCATCACATAATGATCAAACAAAAACCTTTGGTTTTCAACCTAACGAAAGTCAAAACAAAAAACACATTTTTTTGACGAATCAAAGTTTTTGAAAAATCAAAATGCTTTGTGTAAAATGTAAAAGCCATCTAAAAAATCTAAAACTTAAATAAACTTTCTTTTTCCGTTTATATTGAACATTATCATTAATCAGGCGAATATACTTAATTTCATTTCATTTAAAATGAAATTTATCATTCGATCATTGTCAGGAGCTCATGCAACATAATACATATGTTTTCTCCTGCGCCGATATTTGCTACTCGCTGCCCCGATGACGTGGCGGAAGATTTGTCCGTCGAGCGCGACATTAACTAAAATTCGACAACTCTTCCGCCACGTTTTGATAATATAGATAAAATGAATCGCGCGATATAAAAAAAAACGGGTGAGACAAACTGAGACAAACGGAGAAAAACAGAGAAAAACAGAGAAGGAGACAAAGCGTTCTAAAAGTCCAGTTTCCTCCCGCGAGCGACCGCGTTACAATCATTTATTTTAACTAAGTATATAAGAAGCAACTTAAAATATTTTTTGAATCAGTCATAACTTAACCGCAGCTTTCCCGAACTGTCGATTAAACAGCGACGTGTGTACATAAATAAATTAATTAGAAAGGAATGTTCTAATATTTAAATATTCCTACGGGCATTCCGTTCGATTCGTCCTTCGACTGAGTTTCCCCACGTGAAAAGCTAAAAGATGGTGCCTCAGTGAATTAAACGTTTACTTCTATAAATTAAAATATCGTAATACTATTGCATTAAAATATGTAGTCCGGACCAGCCATGTCTATCGCCCACCGAAACTTGTCCCGCTGCGTTTTGTTGTATATTTTTTCTATAGGAACGTCATACTTCTTACACCTGAAACACCAATCACCCTTCAATCAGTGTCCTCCCCCTCCCCTCCATCACTGCCCTCCCTCCCTTCACTCACCATGCGACTGAGATCCTAGGGTCGAGATAATTGAGTTTTGAGGTCCCGAGAGCGATCGTTTTGTTTTCTTCCTTGTCCGTCTCCTGAACCTCTAGTTTCAGTAACTGCTCTTTTAAACGGTCTAACTGCTTCTTCTTCTTCGCTTCCGTCCTGGAAAAGTCAATTTTATTTATTCGCTAAACCTTTCGGTCAAACTGAATTACTTGGTTTGATTGCTGTCGGTTCAACTCGGAATTTTCCGGAAATCATCGTAACCATAATAAAAATGTTGACAAAAAACTATAGAGGGCGCAGTTGATCCTTTCAAAGGGTTAAAACTGTAATTGTTCACAAATGAAAATCATACCCGGAATCTCCGGAACGTTTCGCGTCCTTTAATTCCTTCTTTATTTCGCTTATTTGCTCCCTTTTGGCTTCTATTTTCGCCTTGAGATTTTCCATCGATTTCTCGTGACTCTTTGGCACGGAGCGCTGGTGATTGCACAAAATCGCCACGGCTCTATTGGCTCTATTGTAAGCGAGCAGCTGAAACAGCACAAAGCGGAGGTCAAATTGGGGCCTCACGCGATCGGTTCTGCGACCGGCGAATGCTCACCTTTTCGGCGACTGTGTCGTCCGGATTGGTCAGTTTGTTTAACTGCTCTTGGAGCGTCCAGGACGCGTTGTACGTTCGGAAAACTTTGGCCGTGAGCCCTTCCATCAGTTCATTGAGATGCTTATTGAGAACAGTTGTCTGCGAATGAGAGAGAAAGCGAAATGACGTCATCGAAGTCAGCCCCCGAGCGCGATGTGTTAGAAAAGTTACTCACATTTAGACGATCGAACAGATCGTCTTGGGGTTGTTTGTTCTCCTTGAAAAGGAGCAAATTCTTGAACACACGTTTCTCCACAGGCACTTCATTGTAGTAACGTATTGAGTCCTTACCGAGAAAATCGAAAACCACAACGTTTTCCCTACCTGAAAGGAAATCGAAGTTGAGAAAGGCGAGTCGATTGCGAGCGAACAAGCAGACGACAACTGCTTACCATTGAGCTCCGGATGGAGTTCTACATGCTCCACCCTGAGGGAGCAGCAGCCGACGGTGTCCGCCTGGTCCTCGTCCTTTTCATTGCCGGCCCTCAGCGCCAGTTTGTCTATGAAATACAAAGCCACCGCCCTCTGTCTCACTTTCATTTCCTTGCTCTTCCAGTCCAGCTGATACTGCTCTCGTATTTTGTGAATTTTTTTCGCTAATTTCCTCGCCGTTTCGTATTTCACCATGTCCTTTTCTCCTTTCAATTTCGACGAGGGATTTAACATCACATATTTGACATTGCCTTGAACATTCTCAGTCCAGCTGGCCAGCCATGTCACCTGGGCAAAAGAAAACCAGTTCACCTCCATTTTGTTTCCTCTCGGGGACAACTGTGGACACTTACAGATGGATCATGCTGCACTTTCTTCCACTTGTGTCCGTCCGGTGGTTTAGGAATTTTCGAGTCCTTCGAGCAGTTGATGATCACGTCCTCTGGCATCACCCTCTTCTTCAGCATCCCCATTTTCGGATGCTCCCCTCGCCCTCGGAACAGCCCCGGGGGTTCGATCCTGAAATTGCCGATCTTTTCCTTGTGACCGTCGATTATGCAAAATCCATACTCTTTCTGGATCGCGTCGTTTTGCTCTTTAATGGCCTGAAAGACAACACGTGTCAGCAGACGTTTGCACACTGAAACATTTCAAAAGAATTCCTCCTACCTTCTTCTCTTCTTTGCTCATCGCTTTGCGTTCTTCGGATTTTTCTTGGAAGTACTGAGCCATTGGTTTGAAATTGCATTTGCTTAAGTCCGTTATTAATCTCCTCTCCTTGTCCGTCATCACTTTCCTCCAGTCGTTGAAGAAATTCGTGTTAAACTTTTCCTTCGTCGTGTAATCGTGGGTCAACATTTTGGCGTAAAACGTGGCCACCTCTTCGGCCAGTTCGGACAATTCTACTTCTTTCCCTGAAACATTGGTCCAATTCCAAAATGTCCCATTTTGCTTTTATCGGTTTCGTTACATTTACGGCCGATTTAAAAAACTCACCGTCGTAATAAAATTTGATATTTTTTGGCAGACGCTCGTATAATGGAGCAAAAAGTGGTCCTTTATGTTCTAAAAATCTCCATTTTGTGCCGTCCTCTCTTTTTTCTTCCTCCCACCTGTGGAGAAAACGAAAAAACAACCATAAAAGTTTTCCATTTACGTACTGACAGTCATCATTTACAATAACTCAAATCCATTTCAATGAATTCTCCAAAATAAAACGCCATCAAATTGTCCATCAAGTAAAACCTAACCTCAATCGTTTCGAGTGTTTGATTCTACTTCCGCAAAATATCCCTCTGTGAAATGTTTTCGATAAAACATAATTTATAGACACGCACAAACGAAATAAAAATCTCACACGATTGCCTTTTATCAAACTTATGCTGAAAACGGCCGTTGGGACGGGTAAAGAAACCATCGTTTTCTAAAGTCACAGCCTTCTCGATTTTCAAAGCTAACGAACGCACTGTTCATTAACCTCAACAAAAAACGTTAACTTCAGATGCAACAGACCTAATAAAGTAAAATATAAAAAACAGTGTGTTCGCTTCAAATTATGACATTAAAACTTAAAAATTCTCAAATTTATTTTGTTTCGGAATTGCGATTATTTCGAGTATAAAAAGTTAATAATCGGCTAACGAATTTTTAGAAAAAATTCAATCTTTTATTATTGCTTTCTTTTCAAGTCGTTTATTTTATAAAATTTCGAACTGGTTATTAATTTAATTAAGCATAAATCTTTAATATTTGGAGATGGAAAATAAATTAGCAGGTGAATATTGGGGAATTTTAATAAGAAACAAAATGGCGGATTAACAATTCAATTAAATAAGGCCTTTCTAATGAAAACTGATAATCAAACTGAAATGAAACTGAATCAAGAATTGAAGAATATTCTTTGAATGATTGGTCACACAGTCAGTTGACAGGTTGGTCAGGCATCTCACATACAAAAGGAAAATGACTGTGAAAGCCATTAAATCAAAATGTGTTAAAGAAATGAAAGTCTGAATAAATATTACTCAATACTAATGTCAAATTAAAATGTAAGGGGAAAACCACTGAAAGAGAAAACTGAATCTGACTGAAACTACTGAGAATATTTCTTCAATACAACTGTCATAATTTATCAGATATGCCATTTCATTGACTTCATCACACTCATAAGATCATAAAAATCCACTGAATGAAATAAATGAAAAAGAGTGACTCACCATTTCCAGACATCTTGCTGCTCTTCTTCCTTTTTCACTTTTTTGGGACTCACTGACTCCTTTTTAACTTCTTTTTTCATTGATTTTGAGGGCCTCTTTGCCGCCTGTTAATCAGAAACAATTACATTCTCATAGAAATAAATTAACTGTCAGCTGAAGAAGCAGACTTTCAAAATTTTATTTAGGGAGGCAGTTGGCACCCCTGCAAAGCTTTCTAATGATTTTCCAGTCAACTTCTAATTACTATATAAGTAATGTAACTCTTGAATGCCTGAGTCAACTCACCGGCTTGAAATCTTCCTCATCATCACTGTCCATTTTGCTTTTCCTCTTTTTGCCTTTTGATTTCTGAAAACACAATTTTTATTTCTCTTAATACAAATTGAATTCTATATGTGCATGCAGCAGTAACAAACGCAGTTACCTTAGCCGGTTTCAAATCGTCGTCCTCTTCGTCTTCATTCTTCAGTTTTTTACTTAACCTAGCAAACAAAGGTTCGTCGTCTTCATCGACCTCGAGCCCTCTCTTGGCTCTGAAGTCCTGAAAAACCATTTTGAAAATGAGTCTTCTGCTGAGTTTCCACACTAATGGGGGGAGGGGGAGGGAAATCCCCAAGTGGACTCACGAGTGGCATGTCGTCTTCCGACATCTCCTCCTGTTCTTCTTTGATCTCGGTTTTGATTTCCATACTGCTTTTGTCATCCAGATCGATCCGAAGCTGTTCTTCGGGGGTGGAATCTCCCGTGCCGTCATTGTCGGCGGAGTCCGGGTAGGATTTTATTTCGGGGGTGCTTTCCTCTTTGATTTCTTCTTTAATTTGCCTCTGCTCTTGGTCGGAGCTCCCCCGTTCTTTGTGCTTGTCCCTTTCCTTATCCTTCTCTTTCTTGTCTCGGCTTTTGTCCTGGAATTCAATCGAGAATGATTTCCAACACTCAAAAAGGACTCTCTTAGAAAAACGGCCAACTCTGCACTTATTAAATTTGCAAACACAATCGTTTTGAAAAACGGTATCAAATATTGTGTCGATATTTGATGACTTTGTTTAAATTCTCGCGACACATCCAATTCTTCTCATAGAAAAGTTATAATTTTTAATTAAAAATTACCGATAAAAATTTGTCGGCTTTCGCCATTGGAAAGCGAAGCGATTGCTGAAATGTCAGCTGCAGCAACATTCTGCAATTTCGAGGGATCTGACATTGAAAACTTTCTCATAATTTAACACTCAACCTTTTCCCCATATGTTTTTTTTCTAAATAAAAAACAAGCAGACAAATATAAAAAAACCTCTGTGTTTTCGTGCATTACTAAACTCAGAGTATCGATTCCCTTATAACGATCGATTTTTAACTCTTTTACTGGACATTACACATCGTAAACATGAAAACGAACAAATTGCGAAAGGGGTAAAATTTTTTTCGGAAATTGGCCAAAATGAACTCAGTTTGGCGACAATTGTTTGTGACGGAACAATCACGATGGCATTGTATGAGTTCAAAAAGAAATACAGACGACATTTGAATTAGAAAAAGCGTTTCCTGCTTTCAAAAGGGAAGCTGAAGAGCCTTTTCCATTTGCTTTTTCAAAACCACAGACGTTCATCTTACCTTTGTCTTATCTCTGTGGGACTCAGAGTGAGACGACTTGGATTTCTCTCTGTCCTTTGACTCTTTACTCCTCTCGTGACCATCTTTCTCTTTATGGCGATCCTTTTCCTTCAACGAACTGTGCTTGTCTTTTGAAGAGGACGAGGACGAGGAGGAGGAAACGTGGTGCTTCTCTCTGTCCTTGGACGAAGAACTCGAAGACGCCTGTCTTTCCTTGTCTTTCTTACTGGAAGAAGAAGACGACGAACTGTGCTTCTCCTTCTCTTTGTCCTTATGACTCGAACTGTGTTTGTCCTTGTCCTTATTACTACTGCTGCTGCTGCTTGAGCTATGATGCTTCTCCTTCTCTCTGTCCTTGGAACTTTTGTGATCCTTGCTTGAGCTGGAACTTTTGTGTTCTTTCTCCTTCTCATGATACTTCTTCTCATCTCCTATTTTCTTCTCTTTCTCTTTGTCTTTGTGAGTACTTTTACTGGAACTGTGTTTGTGTTTGTCTGAGCGATGTTTGTCTCTGTCTCTATCTTTATCTTTGTCTCTGTGCTTATCCTTATGTTCTGATTTATGCTCCTTATTGTATCCATTTGACATTCCATTTACTAATGCTCCATTTTCTGAAATAAAAAATAAATAAAAGTGTCGTCAAATTTTTTTTAAAAACAATTAAATTGAAACATCAAATTTAAATTTAATTTAAATTATGTATGAACTGCCAATAATTCAATAATTAAAAACATATAATATTTTCATACAATTAAACTATTATGAATTGCAACTTAAGCTTTTCCCATAAGTATAATATGGAATCGGTGCAATTATATACTGAAAAATATAATTACCAAAGTTAATTAATTAAGAACCAAAAAATTGACAATAACTGATGTGAAAGAGAATGAAATTCCTAAAGCCAATTATATGAAATTCTGAAGCATAAACTAATAATCATAAGCTTCCTTTTTTTTGGGACTGTTAACTTTGCCCCTCCATTTTTCTAAATGTGGAGCGATCAAACATTGAAATTGGAAAACTCAACACATGGCATATTAAACTACCTGAATGGGTTCAAAGTTTTTAAATAACCTATCAACCATGTGATTCATCAAAAGGACTCAATGTAAGTGGAAAAACCAACTTATACTCTGACTTTACTTATAAACTCAAAATTTATACTTCAATATTTCCCCAATCAAACTGTTCATTATGTTAAGAAAAAAATGTTGCACCGTTGTAATTTTTTGCAACCATAAGGATGAATATGCAGTCATATTTAAAATGGTTTAATGAGCTCATAAAAACGTGAAATCAATATAAATAATAATTTTTTTAGCCATTTTGAACCTGAGAAAATAAAATTAATACGAATCGAACATAAAGACACAACATCAACAAATCGTTTATCAAATAAAAACTCTCAATATCTGAGAAAACAGATGGAAAATAACGAATAAATCAATGAAAAAATAAAATTTCGCCACGTCTAAATGTGAATTTCTACGGGGAAAACAATAAATAATGACAAATACTCAAATCAAAGAAATAACTGAAATGAGGTCTCTGAACTTAGAATATTCGCTAACTACTTACCCTTCTCTCGGACGTTTCCGCTCTCAATTAGTGATTTTTCCTGAAAATGAATATAAATCAAAAGTCAGAGAGTGATTTTCGTAAAGGATAATTTATTTTCGTTCGGTCCGTCGCCCCCATTTCACGGGGGGAACGACTTTTGATAAACAAATAAAGGGAATCGCTCTTTGCATAAGGAATAAGTTGGGACTTAGTTTCTGGACGCCATTTTAGGACTTAGAAAAATTTCTGATTGTTGCTTCACTTGATAATTTGAGAGTGATTCCCGGCGGGAAAGGATGGCCGAATGGGGCGAATCCCCCTGAAAAAATGCTAAAAAATACACTGAGGCTTACTGTGGGAAGCGTTTCCCTCGCAGGACTCCCTTCCATTTCCATAATGAATAAAATTCAACTAAAATGCCAACACAAAGCGAACACCTTTACTACTCCACATTGAAGCGACTCACTGTTCTGCGGCTAAGTTCGCGAGGGGCGCCATTGCGCATGCGTCCATTACCATTTTTTATATTACTTTTCAACTTTAAACCAGGTTAAGAAATTTTCTCTCGTCTTGAGGAATTACCGTTCGTTTAAGAAGAGCTTTTCTTGACTCGTTTAATCATTATTTCGCTCTCGTTTCCACTAACTGCGTTTTATTATTATTATTTTTTTTGTCATTTTAATTTTCATTCATTTTACCCAAAAACTCAAAAATGAATCACGAGAAGAAACATTGGCTAATAATCGTACTTATCCGAATGAGAAATGACTCATTGTAAAGACATTTTTTTTATCGTAAAAAATTTTCAAATCCGATACGCAAATCCGTATTGAAAAATGGCCCTCAGAACTGTATAGTCTCTTCGTTTATTTTCGAACAGGTTGTCTCCCTTATTTGAATTTTCGCGCCAAAATTTCTCGCCGCGGTAATATTAACTGCGTTCCAAAATTTTCCAAATTCATTTAGTAAAATCGGAGTCAAATATTTTTTTTTATCCTTTTTCCAATTTGGGAAATTTTTCTCTCCGAATGGATGTGTTATATTTTCGTTTAATCTGTTAAAACTTCATACCTTTCTGCGTAATTTTAATGTCAACCGTTGTAACGTTCTCTTCCTGTTGTCATTGACTGTTTTGATAAGTGTCAATCTGAAATAAAATGAAGGGCAGTTTTGTAATGAATAATTCTGATACTGAAATTTCTAAAACTGAGGGAAATTAAACATTTGTTTTTTTAATATAACGCCTTTAACAAACGGGGGAAAATATTTACGTTTAGTTTACTTTCAATTGATTCTCACTGACTTACTATTAAATTTTAGCTAATTAGTTTTTCTTTATTTCTTCTTTCTTTTTTCCTTTTATCCCCTCTTTTTTCTCTCCTTTTATTTTTATCCAAAAAAGCCATAATCAGTGCCTTTGACTTAGTCTTTTCTCTAACACACAGTCCCGACAGAGAGGGCTTAACATTCTAAAATCTAAATTATCTAAAACTAATACTAACTGTAGTCATAAAATCTAAAAAAAAAAATGAAAATCATTTCTCTGCCGTTGGGACTCGAATTCGGTTTCTTCTGCTCCCACGACAATTTATCGGTACGAAAACTGCCGGAATATTCCGAATTCAGCCGAATTCAACCGTACAGTCCGTTATTTTATATACACAGATTATAACTTCCACAAAGAGGTTATCAAAGTTTTCGAATAATTAAATAAAATTCACATAAAAACCAATTTATTTTTTTCATATGCATTCAAATTAAAATACAACGATTTCCAATTGCTCTATATTTATTTATTTGACGTGATTTTTTTTTTAAGTAAATGACATGTAAATAAATAAACTTTCTCAGTGTTAATTACCCAATTCCTGAAGTATATCAGATAAATTAGAGATCAGATAAAAATGCAAAATGATTAAAAAATAACTGAGCTCCGTAACACTGCACGGGAATATCTTCCGCTAATGCGTTTTTGCTGATTCAGCGTAAGTCCTTTGGACTGCAATGCTAAACATCCGACACTGCTTTCACGCGATTCTCTTCTCAATTCCAAATTTAAATAAATAAATAAATAAATAAATTTTATCTGCCTTTATATCGCCTTTCGGCATTAAAGTCCGCAAAATGGTACAGATTTTTAACATAAAATAAAACCCGGGCGGTAAACCTCCTAGGGAAAGTAGAAAAACCTAATAACTCATTCTGTGGAAGAATACACAACTGGCCGGTCAACACACCAGGGTGCAGCCCTATTGCGCGTCAGGGATTAGGCAACAATAGTCTGGCGCACATCTGCTACAGCCGCCTTCTACAGCTAAACGGATACGCCACCAAACCATCCAAATACAACCGGATAACCGACGTAAAAGGAATACTGAAAAGCCTGGAGCTCGACGTGGATGCTTTGCTCAGACAGACACACTCGTACCACTTCGACGACGACGACACTCCCGAAGAAGCAGAAGGGAACGGGACGTCCAGCTCATCCGGGAGGAGCAATGACAGTTCCCAGAGGGTTGTAACTTAGAAGAACATGGGTCCACAGATGGAGTCTTCTGGATACTCAACCCCCTGAGGGGGTGGCAGGAAGTGGCAGGGGATAGAGGGGATCCTTTCTGATTCCAACAAAAACAAGGGATAGGATAGTCGACTATAGATACCGAATCCCCGAAGGAACCGCAGCCGAAATTTATGATGTTAACATTATGCTGGACTCAATAATCGAACCAGGCGAGCTGCCATAGAGGTTTTCACTAATTTATCAAGAGCTTCCCGACTCGTGGATGGAGATTATACTCCATTGGAGAGTATAAGCCAGTCCGACTTGGTGATGACGTTTCAATCTGCGGCTTACCTGCATCCGAAGTTAGGGCTCCACAGTGGGCTTTATATTATACGAGAGCGAACTTACGGAGGATAAGGCCGCCTTCGACAATTCCAAATTTAGGGGACTTTTTCAAAAACAAAAGTCCGATAAAGTGAAATGATGTCCCATTCGCTTTTCGAAAGAGTTCCCACGTGTTTGACGTTCTCCCGCTCGCAGGCAACCTTCGCGTGGAGGTAATCGTTCGGCGGCCCCATGAGCTTCCTTCCCTCGGGAGCGGGGTACACTTCGAGAGCCCCTATTTTCTTCAGGAGCAACACCGCCTCCCGGTTTTTGCTCCCCCTCTGGAAGAGCTCCGGGAACGTTTCCGTTTTCACGAACTTTAGCCCGAATTTCATGGCGAGCTTTTTGAACGTGGGAAAATGAACGAGGAATTCCGGGCAGTTGACGACGCCCTCCAGATAAAAGTTGTACTTCGCCCCGAATAACGGATAGGGTTCTTCGGAGGACATTTCCAGGGAGAAAACATCGTTCCTGAAGGAACTCCTCCCGGATTGTTTCAGTCTTTTTACGATTTCGTATGAGTTCGGTATCGTTCCTATGAAGAGTCCTCCCGGTTTGAGACACTCCGAAGCGTTCTTTAACATACACTCCGCCTGAGGGAGCGATTCGAAGCAGTAATGGAAGGAAAACTGGCAGCTGACGATGTCGAACCGTATCGAAGGATCGCGATATTTTTCCCTGAGACGCACCTGAAATGATTCAACGCGTTATGACAGTGGCGGGGTGAAGGGAAAGGGGTGAAGGGAAAGGGGTGAAGGGAAAGGGGTGAAGGGAAAGGGGTGAGTGAAAAGGACTCACCCTCGTGCAATCGGCGGCTATGAATTCGCATTTCAAATTGCAGGACTGCTTGTTGGATTCCAGTCTGTTTATGTAATCGTTGTAACGGGTTTTGCATTCTTCGAGGCTGACTTCGGCGATGTCTGTGCAGACCATATAGCGAATGTTGTATTTGGCCCACTTTATGAGATCGCCCCCTTTCCCGCAACACATATCCAATACTTTTGTATTTCTGTTGTAGTAATTCGGCGACACAGTCCCAATGCTCTCCTCTGTTAAATAAGTTTTTATTTAACGTTAATAAATAAATAAGTCAACAACAATATACAATAAATACATACGGAAAACAGTAAGTAAATAAATAAATAATAAATATATATGGAAAAACGGTGATAAATATATGAATAGCCAATAAATTAACAGAAAACAGTTAAATAAGAGTATAAATAAAAGGCTGAAAATAAAATAACGAAAAAGTGTGATTTATTAAAGAGGGAAAAGTTTCCACTTACTGATTAAAAAACTTTTAGCCCAATTGTTGAAATTCCTCAAATAAAATATTCTGCTATTTTTTCTCTTTTCCAAAGAAGTTTCCACTGCATTGTAATGGGCGGCGACCATCGAAGAAAAGTTAGGCGATTCATCCGTTTCGGCCTCTCCTAAAAATCAGACATTTTTACGGGTTATTCCAAAAGCTAAACTGTAACGATTCCATAAGCGGAAATCCCTCACCTTTTTCGTTTTCCTCTTTGTTTTTTGAAGGTCCATCTTTTGAAGATAACTCCGAAGTCTCCCCTCGACTCGAATAACGTTTTATTTCACACTGAAAAAATTCATACTTTAAATTAACGGTGGAACGCATCTGTGATGCCAACATAAAAGATGCGTGAGTGTGGGGCATTTCGGGTCTAAGGCAATAGAGTGCAACGGTCTTTCTCAGAAGGTTTCATATGGAAAATCTAAACTTTTTCATTCAATTATTACTCCTCATTTCCTTATTAATTATCCATTTTGATTCTTCTTCCTTTTCTTTCTCCATTTCTTTTATACTTTTTCTTATTCTGTCCTCAAACTTAACTGCTTTATTACAGATTTTGTCTCCTTTTGTCTCATCTGATACAATACAACCCAGAATTCTTAATGACAATTGGATCTCTTCTAATTCCTTTTGTTCCAGAACAAAGGAAACAAAGGTTTGTCCTTTTCCTTTGGCACAAAATTAAAACAAAACATGAAAAGAGTAAATAATGGGCATTTATTAATAATCCCCACTCAGCAAATCTGAGTTTATCAAAGGTTAAATGGAGCATTTGGAATAAAATCCATTATTCACTCAATAAATTTTATTAAAAATAAAAAATAAATACTGCAGATATTGTCAGTGAGTATACTTAATTTCTAATTATTCCTTATAATTTAAATAAAATAAGTACACAATATACAACTTTATAATTCAAAATACAAATACTTTATTCATAAATGCAAAAGAGGTATTGTCAGTAAGTACATTTAATTCTTAATTAATTATTCTTAATTATTTTATTATTAACAAATAAATTTAAGTATAAAAGCTGGAAAACTTCTATTGAAATCACTTAAAGCATTTAGATTACATCGATTCCCTAAAAATAAGGCAACTTACGCTCGTTTCGTCATCATCATCGCTGACATATTTTATTTTCTCCATTTTTATCTTAATCCAATTTAAATTGGAAATGGAAACTCAACAAATTAAAATCCACATATTCGTAAACGCCGGTTAATAAAATAAAAATGATTGGAATACGTCACACGAGGTTAAATTGTGGACCGTCATCATCGCGTCTAATCCCACGTCGAAATCGTGTCACCAGTGTGGGTGTTCATTAGTGTCAGTTTGAAGATTTACACGGCAAAGTGGAACGTGAACTTCTCAACAATTAACTCATTTATATATTTGTGAATTTTTATATATGTTCGATTTTAATTTTAACGTGAGAAATCGTTTTAGTGGCAGCATTTAATTAATTATGTTCCACACGAGGAAATTAATTAATCGTCATCCAATTAAATCAGCATGTAACGTTATTTGAACAAAGATTCGTTATCAGTTGAAAATTGTTTTGAGATTTTTACAATCGTTCGCTCCCTTTTCTCGAGATTATCGCTCGCGATGGAAGATAAACCATCGACATTTCTTTTATGACGTTCGCGTTCATTTCCGAGAATCACCAATGGAAAACCTCACAGACACCTTTTATCTGTCGATGGTTTTGATCGGCGTTGGAAGTTTTCTCTTCGGAATCCTTCCAATCGCCTTTTCCTTTGGGGGAACGCGCTCTTACCCCTTCCCCCTCTCCCTCGTCCTCTGCCTCGGGGGAGGCGTCTTATTGGCCACCTCCCTCGTCCACATGCTCACAGAAGTACAGGAAAAACTTAAACTCCACTCGCAACTGTATTTCTGTGCTGGATTTCTGGCACTTTACACCATTGACGAAATCAGCCATTACTGTTTGGCGAGTGAAAACCGACACATTCATTCGGTCGCTCAAGTAAGCTCATTTTTCACTTTACATTACACTTGCAAAGGAGCTCTACTTTGATTGTTTGACTTTCAGGTGAGCCAAAGTGACGAATCGAAAAACCGTTATGGCGCAGCGCATCCCTCTTCCCATTCCACAGAGAACTCCCCTTTGCTCAAAACGGAGCAGCAGAAGGATTTTCAAACCTTTTCTGGACATTTTGAGAGAAGAGCTTCTCACCAGTTACTCAGGTGAATTTTGCGCTAATTGTTTAGTATTGCCACTTGTCGATTTGGATGTTGTGAGTTGTATGTACCGGAAATCCGAGAAAAATGTAATAATTGACATTCTTTGAGTACTTTCATAAATGTTTAGAAAAAACACCACCGATAGCAATGGCCGTTTTGTTTACATTTTTTGGTAAAATTTAAAGTTGAATATCTTTGAAACGCACTTTTACTTTTTATCTGCTCATCTTTCCCTATAATACGGTATAACTCACAACATCCAAATGGACAAGTGGCAATACTAAACAATTACCGAATTTGCTTACTTAGACTTGAAACTCTAAGGTTCGTTGGAGTGGCAGAAGAAAGTGGCAGAAGACTCGCAAGATCTGCGTGCACTTTCCTGTAGATTCACCTGATAATCTGTACACTCTAAGAATTTTGACAAAAGAATCCGTGCAATTGATTGAGTCATAAGTAACTTCCGTTTTTGGTTGATTTCGGTTCGATTTATTCTTGAAAGGTTGTCAGCCCTGACGGTTCGTCTTTTAATGTTCTTCAGCGTATAAATTACATAATGTCTCCGCGCATTCCATAGCTTTTATGTTTACTTCGCACTTTAATCTATGCTTCGTAGAAATATAAAAATTATTTAAAAAGTAAATCTAAACACTAAAAACTTAAATCTACTCTATAGAAAAAACTTTCTGGATAAAATTAGAAATATCTAATAAAAAATTAAAACCTGCTCTAAAAATAAATTCTAAAAAAAAATCTAAAAATGACAACCAAAGAAATGAAGGAATGTAAAAAAAAGTTCAGAAAAACATTAACTGTTCACACTCAAAGGTTATGTTGTTAGTCCAGTGTTGCCAACTCTCTATAATTTTTCTCACTAATGCTCTAAACGAAAACCCCTAAAATTACTGAAACTTTCCCCCCAATAATATTATCAGTATTAATATAAATAATGTATTATTATTACACGATTAATCATAAATCACATCCTCATATTTTTTAAAATTAAAACCCCTGAAAATATCCTTAAAAATATAAAACACCTCAGTTGGCTGCCCTGGAATTCAAGTCAATTTAACTGCGCCCTCTGTTTGATAGTTTTATTGTTGACTAATGAACGACTGCCTTTTTACGATAACTTCCGAAAAATCCCGAGCTGAACCGAAGTTAAAGTGACATTTAACACAGAAAACCGTTGACGAAATCAACGGAAGCCATTTCCATATAAGGAAAGCAAAGCCTCGTTGTCATAGCAACGCGTAACGGTCGGATATAAACAACGGAATTTATTCACCCGCATTAGACGTTACTTACGACTCGTAATAAGCAATTTTGGCTTGTCATAGCAGGCGGTGATCGAACCTTTTTAATTTAGTGCTCGGGAAGGAGATACTCCGGATGACAGCGAAGAACCTGTCGAGGTCGTCTGCCAGACGGAGACAGAGGAGCGATGGTCGCCGAATTCTGCCGCCAGAACAGGACTGTTAATTGCTTTGCTCATCCACTCGGTTTTGGAGGGCGTTTCGATCGGCGTTCAAACGAAGACTTCTCAGGTTCGGACCTGAACAGTTTTTAATGGGTGACGGCCATCAGCCCTCGAACATTCTCCGACAATTCCAGATCCTGTTGATCCTGGGCGCTGTCATGTTCCACAAGGTCGTGCTGTCCTTCTGCTTGGGCCTGGAATTACGCGAGTCCAAAACTCTGCACGTGTTGTCGGCCATTTTGGTGTTTTCCATCGGAAGTCCCATCGGGATTTTCCTGGGGATGACGGTCACTTCCCTCGAGGACGGGATTTTCGGGATAGACGCGGAGCTCCAGGTTGGCCAACACGACGGCACTTATTTCTTCCTTCGGGACGTGAAAAGCGATGGTTTGGTGTTTTCAGGCGATCGCCGCGGGGAGTTTGTTGTACGTGGCGACGTTTGAGGTTTTGCCGAGAGAGCGCCACAAATATGGCGGCCATAAAAGAGGAGCCGGTATTTTGCAGTTGATATTCGTTCTCATCGGGTTCGCCTGCATTACGACTGCGCATTTATTTTTAGGTGGGTTTTGAGTAGAAATTTAAATTTTTACTTAAAATCCTTTACTCAATTATTGAATTTTTTCAGAGGACAGTAATCGTAGAAAGGCATCCAATTGAGTGAGGGAGAGAAAGCGAAAGCGACTGAACTGCTGATGACCTTGAAACGTAGTCAAACCCACAATTGATTTATTACTTTGAATTCCACTCGTTTGTAATTCACCGATACCATACTTCGCGGAGGTGGAAAAGTTACCGGTACTCAAATATAATTCCATTATTAATTTTTTAATTAATTGTTTTGTGTTCGGCCGCAAACACATTTAGCAATTTTAAAGCGTTTCCTTAAATCCCGATAAAACTTCCGTTATCTCCGAATGCGTTTAAAAGATAAGAAAATTTCGGGTTATTTTCACGACCCAATTCTCAGTGCAAAATGGGTCAATTTAATTTTAATTCGTCCATTAAGATGAATATTCCCGATAACTTCCGACATAGAGAAACCGATAGAAACTCACTCCAAATACGAACTCTATCGAAGAAAGCCGAACGAGTAAGCAAAGAGAGAGAATAACGGAAGTTTGAAGGCCATTTCAAAAAGAAAAAAAATAGATTAAAGGAGATAAGATGAAATTCTGGAAGTGGAAAAATCGAGAATATAATTCTGTTTCAGTTTTGAATCATTTCCCGATTTATCTCTGTCCTTTCAAAACAAAGAATTCATTTCGTAAATTTGGCAACGCCGTTCGCGCGCCTTTTCTTTCTTCTGCCACGCTTTAAACCCCACAACAAAGAACAGATGTTTTCTTTTTAAATTTTTAAATTCCTTATTTTTAAGTATTTTTATTTTAGTTTATTGTTGAGATTTGTATTTATAAAAAGGGAAAATGCTTAACGTGGCCACTCAAAGAGTGGTCGCTTTGGTAGATATGGACTGCTTTTACTGTCAGGTGGAGACGAGACTGAATCCCACTTTGAAAGGGAAACCGGTGGCCGTTGTACAGTACAATCAGTGGAAGGGCGGAGGGTGAGTCACTTTATTTCATTCCACCACCAGCGGAATTGATCATTTGGATTTCCCTTTCAGGATCATAGCAGTGAATTACGAGGCGAGAGATCGAGGGGTGACTCGTTACATGCGGGGGGATGAAGCCAAGGAAATCTGCCCGGAAATCAGTCTGGTCTCAGTGCCGACCTTAAGAGGAAAAGCGGATCTGTCAAAGTAATTAGCTGATTTTGAGAGAAGGGTCCCTTTGGGGGGAGGCTGATCTGGGGGAATTATTCCAGTTACAGGGATGCAGGGGATGAAGTGGCGGAGATCATCTCGGAATTCAGTGACTGTGTGCAGAGGGCGAGTATTGATGAGGCTTATTTGGATTTAACCAAGGCGGTGCAGGACTACATGAAAACCCATAAGGGGGAATTGAATGTGATGGATTTGCCCAACACATTCGTTGTGGGCTATTGTGATTTAAAAAATAAAAGTGAAGGTAAATGCTTATGGTTTGCCGTGAACAATTTCCATATGATTGTCAAACATTGCTAACTCTCAAACTGCTGCTGACAGATTTTCAAATCTGCCGGTAAACATTATGTAATTTTTTAATGTTTTATTATTTATGTTAATATTTATTTTATTAAACAAATCATTATATTTTATATAAATATCTCATTTTCTTTATTTTATATTATAAAATATAAATTTATTTATTTTTATATTTACTACTTAAATTATTATTATAAATTTATTATTTATATTTAAAAACTTTTAGTTTATTAAATTTCAATTAAATTATTAATTACATTTATTTTTATTAATTTTTATTAAATTTTTAATATGTTTATTAATGTTAATGTCACTGTTTAAATTCAAATTTTAATTATAATAATAAAATAATTTGATAATTTTTAATATTATAATTTTGGTAATTCATATAATTAATGTTTTCTTTTTATGATTAAAAAATTAAATACTCTATTCCGATTATTTATTTGTTAAAAAAAGGAAGACTTAATTATTCTGTAATTAACACTTAAGTGCAGAGATATAATTTTTTTTTTCAGAGCACAGAATCAGAGGATTAAGAGAATGGCTTGAAAATGTGGAAAATGAAGGCAACAAAGAATCGGCCGATTTTCAGTTGGCCATTGGCGCCATAATTGTGGAGAAAATGAGGTCAGAAATCCTTAGGAGAACAGGTTTTCATTGCTCAGCAGGCATAGCTCACAACAAGGTACTAATCATGCTAATGAATGGCAGTGAGCTCATCCTCGGATGTGTCTAACATGAGTGATTTCTTCCCCGAGAGATTTTGGCCAAGCTGACCGCAGGTCTCCACAAGCCCAGGAGACAGACAGTTTTGCCTCAGGACTCAGTCCCAGAATTATATGAAAACTTACCTGTTCACAAAGTGAGAAACCTTGGAGGGAAACTGGGAAGACAAGTCTCTGACAAGTTGTCCATTAAGTACATGTCGGAATTATTTAAGTTTTCTTTGGAGGACCTGCAAAGAACATTTGATGAGAAAACAAGGTGAGGTAATGTAATAACATTAAGAGGATTGACTCATAAATAACTTCCTTTTTCAAGGGTTATCCAGTTATTGTTTTCAAACAACCTTTTAAAGTAAAAATTATAACAATGGTAAATAAATAGAAAAGATGGAAGTTGCTTATGAGTTGACATAATAAGAGCCGAATTTCCTGCATGAGAATTAGAGAATAAGCAGAATAGAGGAAAAATAAAATGTGAAAATCACTGACAAATTTCAGCAATTGGCTGCACAACATAGCGAGAGGGATTGATCTGGAACCTGTCGCGTCCAGGCTGAGACCGGAGTCCATTGGCTGCTGCAAAAACTTTCCAGGGAAGAACGCATTGACGAGTAAATCGGAAGTGGATCATTGGCTGAAGGAACTCGCGTTGGAAATCTCCGAGCGCCTTTTCAAGGATTCGGAGAGGAACAAGAGGAGAGCGAAACTGCTGACGGTTTCCTTTTGTCAAGAAACCTCAATGAGCAGATGTGGAGCTTTGAATTCCTACGAGGCGGCAAAGATAGTGAACGATGCGTTGGAATTATTAAAGAAATTCAATTCAGCACCGGCAGATAAGGACCTTTGGTAAGTTAATCACTTCTTTATTCGGCCATTGAACGACCGAATTGATTCATTTATAATTTTATCGTCGCAGGATTCCTCCTATAAAGTTTCTCGGTCTGTCGGCGAGTAAGTTCACAGAAGAAATTCCCTCGGTTGAAAAATACTTTAAGTATTTTACAGACACTGAAGTTTCAAAGAAAGCAGTGGAATCGACCTCTTATAGCGAAACGCAAACCACGAGCAATCATAGCTTGAAAAGCAATGGAAATGCAAATGAAATTGCAAGTGGCAGCACGGGGGTGAAATCAGACGAAGATGAGTCTAAAAATTCCTTTTTTTTGAAATACTTGAGCACTTTAAGGGAGAGCCGCCATGCAGAGGAAGAAAGAGAAGATCCTCCCACTGAAGAAGACCGGGAGGACGACAACGAAGAGGGAGAAGCGTGGATTAGTTTAACGGAAGTGTTTCCGGACATAACCGAAGCTGACTCGGAAGTGGTCGAAAGCCTTCCGGAAGCACTCAAAAAGAAGTTCAGAGAGAGGTTAAGATCAGTGAAAGGCGACGAGGAAAACGGGAGTGGATGGCCAAGCAGTCCAGAAACGGAGATTTGTAAGGAGTGTTCTAAAAAGATATTAAAAAGCGAAGCGTTGGAACACTCGGACTACCACGCCGCTGTAAAGCTCCATTCTGAAATAAATAGGCCCGCGAGTAATTCGATTGTCGTAAGCCCGAAGAAGAAGAAACGGAAAGACAGTGAGGGTTTGAGCAAAAGGAAGAAAAAGGAAGCGGTCGCGCCTTCGAAGAAGATGAAAAGTCTCACCGCTTTCTTTGCTCCTCTAACCAAAGAATAGAATTTTATATGTGGAATCAAATTAAATCATCTCATACTCAAATACAATCTTTCTCATAAATCGACAATGTTTTTGACAAAAAGAAATTCCTTTAACCGCAGGGCAATCCAAAACCGAAAATAGCAGTTGTATTTTTGATTTAAAAAATATCAACTAACCTTCAGATGAGCCTTAGGGGTTGAGCCTCGTGACCTTGACCATAGTTTCAGGAGAGCGAAAGAGGAACAGAAGCTTCGCGAAGAGATCTTCCTCGAGAGCGAACTCGTGGCTTTCCCTCGCCAAATAAATGTCTTGGCACAACTGAAAATAAATATAATATGGATTTAACTTTACTTATATATATACTGCATATATACTGAAATTATATTTACCTTGAGGACTGGGTCTGGATTTGGCATGTCGTCAAACATTATTTGGGGATATTTCCACATTATACGCTTGACAAAAGTCCACATGACAAATACTATTGACAGATACAATCCTATAATACTGTAAAAAAAATTATACTCAGTTTTCAAGAATTTAAACATAAGGTTCTGTTTGAGTCAAAAGTAAATTCCCCCGAAGTATAAATATAATTTTGCACTATCAAGTAATACTAATAGTATGGTTGTTAAGTATAAGTAGGAAAGACCATTGTCACGATTATACAAACAACGGAATGTATTTAGTTTCTGGAGGAATTACTTATGATTCGACCTCATAATTATGATGATACACTCTCACCCCTTTTTGCTGATGTTGTAGAAGAGCTGTGGTATGTTCTTTTCGTTGAAAGTGAATATTGTTATCTCTTTCTTGCTTTCGAATGGTATTTTATCGAGGTTTTCTTCTCCCGGGTCGTCTGCTAATTCTTCCATTCTCCACCAGAGAGTAGGGCTGTCTTCCACGAGGGTCAGCGTTATGTTTCTGTAGAGGCCTGGAATTAAAAGATGTTTATTTGAAAATTTGCTTGGCCTGATTTCGAGAGACTAAAGCTTACTTGTGCGATTATGAGACTTTAAAAATCCCATCACTGGATAAGCTATCCCTTCGTTGCTTATGTGAATAAACTTTGGAAGGACATTATTCAACCGCACTTTGGTCTTCTTCCCTAAAAATGCATCTGCGAGCTCAACTCTGGCACTCTGTTCCTTAGTTAGAACAACTTTAACGTTTCCTCTTGCGTTGGGTATTATCTGCGACCGCGGCATCCTCTGCACGTTCCACGTGACATAAACAGTTATTGGAGTGTCTGATGCAAACGCCAAAAAGGTTACTGGTTCATCCGGTTTTTATTTCAAAGTTTAGTTCCATACAAAATCTTACCATTGCTTTGAATGGTTTGATTGAGCAAAACCAATTCGTGAGGAGTAATGGACCATGGCGTGTAAGGGTCAAATCTAAACTTGAGTACGCCCACGTCCCTGTAATCATACATGGACAAAAAAGTCCAAATTTTTTTGCTGTTTTTGAATATCGACTGCAGAGTTTTGTACTGTGATTCGGTGAATCTGCAAAAGGACAAGAAAGACTTAGTCAATACTCGGCTGCGGGTTTGGCTTCGGTGGTAATGTATTTACGCAATTATGTCGGAAAATGTGGCTTTTGTGACGTATATTTTTCCGAAATTTTCGATGTGCACTTCGAGGTAGGCTTCTTGAGGTAAATTTGACTGAGCCACGGTGTTGAACAAGGCGAACACTAAAAACGGGAGCCATATGACGATGATCAGTACGAGAAAGGCAAAGACGCTCGGGGGGTACTTAGAAGATTTGGGGCACTCCTCCCCTCTCGCTGACGGGTAGTGAATATCTGCTCGCCTGGAGCACTGAAAAAAGTCGGTTTGTGTCAGTCAAAAGTTGTAGCACATTATTGATATATAAAAATAGTTAAAAGAAACTTTAATTCATTTGATGCATTGCTGTTAAGGCAAAGTGAAACTGCGTCAAAACTTTTTATCATTACCTTATTTTCATAAACGAGTTGGAAAATGCTTTCCATTCGAATCCATTCCATCATGGTCAAAGAACTGTGGATGCATAAATAATCCAAAAGTATTCGAAACTGATTAAAAAAAGGAATGAATTGCAATCTGGAAAAAACATTCAGAAAAATATTATTCGGTCTCAAACGTAGAATGCGCTTTGAGAAAGCGTAAGCGTTTGACTAAATAATATCGTAATGATCAGCTCAACATTCAGAAGATACTGACAAATGGGAGAGAACTGAAAAAGTTTTATAACGGCGGAATTATCATATACACTAAGTCAACAAAATTAACTGATCTTCTTGAGAAAATAAATAAAATAATGAAGAACCAATTATTCTCAAAAAATACAAACCATATCTAATCATTGTTTTATATTTCATTTTATACTGTATATGTGGTTATGAATCTGTACAAAACCAACGTCAGCTTCAAAGAAAGCATTAAAAGCACATACCCTTTATAAGCGTAGTAATTGACATATCCGTATTTTTTGCACAGAAAGTGTCCCTGCACCCTCATAGGATAGCCGACTCTCAGCTGATACGCAGACATCAAGAAATAAAAACAGCTGATTATATAGTACGTTTGTGGGACTTGTAAGCGATTGAAAGAACTGAAATATTAAGTAACCGTTACTGGATAAATCCAATAAAATCGGATAAAAATTACTGCAAACCTCTCCGTTACGATCGGTATAACAATGAACATCCACACGTGCACCAAAATGACCAAAGTCCACTGCAAAACCAATTTCCCAATAATGTTCTTCCGGAGGTACAGTATTCGATCAATGATGATGACCAGAAAATGGGCGATCATTGTGAACAGGTACATCGGGGGCACTTGGCTCTTAATGAGGCTGAAGTAAGCGTCTGAGTGGATATCCACAGGCTGAGAATGAGCACAAAAATGAGCACAGGATTACTTTGTATATCATAAATAATATTGTCAATCTAACCTCCAGTCATAAGGCTAAATAGATTTTGACAAAAAGGGAAGTTATTTACGACTCGAACGGATTAAAATGTTGCTTACATCAGTAAATGAAGAGTAACCGAAGAAAATAATCAAGAAATTTAAAAACTCAAAAATAAACATGAGAGTATAGAAGTCGGCAGATACGCCCCAATCGCGAGCAGTTATTTGTACGAAGAACTTCCTCAGAGATGTAAAATGTTGAATCCAACTGGAAAAAAAACAATATTAAAAAAATTAGTCCCAAAATTATGATAAGAAATTAATTAAAGTTATGAAACAAGAAAAAAGCTTGGATTTCGCCTCAGAGAACGAACACTGGGCAAATTCAATGAGACGAACTGAAGCTTTCTTCATTTGATAAAAAAGAAAATAAAAGAGTAAAATAATAATTTACGATAATCTGTAAAACAAAGTTTTGGTTTGGTAGAACAAATTTTCCGTTATGATGTCGTTAACATAAACTCTGAGAACGATTTTTCCTTCCAATTCATCATCGGGCATTTGAGATACATGCATTCCTGTGGGTTGCAAGCGCCGCCCTTCGTGAGTGACCAAAATTGTTCCTTCTATTTCTTTGATGCGCGTGAATGTCTTGATTTTGTTGCTTCTACAAAATGGAGACAGAACTTCAGGCCCTTTTCAGGTCTTTGGTCGCCCGCAGTCAGCTTTGATTGGAGCATACAGAGGAACTATCTTTGCGGTGGCTCTGCTGGTGCACTTCCACGTGGGCATTATGTTGCCTTGCATGTATGATTCCTGTTCGTTGAGGAACCTTCTTCTTTGATAATAAATTAAACTGCGGTCGCTCTTAAAATCCTTAAATTTATTTTCCGAGGGGAGTTCTACGTAAACTTTTAGGTTTTGGGGTGGAATGATCTCTTCTTCGTGGGTTCTGTTCCACAATCCTAGAGTTTTCAGTTTATATCTGAAAATAAATGATGCAGTCACCGAATAGGAAACCGTTCATAGTTTTGAAAAAAAATGCAATTACCTATGCAGAAAGAGGAGTAAAAGCAGAAACAAGTCTGCTATCACATACTGATTGTCCCGATGTATTCCCAAAACCAAAGGCGGATAGTCGGGACGAATCGAATGCTTCTTTTCTAAATTGTTCCAGGGAAAAATTAAATTTTGGAACACAGCTTTTATCACCACCGTCACCTGAACGAAAAAATGCGTATCGTTTGGATTTAAATTTGTTAATTTAAATAAAATATTAGATCTAGTCATGACCAACTTCTTATCATAGTTTTCAGTTTATTTATCTATTTACTGGATTTAGATGTAAACTTATTCATTCGGTGAAAACAAAAACTTGTTAACCCGTAACAGTTAGGCACAAACTTCTAAAAGAAGTTATAAATGACTCGACCCAACATCGTGAGTAAGAATTACCTCCGTGTAGGCTATCAAGACCGTCCAAAAGGTTGTAGTTGGTCTCGTGCTTGTCAGTGAGCCCCAGAAAAACACAAAAAGCGGCAGAGGAAGTGAAATTAAAGTGGGAGACAATACAGTATGTAAAAAAATGATCATGTAGCAGAGGAGTTCCGTCTTCGACATAATAAACATGCTCATAGAATTGATTAAATTTACGAGCAGCATTTGAGAAGACTTTGGACGATCATCCTCTTCCCCCCTGAAGAAGAAATCATTTGGTGAAGAAACCTTTTCCACACATGGATGTCTGTTTGAGATTGTATTAATATAAAAAAATAATAAACCTCGAGTCATCGGACTTGACGGATAAGCGCTTGGCTTCACTTGCGGTATTCTGCGGCTCGTTTTCACTAAAAAATTACTTCTTATGAATTGTTTGTGGAGAAGTTGCATCATGTCATTTGGATCTTTAACCTACCCCATTCTAGTCTGAAAATAACAGAATTTGTTAAAAATACCAAAGTTCTAAAATCTGAGGATCATAAATCACCGATCTCACAACAAAATCTAACATTAAAAATGGAGAAAACTGAATCAAAATGGCCGTTATAAATGGGAATTAAAATTTTATAAACATTAGGCTTAAAATTTTATTCGATTTGTTTTTTTATCAGACTTTTATTTAATCAGTTGATTCAAAGTATTCAATCTTTCTGCCAATAAAAAAGTAGGGTTTTAAAAAACTTATAAAGTAACGTATTTTATGTATCACAAAAAGCCGTTGACAAAAGACTAACGGACGCGTCGTCTGTAGAATGAAAACAAAAACCCGTTGCCATGGCAACCCGTAACTGTTAGATTCAAACAACAGAAGGAAATTACGAACGACTCGATCTCATATTATTCATGTTTTACTTTTATTCTTCATTATGGAAGATGGCGTAAAGGCTATCTTTTGTTTTTTGAGTGCTCACCTTATGTTTATTTCTCTCCTCTTTCATCATCGCCTGAATGTAAATGTAATCTTTTGAATATCTTTTGAAAAATCGTATCAAAGTCACCATAACGCTGTTTAAAAATGCGATAAATAGTTTCCCAGTTCTTCTGGATTTTTCTTTTTCTAAAAATTCATGCCAAAGTTGAAATTTTTTTTTATAAATAAGATGATTTTGGAAAGTTTGCGCTGCACGAAATACGTACTGGGTTTAATTTCCTTGACATATTCTTTTGCGGAAGGGGTAACTGGACTCCAATCAAATTTCTCGGTTCTGTAAGAAAAAAAAAGATGAGTTTTACATTTTAGTTGAGAAGATCGAAGTTGAAATATCTAAAACGATTGCCTTTTCCTGCTTTTATCATCCTTTAATGTATCTTTTCGCGATTCTTCAATTTTCTTTCTCTGAAAAATCAAACAGAGTAAAAGCGTTACTGGTTGGTTTATTCTGGGCAAACTAATT
>JAQIBA010000172.1:200857-227833 GCA_028293925.1 Brueelia nebulosa | reverse complement strand
TTATAAAATTTCCGCTCAGCGATAAAATTATAATTTCTGGATTTATATCTGTTGGTCACCTGGTGGAAATCCTCTCGGCTTTCTGACATCAACAATGAGAGCAGCGATGGCAATAAAAAACAGAAAGACACATAAAACGAACCACATTCTGCCCACAACTGAGGGTAACATATGAAATGACTGTTAATACGGTGAAAGACGATGGAAGGACGAGAAAGGAAAAAAAGAATAGATGGAATATAAATAATCAAAATTATCTTTTTGTTGTGAGTTTTTTTCATCTCTCGAAAATGTGACCTTTTGACTTCTCCATTCATTTGGGGGCACAAAAATAAAACACGTTCGAATAAATTAGAGGTTTCAAATTTATTGGAGGAAAGAAAATGACAATTTTTCAATCCTTTACTGAGATCCAACCTTTTCCAGTTTTCTTCTTTGTTTACGGAAATTTTGGCCGTATTTTCTTCACTCCATTGCTCCTTTCCTTTTTCTTTTCCCTCGCATACAAAAACTCAGCTGTGAGGATTAGTAACAACTCTGGAACACCTGAAGTAAATTTTCGGACAGATGATGCGACATATTTAAAAGAGTCGACTAAAGGGAAATTAAAAAAGGGGGGATGGATAAAAGGATTTGTAAAAATTAAATTTTGAAGATTACTTTTTCAATGGATAATCTTATCCGCTCATCAATATTTTTCCTATTTTCCTTTTACCTGTCAGTCTTCCTTACTGACTGAATTCTCTTTTCAATCTGTAATTTCTTGAAATTTAATGTTAGAAAATGTCGGAATGACGACTCCGATGTTTATGAAAGCATTCATTCTTTCCCTCCGAATGTGGAAAATATATTTTTTTTATTTTAAAATTCTCATTTATTTTGCAAACCGTTTCTTTTTTTTAACCATCCATCAAACTTTTTAAGTTTTCAAGTGGTTTAACAATGAATGTGTAAATCACTAACGAAATGTCATTATGAACAAAAGTCTTATTTCAATGTGCCTTTTTGGAACAAAAGACTCCAGTGACTGAATTTTTGGGGTTCTTTGCAAAAATATTTGTTTTTGTTTCAAAAACGGGATGTTATGGACATTTTTCAAAACAGGAATTTCTGAAATGGAAATTTTTGTCCTGAAGTATACCACAATTCCTCTATTCCAAATATCTGAAAATGTTTTACTCATTATTTTAGAAATAAATGTATTTCATCCATTTTTGATCCCAAAGAGTTAAATTTGGACAATTCGCGATAATTATTTCATGTGTATTTATTATAAACTAAAAATCTTTTACGATAATAATAAAAGTCTAATTTAGAATCGATTTGGACAGTTCAGTAATATTAATTTTAGTAAAATTTAAACCAATTTCAGGGATTATTGGTGGAATTGCCTTCTTCCATGTGCCCGAATGAAAACATTGCATCAATTAGAAAAATAGCATTTTTTCGACTATCGCTGACAGCGGACATTCTAAAACAGTTCCGAAATGAAATGCTTACTGACAGCAATCGTTTGCAATGGCTCCCAAATATAGCACAGCTGTTCATAAATCAAGTTTCGGAGAATTACAATGGTGAGAAGTTGAGGGGGAAAGAGTTTTCCCCGAATAATTTGACAGTTTTATCATTTTCGTAGCAAAAGTCCGGATGATGTTAGCCATTTTGAAGTATACCCTCTTTGCGATTATGTAGATATAGATAAAGAACAATGGTATTTTTTTTAACCCTCGTCTCCGAACAAAACAAAATCCTTCTCCCATTTCCTGAATTTTTTCAAAAACAATACTGAAATGTTTAATAAGC
Source organism: Brueelia nebulosa (assembly GCA_028293925.1). Lineage (NCBI taxonomy): Eukaryota > Metazoa > Arthropoda > Insecta > Psocodea > Philopteridae > Brueelia > Brueelia nebulosa. Next base: position 226,030 of record JAQIBA010000172.1, on the reverse strand, counting down.
GCCATTTGCTGTTTTTCCTTTCGAATTGTTTTGAATAAGTTCCATTAGATTAGGACGGGATCTTAAATCTAAAGTAAAGCAGAACACTCTTTCCTCGTTCTGAATAAATGGTGAGGATGAACAACAATCGTCATCAGTTTGCATTTAACGGGAAGAAAAGGAAATGTGGCATTTTGGGATGAACTGATCCGAACATTCTTTAAAATGCTCGGGGGTGCATTTTCTGCACCTGTCAATCATTTCAGAGGTTTCCAAATAAACTATGGGTGACCAAGCGGAGGTCCGCAGAGCCGGGACACAGTGCAGAAAATAGAGGAAAAATGTACAGAAGAAGAAGAAAGTCGATGCGGGGCAAATTGCTGAAATTATTAGCGGTTAAATGAAAAAAAATTTAAGGAGGTCTGCAACCAGCTGGGCAGTGTTATTTCTGAATTGGGCCAGCCTGGTGAAAAGGTTGGCCACCCATGAAATAAACGAACAAATGTTACCAATGAAAAAGAAAATTGGAGTCGAAGCCCCACCCTTTGAAATTCTTTTCTGAATAATCTGCCTTAAAATTTTTTACCTTTTTTAAGTCATTATTAGAAAACCATTGGAAGGGTCAGCATCTTATTTATATTTACGTCTGCAACGATATTATTTCGTGTTTCTCAATGAAATTTTAAGTAATTAACCGCGATTAAAACAAGCAGAGGCATTAATAATTCGACAGTACTCGAAAGTTAAAAGGATATTTACGAAGGACATTTCTTTTCTAGAGAATAAAATAATTACTTTGTGGGAGTTAAAGATTCAGAGCTGTTTGGAAATAATTAGCTAATTTCAAAGATTCTGGCCGGGAGAACATTCATGCGCAGTGAGTTAGTGATTTTAGTTTCGTTATGTTGGCGGTTTGATTCATACAGTCGACAAGCGGGTCCGTTGTTTGCATTAAGGGATTGTGTAATTTCAATTATTTTATTTTTACTATCGTGATAATTTGACTTAAAATTTTTAATGCATTCATTCGCGTGAAAATGTTACTGTTATTAAATCAAAGATCTATAGTTTTTTCAATTTTTCAATGTTATTTGGTCGACAAATCCATAAAATAAAATAAAAAGTGGACCGGTGTCGGTTATGAGCGTTCAAAATGGCGACGACGTCAACCGAAGCAGTATCGAACTCTACTCATCATACCTATCGTTTGGGCCAAAATATAATCAAGAGAGCTAGGGAGAAAATTTGGAATGAAGATATTGTAGCTACAGCGTCTACCCATGGATTTTGGGAACCCGACAAGGAGTTTAAAATCAAAGTTAAAGTGAACGAACTGAAACGCAAATTTCATCAAAGTAGATATCTTCAGGTTAAACATTTACCTCGCGATGTTTCCGAAGAGGTGGGTATCAGTCAGATTTCCTTGTAAATTTTAGGATTGATGCTTATTTAATAAGGGTAAATTTTTACTTATTTTGGAAATCACATGAAATAATTTTTTTTTAATCGCATGTAAACAAAGGCTCACCTTGTATCAGCGTGATTTATGTCCGCAGGCTTCAGAGCCTGTACTTGTACCTGATCATTCAGGTTCACTGCCTGACCGTCCATTGACCCACAATATTAACATGCTTAAGTTGTTTCTTACACAGTCACATTTTCTATTTAGAAGACTTCCTTCATATTCATTTTTAAGGCCGTTATAAAAACTGATGATTTTTATTACTCATAATCAGGTTTCTTTAGTATAAAATCATTTAAATAATACAAAATTTTTCTTATAATTTTTTTAAAAACTCAGTTAAATCCTTTGGTGAAGGGATTTTTTCTCATAACCAGATTATGGAGGAATTTTTTTAATTGTTGACAACCTGCGGCCAACGGAGCTTTTTAGAGTGGTTCTCCTGCATGCCCTTACAATGTGGGAAAATACCTGAAATCGGTCTTTCACTGCAGGAAATACTTTTATTTGCACTAATCTTAAGTAGTTGAATCTTATAAAATTTTTTTATGATAAAAAAACTTTTTATGGACCATTACTTCGAGGTGCGGCCCGGGAAGCACGAAGATTGACTATCAAGGGGCAATAAAATGTTTCATTTTAGTAGTGAAATTCACTGGTTTTGGAAATGAATACCATCAGAAAAATACTTTAGAAAATTCATACAATCTATCTTCATTTAACAATTTTTAAAATTGAAATAAGAAAGGGAATTATATATACTAAGAAGCAAAATTTTATATAAAACTTTGAATATCTTCAAACATAGAAAAAAATATTCATTGATTAAAAACTATGAGAAAGCAAAAAGATGGAAATAAAAAACAGTTGTTTTCAAAAATAAAAAAATCAGTTATTCAGCTGTCCATTGTCACACTTAATCAGCAAATAAAAAATTAGAAAAATTAATGCTCCTGCCAATGTTTTAAATTAAGTCAAATGGAATTATATTGTTATGATATTAACGTTAGGATACCATTTTAAAAAAATGTTGATTGTTGCTTAATGAGCAAAGTTTTGCATAAATGACGAACATATTTTCAAGAAGGGCAGGATTATTATTCGATGCTCTGAAACGTACTTCCATTGGCTCCATATCATGTGTTATCTTATGCATAAATAATTTGAGAGTATAAGAGGGAAAATTACAAAGAGAACAGAACAGAGTTACTCTCGGGGGTTTTTTCTCGACCGTAACCCAAGCCCGTAGTATGCTTTATCGTGTTTTTGCGTTTCATATTATATGAAAAGCGTAACGCTATTTTTCTTTCGCTTACTCAAGTTAGTTTGAAACTCGAGAGCTCAATAATCACAAAAATTTATATATCGTAAATATTTCTTGTCGTAAAAATGGAGCTGTCTCGCCAGAAAAGTTTCATCAAAATTCGAACACCTGAGGATTTTAATCCTCAATCGTAATTATCGTTCGATTCTATAAAAGTGGAGTTTTGCGGGACCGAAGAAGTTCAAGGACTCAGCAAGTAGTAACCTCGCCATGTAACTGGTCTCCTTATTTGAGTTGGATGAATTCCATATTAGAGTTAGATGAGGATAGCTTCGTATAATATTAATTGCAACCGGTCAAATAAAATTGGTCGCCTTCAAAATCGGCTCGAGCAATGCTGAGTGTCATTTCATTGCCGGTAAGGCATCACCTTTGGTGTGTTGTGGACACAGATCATATATTTTTGCACCGCATATGTGGCCAGCATTAAGTTTATCTCCATGAGCAAGTTTGTTTCGGTTTTCGAATTTTTTTTTATTACTCCCATCGCCAATGAGTCACTCTTTATTCTTGTTTTGCTTTTTTTTATTATTAAATATTATTGATTTCCTTCCAATTTTTGGTTTGTTTATATGAAGTTGTTTTGATGTTTTTTTATTGCTTTGAGTTTGATTGAAGTCAGTCAAAGAGTGAGCGCATCCTGTCTGTCTCCCATACCATCCGAGACACGATGGCATTAATAACAGTGAACTTTTAAGGATCTGTTCCCGAATAATTTTAGTTCAGACTATCTTTTTAAATTAAGTTTTTGAAAGTGTTACTCTGCCCTTAAATGGACTCTTAAGAAGGTTGGATTTCAGGAAATAACAGTAGATCTATTTCGGAGAAAAAAATTAGTTTACAGGAGAAAACGTAAAAAAAAGTTGGAGTGTTTGTGAATATGTCACAACTGGATGCCAACCAGTAGCAGTGTATTGGCTTTGCACAGCTCTTTCCAACACTTCTCAGGTTCAATTGACTCTGACAAGACCTCTTGGCAAATGACCCCTCAAACAAACTTGAAATGGCTGTGCTTCCACGTGGAGTTTTGGCTCATGTCACATTTTACTCATTCACAAAAGACATTATGAAATTACTTATAAAGAAACAACTTCATTCAGCGGGTCATATTATTAAATAAAAAAGGCCGGAAAATGTTAAATTTAAGCTCACTCCGATGTTTATATGAATTCATTTTTGAAATTTGAGATTTTCTGTTTGCATTTTAATCCTCGCTAAATTTCGCAAACTAAGATTATTTCATAAACACAAAAGAATCAAATTCCTCCGAATCATTTTTAAAGTCGCCTTCGGGTTTTTTTTTTATAATAAGAAGGAAAGAGGCTTTCTTCTTAGATATTTTTATTACACATTGTTTTATAATGTCCAGAGGATAACGGTGTACAAGTCTGAAATTTTTATCTTAAAATCTGATAATTTGATACAGCTGCTTCAAAAAAAAAATATTTGATAATAAAATTAAAAAGTCGTGAGCCACGTTTCGAGTCCCAGTTCCTTTAGTTTTAGTGTTTCATGCCTAATGAAAAGGATTGTAAGAAAACACTGTGTGAATCAATAATTAACGCTTAGGTCAAGCCCCTTTGTTTTCTTATTTATTTCCAACTAGGATATTTTCGGTCGTTCATCAACGCAGATCTCTTCCATCAGCTCTAAAAGCGCGATAAATGTTTTCGGGGTAAAACACTAATCTTTGCAGCAACGTTAAGGAGAAACGGATGCTTTCGCGAAGAGTAAAGGAGAAACAAACTCCAGAAGCGATTCCATTCTGCTTCGTACGGTTCGAAGGAATGAATTATTAAATTCTCGGCCGATTGCATCTCGGAAACTCTTCCTTTTTCAGATTAAAATGACCCGATGATAAATGTTAGGTGAATCCGCTTTATTAGTCATACCTCGTGACCAATAAGCACAGTTAAGGTGCCAGTTAAGACCAAGTACTTTGAACTTGTTGAAAGAGCGGCTCGACTTTAAAGTTCAGACGGTTATAAATTTGAATGCCCGTGTGCCTTCTGAATGCGATCTTTAATGTTTGGCATAATATTTCGTTCATTATATAAATTCTATTAATTATGGTTTTTTGTTACGCTGTAGTTAAGGCGGCTCAGTCATGATTATCGTGTCTTCTCCTTTCAAAGAACACATACAGGAAATGAGTGTTTCTGCCGCCGAAGCGATTGTTATTCTTTTTTCGGTGTATAGTCGTAATTTTGGGACTGGATTCATCGAATTTTTAATGGGGTGGAGGGAAGAGAAAAAAGCAGAATGGCACATGTAAAGATGGGAGATGAGAGGATAAGTTATTTACCTTATGTGGATGTTGTGGGCGATTTAAGAGATTTCCTTTTCCGCCTACCAGCAGTGTGCGTTTGATAAAGAAGAGATGAAAAATGCAGACTCAGAATTTCAGGGTAAACCGGCTGTTTCGCCAAACTGTTAATTTTATGGAAAACGGTTTTTAATTCTTAAATGAAACTGGACGTGGAGACTCTTCATCGCATGATAAGAAGAAAGTAGCGGCAGATTTTTGTATAATTACAATAAATTTGTCTCTTGACGAGGGGGAAAGGGGAATCGCTTTCAAACGGTTATGGGTGTCAAAGGTCTTGGTGATTATTTTCGGTAAATTGATTAATTTAAATAATTAATTTAAAGGCGGAATGATTCAATTTAGGTTCTTCGTTTAAATAGTACAGTGGATGGTCTGAAGCTCTCATTTTTTTTTTTAAACCGGTCGCTTAAAGTCCCTTCTAGAATATCACATTTTAATGTCCTCTTTCCAAATTCGTACTGATGATTTTCGCTTCTGTTTAGCATTACTATGGTCCTATTCTTATTTTTATTATCCGTGAGTTTTTTTTATTTTTACCAGGGACGCTGTTGCGGTGGAGGCACTAATCGCTCCTCGTAAACTGCTGTTGTTGCTGAATGCATCGTTTGCCAAATTAAAGCCGACTTACGAAATAATCGGGATAATGCTTTTTCCCCGAAAGCAATCGCAGAACATTGTGCCTTTGCAAGTTAACGATAACATTCTCCAGTTTTATGGCTTTTATCTGAGTTATCGACTTTTTCCTGAGTCGTGTTTTCTGCGGGCACGATGGGTTTGAACTTTGTGTTTTGTAAACTGTGAAATTATTTTTTTTCTACGGCAGGTACAGAGAAATAAAAACATTGGCAGGAGAGAAAAAAATAAATTCTAATTGACATTAACTGTATGAATGATCCAGTAAAGTTGTCGTCAGAGCAGTGACTTTTTTATTTATCATTTGTCTGGGATTTTGTAATGTCTTGGCTCCAATTTGGATTTTTGTTGCTTAAATTTTAGTCTGGGTTGCCCGCCAAAATATGTTTGAAGCGAATATTCTTTGAATTTTTTAGACGGAAGTCTTTAATAATCTGTTTATGAATGCATTAAAAATAATTTCGATAAATTATTACTTATACGTCGTTATTGTAATGAAACTGAATCTCCTCTGTATGAAATGATGGATGTTTTCAGATCATTCCCTCGAGTCCTTCTGTAATAAGAATATCGCTTGTCATCATTCATTTAAGTCACTTTTGTCATTTCAAGTCTTAATCGTTTTCAAAATTTGATAATCCGAGAATCAAAGGAAACTCTTTATCTGAAGACCACTGACCCATCTTCAATTTGGAGACCGTTTCATTTTGAATTCGTTTTTATTTTTGCAGGAAATTCGTCAAATGTTGTCGGATTTTCCGATCAGTTCCGTGTCCCTCTCCTGCGGACACGGCTCTGCGGGCTCGGCCAAAGCCTACCTGGAAGATCCAGAAATGTTAGAAGACTGGGATAAAGACAGAACATTCCTCCTGCGGGGCCAGAAGATTCCCGTGAGTCCCACGCTGACGGAGCTTGTGCTCTGCGTGGCCAGATACCCGTTAAACTACAGCGAATCTCACTTCACGGGTCTCGTCAGCTCTTACGGGGAAGTCAAAATGTGTTTTCTAATGATATCCGAAAAAACCGGTAAGAAACCAATTTATTAATTAAATGTATAAATAATTAATGAGCTCACTTCGATAAGTAAAAGTCGATAGAGAGGCGAATAGTTGGAAAGTAATTTCGAATTCAAATATCCGAAATCCGTAAAATGAATGAGTAATTCACCTAATATCTGTAATTTTTTCTAAGAACTTTACGTCTCTCGGTTTCTCTTTAAAAAATGAACTGTCGAACTTTTCAAGACTGTCACCTGGTTTAGGTCGAAACCCGGTACTTTCCATTCATCTTTCTCTACGTCCCAATTAACCCTTTTCTTAATCAAGTGTTCTTTCTCGAATTATAAATTTACAGAATCCGGCTTAAAAGGTTTCAAATAAAGATCTTCACCTAAATTCGTTTTTGTTTTATCCTTCCAATCGAAGAAAACGGGGTTTTCTGTTGTTGTTATCGGTTGGCGTAATATTTGAGTAATATTTAGAGCAAGAGACCTAAAAATTTAAAGGCAGGCGCAGTCGGTTGTTTGTCTTTTGGGATGAAACGACCTCAGTTGAAGGCTTCGGATCTTAAAACGCCACCCACAGCGCTGAATTGATTATTGTTGTTGTTGTTGTTGTTGTACCAAATGGAGGATTACGGTCGGGGGAGTGGGATTTGCTAAGCTTTTGACTCCCGAATGAGCGGAAGGAGGGAATGGGCTGGAGGAGTGGGCCTTACCGGCTGCATCGTAAAAAGGATTTACTCGCTTTCTCGGAAACGAATTTTATGCACGTTTCGCAAAAACTATAATGCATGGGGAATGAATTCCTCTGAACCGTAGAAAAATTTCAAAAGCAAATGTCTCAAGGCCTTGTTTTACTTTGGTTAGTCGCTGCTGTAGATTAACAAAACCAAAACATCTCCGCTCTGATATAGTATACCAAACACAATTCCATGCTAGTTGCAACAAGATTTTGATTCAAACTCCCGAAAATGGCAGTTTCCAGTCCTCTCTCTGTTGATTTTCATTCGTACCTGTCTTGAGCTATTTAAATCTTCACTTAGTCCTAATGATGATAGAAGAAGTCAAAATGTCGATCATCAACATAACTTCGAAGCAGTGTTAAAATCAAGTGCAAAATAAGTTTTAATTGCCACCGAAACCCAACTTCTCTCACGTTCTTGACTGGAAATGTTAAAGAAGAGGTGCGAAATTTCGTAGTTTTTTTTACAACTCGAATAACTTTTAATTGGGAAGTTAATTTAAAATTTTTAGTTTTCATTGATTCTTGGAAACTTTCTAAAACTCCTGTCGGTGATCCTGATTTAATTCTAAACTAACTGCCAGGGGGGCGACACACGTTCATGTAATGTTAATTTGAATTGCAGGAGAGAGCAAAGGGTACGGATTTGTGGAGTACGCTTCCAAGGAAACGGCCCTGCACGCCAAAAATAATTTGGACGGGTTGCTCATCAACGATACAACACTTTGTGCGGATTTCATCGATAGCACCCACATAACGTTTGAGTCTTTGCATTCGAAGTGCCTTTACGTGGACAACCTACCTCATAACTATCGCGATATGGGAGAGTTTAGGAGGAAATTCAGCAAAGTCGTGAATCCTCCTTATTGTCAGATCGCATTGAAAAACGGCTGTCCCCAGAACTGGGGTCTGGTGGAGTTCAGCAGCGGGGAAGACGCCGAAAACACTCACGGCCAACTCAATGGGTGCGAGCTTAAGGACAAGAAGCTCAGGATATCCTATTACATTCCCGGTGTGAGGGCGATCAATCTGTACTTGAAGTTGCTGAATGAAACTGACAACAGCCGCGGGAAAGGGAACGGTCTTTTGCCGACGCCTCCTCCGGCGGTATTTCAAAGTTTCAAAAATCTTCAGAAACAGAATCCCATTTGTAAGTATTTTCGACTTCTTCGGACGAAACTCTTTTCACGAACGAACTTTTTAAACCTGAAAAAAGGTTTCGATCTTGTAGTTTTTCGCTTTCCTACATTTATTAGACTCGCATTGATCAAAATCAGAGTGTAATCTGATTTAAAAGCACTTTACATTTACTTTCCTTTCGGATTCTGTTTCGTAAATTTACCTTAGATCGGACTCCAACTCAGTTTTCCTCTTCTTCGTTTTCTTTATTTGGCTTTTAATTGTTTTCTTACAGCTGAATCTGTCACGAGAGAATATGGAATTCACTGAGCATACTTTTTTTTAATTACAATTTACCAGAGAAGCTTTCAGAGCTTATTAAGTGGAAAATTTTTTTACAGTCGCACAAAGTATTCAGAATATAATGGTGACGGAACAGCAGCTAGGGGTCGGAAACATGAGTTCAGCTGCGAACAGCCAAGCGGCCGATGATGGGAAACCCTCGAACAACCCCGGGGCGGGCCAGAGGAAAAAGCCCAACCCTAATAGTAAATCTGCCCCTAGCTCTAATGCCAGTTCCGATTCACCAGCGCCGGACGTCCCGCATGACCAGCAGGCCGCATTTCTACGGCTTCTTGCCGGCCAAAATCCGGCTTTTCTGCAGACTCCTCAAATAGTTTCGTTTTTAAAACAGCCAAAAGGACCACTTAATGGTATTTCTATTTTTGTTCTTTCTTTTTTCTATCTTTCGCTTGCACTCACAATTCAATTCCTTCGAGTCCAAAGGTTGTTGGAGCAGTGTTAGAAATAAGGGGTGTCGGGAATACAATGCGTTGATGTGCCATCAGCTGAAGGAATTGAAGAACCTTCTTAGACTGTCTCAATTTTTGTTTGAATGTTTTCCGAAATGTCCGCCTTTAAACTGAGATGTGTTGAATGCAAGTAAAGATATTCGCCTTGAATATCCTCTCAACCTACTTTTAACTACTTCATCGGCGACGTCCAATGCGTAATTATTTGCATCAACAATTTTTGTTCTTTGTTTACCGCTTAGTCCAAAAGCCAAAACCGTTTCGTTTGATTTTGCACGTAAACAACACAACGAATGTAACATATGACCGCCTTTGTTTCGGGACCCATTGCACTAATGTAATTTTGGAGCTCCGAATGACTACCTTTCTCGTGCAACATTTCATGTTTCATTTTGAAGTCCTCATTTGGCAGACTTTAACGAAAGCACTTCCGTCGAATTCCCAGGCGTTTTTATTTCCGATGCCACACTCGTTGTGTTGTTGGGACGTGACCGATGGGGTAAGTAGTGTATGAGGACTTTGAATGGGACACGCTTTTGAGAATTGCTGTTATTTCGCACAAAGTATTTCAGTTTTCCTTCAGCGAACCCTTGTCGTAAATTCTCCCGAATCGTTCTTCTCAAATATACTTCACTGATAATATCTTCTGCTTTTTCATGGGTCTTTTTATTTGGGTTTATGGTCGGTGGGATCGCCGGGGTTTCTGGAAATAACTGGAGTTTGACGCGGTCATATAAAAACAAATCGTCATTAACTGCCAAATAAATTATTTATATTAAAATTTTAATTCGACAGTAAATGTGGACTATAAAATGTCGATCTAAACTCGAGCGTATTTTTTTGCTTAATAAACGGGGGAAAAACATGGAGGAAATTTTTTTTCTTACAGGAACTCAGGTTTTGGTACCGGGAGCGATTCCTTCCGAGGCATCGGGTATAATACCAGCAGCTATAGCGCCCGGTGTTTCCGGCATTCCCGTCATTCCCGCTTTGCCAGATTTCTCCGCAGCAGGACTTTACTCCGACGTGAAACCCACTGCACCTGTAAGCTCAAGTTTTGTTAATTAAAATACCTCCAATTTGCGAGTCAACCGATGAATTGCCAATTAACACATTTCAGCTTCTCGGAGTAAACGCCACTCTTGACGCCATGACTCCCTCCACTTTTCCCACTCCGACGACCGAAACTGGAGTAGCTTTGACTATGACAGGTGCAGGGCAACCCACCGTTTGGAACTCCGCTCTCAATTCTGCAGCCGTTCTCCCAGAAGTGGGAGAAAAATCAATTTTGAACGGAGAGAAAAATATTCTGGTGAGTACAGCTTTCGAGAAAGGTGCAGAGGAAAGAAGAGCAAGTGAGACGAGATGTGTATCCCTTTTGCAGGAGCAAGTGAACCCCCTGACTCAGCGTCCTCAACGTTTGGCCGCTTTAGTTCCGCCTCATCCCCTGGCCAGAAGTGTTCTCCCCCTAGCAACGGCCATCCACCCAGTTGCTAATCCACTGATGGCTGAGCCCCAGGCGCCAGCGAACGGGTTTCTTCCGGCGTGGTTCTCCCAGTCCGCCGTTTTAGAGTCTTCTCAGTTCCCCTTCTCGCCTTCCGTCGTACCTGCCGTCACCGCAGACAACGGCCTCGTTTCATTATTGAACCAAAATACATTGGCACAGTATTTAGGTGATATTAATTCTAATTTAATGAATGATTCTCTCAATCAGTATGTGGGGAATGTCAATTCATTTCCCTCTAAGCAAAGTCCCTATAAATTGTATAATACTCACAGTCCTGTAGGTAACGAAACCTCTAAGAATTCTTGCAACAGTAATGCTAGCAATAGTAGTAACACTAGTAATAATAATAACAATAATAATAGCAGTAGTAGTAATAATAACAACAGCGGAAACAACAATAATAATAGTAGTAATAATAATGTAAATAATAATAGTAGTAATAATCATAACGGTAATAAAAGCAGCAGTAATAATAGGATTAGCTGTAGCAGCAGCAATAATAATGACATTCAACCTGCGAGTAAGAGAATGAAAGCTGAATGGAATGGAAAAGTGCACTCCAGTCCGCCTTTAAATAACAATCTCTACCGCACCAACAGTGCCAGCAGCAACGGCAGCAAGCACTCCGACTGCCTCGACCTCGAATCCCAGAAGGGCGAGTCGCCCTCCAATCCGAGCCACGTGCCTCAGAGCCCCGTCGACCCCCTCCCGGCCCCCATGTGGCCCCCCGCCGTCAGCGCCATCCCCTACTCCCCCCTCTGCATGAACCCCACCCTCCCCAGACCCATCGGCTTCGAAGCCCGGTGGCTGTTCTCGAACGCCAACGTGAGGTCCACCCCCTCTTCCTACGTCTCTTGCCCTCCCAACTGGAGCTCCAACCCTTACGTCTCCCCTCCGGCCGGGAACGTCACCCCCATCGGACAGAAGCGGAAGTACACGCGATTCCTTCCCTCCCCGGAGCCCTCCCCCGAGGGGAACTACATCGGGCAGCACTCGCAGGGAATCGGCGGTCATTACCTCGACAGTTGGCCCAAGAGGAAAAAGAAAAATTAGACTTTTTAGCTCTGTTACATTTGGATATAATATTATTCGCCCTTTTATTTCTCGCCTTTGCTTCCAAAATGATTGGGTATTCTCTTTATCCTCATTAAAATCGACTGTTTTTAAAGCATTGGCGATGAAAAGCTTTTAAAGTATTTCCAATTGTGTGTGAGCTTTAATAAACTCAGCCGCTTTGTTTGTTTTCCTAATCAATCCACGAATGATGTGAACTTAAGAACCGATTCATCCCTGTAGATTAGTTATAAATCGGAATTGTGGTGGGGTTATTTTAAGTGCCTTTTGTCGTATGTTTTCCAGGTTACTTTCACCCTCTATCACTCTCTCTTCCTCGTGCTGTTGGCATTGTTTAATGTTATCTATTATTTCTCCGTTTCTTTTTTCGCGAAGGGTTGGCATACATGAAAGTAAGAAGCACAAAATGTGAGGGTTGGCAATGCGTTGTATGGAAGCGTTTGTTCGTAAAACATTCGCACAATTATGATGAAAGTTTGGGAACAATCAGATGACTTTTTGAAAATAAAATGCCATAAATTTTCACATATTATTATTTAAGGCGTTATTTTTAATCGATTAAATATTAATTAATAGTTATTTTTGTAAATCACGTAAAACCTCCCACCTTGACGATGATTACAACACGGAGGGATGACGATGAGGGGTAGACTGCAAGGGTTAAACATGTGATTGACGTTAGTCTAAAAATGAATGGTTGCTGCGTAATAGACTGTAAAAAAAAAAATGAAATATTTTTCGGGGACCAGTATCGCAATTAGGTTATTTTCTTTTCTTTATAAATTAAGTTAGGAATTAAATCGGAGTATTAAAAATTATCGGATCTTAATTTTTTTTAATAATTTAATTATGGTTAAATTTATCTGAGAGAGGCAATACACAGATTACGTCGAAATGCTTTCGTTGGACTAAATAAGTTATTTATAATTATTCTCAGAAAAAAGACAATTAATTACTGAAAAAAGAACTGATTTTAATGATTATTATTATTAAATAAGTATCGGTGTTAGTATTTGATGTTATCATTATGTTCCTATTTTTCCGACAGACATTTGTTCGGTCGGTTGATCGGAAACGCACTCCAAATACGCAACGGATAATTTTATTATTATCAATGCGATCGCCTTTGTTATTTTTTTTGTGGTTTTTATCGCTGCTGCTGCTGCTGCTGCCGTAAAATAAAAAAAAACTTAAATCTGTGATATTCGATGACACTTGCCTGGTTTAGGAAAATAAATTATTTAGTGGATGAAAAATTTACTTGGCAAACTGACGAGCTATTTAACGTAGTGTCTAATTCATTTCCTCAAATCGGTTTAATTTATTTTTCAGTTTACTTTTTAATTTGTATAAAGTATTTTTTTTTTTATTTACCTTATTCCACCCTTTTTGTTGGGAGAATTGGTCGAAATTTTGATGTTTTCTCAAAGGGCACCCCGATAATGAAGCATTTAATTGATCATTTGTAATCTGTAATGTCGCAGAGTTATTAAAATTGGAATGTAAATGCAATCTTTAACTGCACAGAAAACAAAAAAAGATGATAACACGTTATCTTCAACCAAAAGAGTTAGAATAACTCCATTCAATTCAAAAGTATAACGGTTGTCGGATACTCTGAGTGAAGAAGCAGAAATTGTAAGGGATGAAGGGTGCGAACATAAAGGGGGAAACACTGCCATTTTACATAATTTCTCATGTAAAATCGTCTGTAATCATTTCCAGTACGCCTTCTTTATTCAATTCTGTATTTTTAGTATAAGCGAATATGCGTCCCGAGGATTTTCTTCCTTTGAATCGTCGTCTGCTGAAATAATAAGACGGGAAGGAAGTCCTCAGCGACCGAAAGACTTCTGCTTATTGTAAAACGCGTTTTAGCCCTTATATTATTATTCTCGATAATCATTTATTTATTATTTCGCGGGGTTCTTCGCCTAATTCAGTATTTTTTTTATTCCGTTTCTCTTTTTCGTGTACTTTGCCTTTTTGCTGAAAAGTGAGTCACTTGAAATTCGAAGCAAAAATAAATACAGGAAAAACTATTTATAAATTATGTATGTATTATTTAATATATTATCATTATATATATATATAGTAATTATAAATACCGAAAGAACTGTAGTTTCCATTGTAAATATTTATATTTTCGTTCATTCCGCTTTTGTGTATAATTTTTTTTTTTTTAATTTTTCCCGATCGATTGTTTTTTTTTCTTTTCTTTTGCTCGAGGTAGTTCTTGTAAATAAGATTTTTAGAAATAAACAACCTAATTATAGTTGAGGAATTTATAGAATTATCAGAAGGAATCTCTCTCTGAAGTTTTTGTTCGTTTTGTTCGTTCGGACTTTGGGCGACATTTTTAGTCTTAACGTTAATTCGCCTCAATATTGTAATTAATGATTTTGAAATTGGTTTAAAATCGAAATTCCGGTTCTTTTTTTAGCCAATCTTTGTGCCTTTCCCGAGTCTCCTCGTGTTAATTCTTCCCCCTTTGAAGAGATAATAAAGAATTTTTCTAAATTGTTGCATCAGTTACTGTACAAATAAATGTCCTTGGAATTTAATCCACGTATCGGATTCCCTCATTCCCATCGTTTTGGATTTTCTTTTCAACCCTTTTCCTCCCTCATCTCATGTGATGAGCAAAGTAAATTTTAAACAATCTGAAGAGTTATTTAGTTTAGGCTCAGAGCATTTCAAAGTTTTTAGTTTTAATAGAAAAGAAATTCTCTTAAAAGAAAGAAAAAACTGTTTGAAATTAACAATTTTGCGACATTTTAAGTGAGAAATCGTAAAATTCTCCCAATGGGATAAACATTCTCTTCCCCGGGTTAAAAAAACATTAAATTAATATAAAAACTGACAAAGCTTCGTTAATTTCATTCTGTCAATTAACTGTTCAATTGAGCACTTCTAAAATTTTCGATAATTTGAAAATTAAAATAACGGTCGCGAACACCATTTTGTCGCAATCTCATATGATTTCAAACAACTGATTTGTTTTTAAAAATTCAATGGGAAATTAGGATTTTTAACAAATAAAAGGCGATTTTTTTGTTAGTTTTTTTTTAATGAAAAAATAAAAATGTGGTCGAGAGAACCCTAAATTACCGGTCAAACAAAATTCGTTGAAAAAGCAAAAAGGATTCCGGGCTTTTATAGCGGTTGGCAGCCCCGTAAAACCTTTCAAAGGTTGGCAGCCTGACGGAGCCCTGACAGCAGCGTCTTTCCAGCTTTTATTGTCCTGTAGCGCCTCTCCCATTCGAAAGATCGATAGAATAGATTGCCCTTTCAGCTGAAGGTGTTCTCTCTTTTTTTTAATTTGTTTTTATAATAAAAAGCCAATTATTAATTTAAAAGAGATGTTTGTAAAATAGATTCTGTTTGGATTCAGTTTGGATTTCGTTGCGGTGAGTATAAACATTCAATTTCGCGGTTTAATTCTGTTCTCCTGCAGATTATTTGAAGGAGGAAGAATTCGTAAAAATTCAAATGGAGTAATTAAGTGGTGAGAGATTAATTCAAAAATTAAGCGATTCGATAATTAAACGCTATTAGTAAATGTTTTCGTTTCTTCCATTTGGACGTTTTCAGTCGGGTAAAAAAAACTTAAAATAACAGAAAAAACGTTGCTTTTATGAAAACAGAATGTTTTTTTAAAAAGCAAATTTGAGTCTTTATTTTTCGCTTAAAATTATATCGGCTGTTCGATTATTGGATTAACTCCATTTATATATTTCCAAAAGTTTTAATTTATTTCATAAATAATTAAATAATTAAGACTAAACAAAATATGGGAAAGGTGAAAAGAAAAGTAAAATCTCCGATTAATCTCTACCGTATTTAATGGCTCTCATTAATTTTCCAATTAATTTTCCAACTTCAGTTCCTCTTTAACGGGAAAAACATTTCCATATTCGGATTCAAAATGTTCACACGTAAATTCCAACTGAAAATGGTTCGTCTTAAAATATCTTTCTCAGTGATTAATTCAAAATGCCATCTTTGGAATTTCCCTCAGTTCACTTTTACTGCTCAGCAGTAAAAAAATGATGTGCGTTTTATGTAAAATACGCAATTATTTTTGTGAATTAAAAAGCCCGATTAAGATTTTATGTAAAACCTCCATAAAAAGAGAGCAACGCTTTTCTCATTTTGCTCATTTTCTTATAAGAGAAAACTCGTAAACCCATCGCGTTTAACCCATTGAGTACCGACCACGAGATATCGTATATCCACGAGGGATTTTTTATACAGAGAAATTTTATACAGTGATGTCAGCTACGAGATATCTCGTAGTGGAATATTTTTATACAGAAATTTCAATACAGAAATTTTATCCAGTTACGTCAGCTACGAGATATTTCATACTGGGATTTTTTATACAGTAGTTTCTGTACAGAAATTTTATCCAGTGACGTCAGGTACGAGATATCTCGTAGTTATATCTTTTAAATAAAAATTGTAATAAATACTATTACAATTTTGTGTCAGTGCCTTTATACTAATTATATTTTGTGTATAATTATATGTATTGTTGAAAATAAAACCTCGGCACCCATTGCAACACCCTCTAAATTTCTCTGCCACTCAATGGGTTAATGTGTTAAAATAAACGTCTCTCCTTTACTTTTCCCGATTAGATCATTTGAATACTTTTGCAGGTCGAAACTACTTAAAATGCACTCCACTGAATAGTGTAGTTTTTTAGACCTTCGGGGCTGAATATCTCGGAAACGGTGAGGAATACCCCAAAAATAAGAAAATGAGCAAAAGGAACCTTAACTGAGGAAAAAAAAGAAAAAAGTGCCCGTAACAGATTGAAGGGGGTTGTGTGCCCGAATTAGGAAAAAAATTTCCTCGAAAACTCACCCTTTCGATAATTTTTTCTTCCTGAAACTTTTTTATAAGCAATTCCTCTGCGTGAGAGATGTGCAGGTTGCCTAACTAACATTTTCATTTAAAAACAAATGCAATAGCGGTTATCTTATCTTTTGCTGAAATCTCTCTTTGAGGCCTCCGAAGTATTGTATAACCATAAGAAAGACATCTGAAAGGGGTTTTATTTTCAGGAAAGTTTCACAAATTAAAGTCCCGTCATGAACAGCGAAACGGATAATCCGGAAAACGTTATCTTTAAGAAAATGACCAACGCCGGAATGAAAAGCCAAAACCTTTCGAGTCGAGCGAAGGACTCAGAGTCGATGGACAGTCTCTGTGTGGGCACAGACTCCCTCGACTTTCCCCTCATCGACACCGCCTCTGTCGACACCGCCTCCATCGACAACAACTGCTTTCAGGACAGTCTCTCCATCGGGAATTCCTCCATGGATCTGCAAGACGCTTCGGAAAACACTCTAGACTTACAAGTAATCACATTTTCACTTCCGCGGTAGATAATCTATGGATAATCTGGGAGAAAAATGAATTTTTGCGTTGCCAGACCGCTTCGAAATAATAAATTTCTCACCCCCAATTCTCACCCCAACGATTTCCCTTTTCTATTATGTGCGGCACTGCTTAAGGAAAAACTGTCCCAATTTTCTGAAAAACCTCATTCCACAGTGGCCGCTTTCTCATTCGCAGGAAATAACACAAAGTATTTTAGACTTAGAAGGAACACAAATCTCGAGGAACAATTCGGATTACGGAACAAGTACTGAATTGCAGGGAATAACACAGGTACCATCTTCACCTCCTCCCTCCTACGAACACGTTCTGGCAGAGGCAAGTAAAATCCTACAACTTATTTCATAACCACCCATCGGAATAGCTCATCACCCGGCTCTCATTTCACGCTTCATCATTCGCTATAACAGCCCCAACCCCTCACCGTCCCTCACCCCTCCTCTCCTCACCCTCACATGCCAGAGGGCTCAGCGCCCCAGGGGAAGTGGAGATGGTAGCGTCCGAATTCCCTCTCCAGAAACGAACCCCTTTTCTTTTCCAGACGAGGCTGGCGCAGCAAGCGGCGCAGGGGGAGGCTGGGGGGGAGGAAGCCGCTGGCAACGCCCCCGCAGAGCCCGCCCCGGCAGAGCCAAAAAAAGTGGTTGAAATAATGCATAAGTCGCATAAGGAGTTTTACAAGGCGGTGGCCAAGCAGTGGGGCATCACCTGCAAGATGAGTGACCACTGCAGATGTTTGGATTGCCAGGTAGGTGTCACGTCTCTTATCATGTCCTGCACCTGCTTATCACTCTCATGCTTTCAGAGTATGTATTTCGACTGCGAGTACGACTACAACGAACAGGAGAAGACAGATGGGGGACTGGGAGCGGGGACACCCATGTTCATCTCGGAGGTAATGCACGGGACCGCGTGCACACTGCTGTGAAGCCTTCGTGAGAGTGCCCCCTTTTGGGGGGCTCCTTGTTGAGTTTAATTTGAGGAGGGGATTGTCGGCACTGGACTCCATCCATCCCGAAAAGGAGCGGCTTGCCTTGTGATTCCGAATCCAGTTCCTAATTGTTGATACGATATCGAAAAACCGAAGAGCGAAGTGAGAACTTTCCAAAATAAAAGTTCCTTTCGACGGTCTCCGATTGTTATTAACTGCACTTTTATTCAGCTTCGTCCTTTTCTTTTTCGCCTTTCGGTGCAGTGACTTTAAAAATGCGTTTTCGGAGTGATTTATTTAAATTGTCGCTTAGCCTATGATGTGTGGATCACACACACGAACTTATGATACTGATAAAAAGATATTTTATAGTTTTTTACGTGTATTTCATCGATTTGCATTAAGTTTAAGAGGTGTTTTATTAAACACCGTAATTGTATGGAAGATTACAATTGGGAGCGCTCCGTACCGCAGCATTTCGTTTGGGAATGTTGGCAGCGCCCTTTTACTGAAACTGTGGGCGGACGGGGAGGACATTCTCCTGATAAGAAAAGAAAAGATGAAAGAGCGGACGAGCGGAATAAAGCGAGAATCAAAAGAAGATTACACTGATTTTGATGGTTTGCAAAAGATAAATATTTGAAGCGCGGTATACAAAATGGAAGTGAAAAACCCCGCTTTAAATTCATTCAGTCCCAACCCTTTAAACACTACTCCAAGCAAGCAATTGTTTGGGGTTTCAAACGCACAAATGTTCAAACAAATGGCCTTCGTAGTTTTTTAAGAAAAAAGCCTGAGATTCAATTGAGGAACCTTTAATGGCGGCTAAACATTACTTTCTTCGAGTTCCTTTCTGTATATGTTCAAACAGATCTTTCCGTGTTAGTCTTTCTGTGAATTAAATTTAATCCGCGTAAACTCAAACAAGACGTGAATACTCACCTGAAAAGTAAAAATTTCACTCTCTCCGGTGCACCAACCTTTGTTAGGTATTGTACAGACTCCTTTTGGACTGAAACTGCCGTCAGTCATCTTTAACCTTTTTTGTGGTGGGCAGAAATTACTGATATCCAGTCGTTAAATGATATTATGTGCTTTTGTACGAATTACTATATACGGCTCTTATTAATAGATTAATTATTATATCGATTGTAGTTAAGTCATTTGAACGGGTTTCGTTGGAGGTAATCCGAGTGTTTTTTGTGTATTTTCATTCGAAGCAGTGCTTCTCCATACGATTCATTTTATTTTGTCTCCCTTCATTACATTAATAATCCTTTTAAAACCGCCCTTTAAAATTTAAAACCTCCCTTTCGGCCTCAAAAGGCAAAGTCTCCAACGAAATTATTCGGTACGCAGCGTTTTAATAATTTTAAATGTGTTGAAATATTAACAAAAACGGACTGTCGCCACTTGACAAAATGGCGACGGTTTTAAATGAAACACAAGCCGATAGAGCGCGCGAATGCGGTTTCGTAGAATCTTTCAATTATTAATTAAGTTTTTTTTTATGAACAAAATGAGGATAACTGAGTAATGTTGAACACTACAGGGTTTCTGAGTGTAAGTGACCACATTTCGACTTTCACTGATTTCCTTTCTAAAATATTTGTATTTTTACATCATTTTATAAACTTTAAAAAAGAACCACTGTTCATGCAAATGACTGATACTGGAAAAATCTAAATTATATATATATATATGCATATATATTATATTATATATTAAATTTTTTCGATTTATAGATGTAACCGTATTGTATTATTGTTAAAGGGATTAACATTAACTGCACTCGGATTAAATGAGCAATGTTGTTGACATTGTGCATGGAATTAGCATCCGCGCATGCGCATTACAAAATAAACAGTAATTCATGTACTTTCTTGTTATTGTTAATTCTTTTCCTTTTACCAAGATTCCGAACTTAAGGATTTTCACAAATTTCCAAAACGAAAAAAAAAAATAAAAATAATAAGTATATATATAATAATTTTAATAATCTTTTTTACAGAAAGTAAAATCATCACTAAGGTAGTAATTGAATTAAAGTGAGTCAGTGGTTAAGAGAATATTAATTTCATCCCGAGGGTCAAACAAATACGGATTAGACATCAAAATCCCGAAAAGAATAAGAAAATGTCCCTCTGCTGCGCCGGCGCGGATCGAATTAAACTAAACGCTTTTGCCTTCCCAGGAAACAGTCGAACAGGACTTGAGCACTTCGCTGACCAATGACGGAGATTGACAATTCAAACTTTTTTCAGCGGATTTCAGAGAAAAGAGAATTAGCAAAAAGACACATTTCATCCCCACAATTAGGGGTTGTCGAAGCAAACGAGAGCAAACACAGCGGCGGCAGCAAACGGGTGAAAATTGCTGAAAAAAGTTTGAGAGTGCATTGGGATCATAAGAAAGACGAAACTTTCTTACAACCAATCCACGGAATTTACATAAAAATAATTTTGTTTATTTAATCATAATATGAAGAAAATAGAAAACAAGAGAAGCTGAAAACAATTTACAAGAAATTTACATAAAATCAGAACAAAATTTTAAAATTCTTTAACTTATAACGGACGGCGTTTTATTTTTCTTCAAATGTTTTCTCGACTTATGCCGCTGGCTCTCTAATTTTTTATAAATGTTTTTATGCCGGTAGGTCATTATTTAATCAACTGAAAAAACCCTATTTGATTTTTTAACCCGAAGAAATGGGCAGTTAAAAAAAGCTTTGCCTTTCTCTCTTCAATAGGTTTTACTCTATGACCTTTGCCTGATCAAAATGGCGACCTTTTGTGCGATGGAAGACAACTGACGCCTTTCAAGGCCGCCAATTGGAATCAGATAGGTGGAGGCGTGAAATGAAAGGAAGTGGACTCGCCTCGCATTCAATTATAATCATTTAAAGATGAGGAAATTCGTTTCATTCGAAATATTTAACCGAATAACGAGTCACACTTTCGACAAAACTCTGATTGAAGAACCGAACCGAAGACGATTGAAAAAAAAAATTGCGTTTTTTTTGTTTTTTTTTTCTCTTCGGTGGAGAAAAAATCAACTCGGGGGAAAACAAAAATCCTTCAATAAACTAAAATTTCATTTCATTTTAAGTTTGCAAAATACAAATTTTCCTTATCGAAAGAAACCGAAAAGCTTCGAGACGTTTATTAAATGTTTACTTGTTAACATGTCTGGCCACTGTATTTTCATCGTATCAACTGCCTCTCCGATAAAATCCTTTCTCCTATTATATAACACTTTCACTGTGAAAAATTAAAAAAACCACCGAAACTGGTAAATTTGGGCGCTCAAAAGCTCGACTAATCTCTTATATCTCTCTCTCTCTCTCTCTCTCTCCCGTTTATAAATGCTTTAAAAACAATTATCTTTTCCCCTTTTTCGACGGCAGAATCCTCACGAGGGGACCAATTCTTTGCTCTTCCTCTCTTCCCTCCGCATCACCGGAAAATCCCGAGGGAGAAATGATACGCGCTTGACGATGATGAGTTAGTTCGAAAGACGACTAAGGATGTGGGAAGTAGTCCAAGTGACAATTCCATTAGGCACCCGCTTGACGAGTTGTTAGCCGAGACGAAAATCACGCCAAATAGCTGTACGTGTCCTTTTGTCCTTCAGTTCTTTCTAAGTATTCCTTCTCGATCAATATGTCTATGCATTTCTGAAATCGATAATCGCAACGATTGGTGGTTTGTTTCCTCTCTTCGGGAGGTTTCTCTCTCACCTTGACAATGTTCACCCGAGGTTTGAACCTCGAATTCAGCTGATTGAGAACTTCCGCGACGAGTTGCTGATGCTTGAGCACCTTTCTCATCTTCATTATGCGGACGATGGCTGCCTGAATCAGCAATTTCCGGTCTTCCTCGATGTGTTTATGAGTTGTTTCCTGTTCTATTTTCAATTCCGTCTTCATCGGTATGTTTATGTTCACTCTAAGTTTTTTACTGAAAACGATATGAATTCATTGACGGGAGTTCCCGATTCGTCTCTACCCGGCCCAACCCTTTACTCACTTATTATAATTGGTGTATAATGAAAGAACTGAGTTCATGTGAAGATTGTTTTCGTCGTCTTCGGACTGAAGTAGCTTCGCCTTTAGAAGTATCTGGACGACCTGAATGAGAAAATCTATTTTGATCTGAGTGGATTCCTGCAGCTGCTGAATGGTCCAGCTCTCCGACATGTTGTACTGCAGGAGGACAGCCATTTGAAAAGTCGACGCTTGCAGAGTATACCTGAAAGGGAGGAAAACCCTCAATCGCACCGAATGCCTTCGTCGTGGCCGTCGACTCCTCTTACCTATGCTTAAAGCAGTTTGTAACGATTTCACCCTTGGACATGTTGTACAGCCAGTTCAGCTTTCTCCCGCTGTGTTGGCTGCCGTAAAAAGTTGTAAATCTATGTATGCTGCGTTCAAGCTGAGGAGAAATAAAAAAAGGATTGAGGCGCCTCGAACGATCGTTTGACTCGAAACAATGGGGGAAAAGAATTACCTCCGTTGGTAAGGAAAAAATAAAGCATTGCTGAAGCGGCCATGATCCCGACGAAAGAACCTGAATGCTGAAATCGATGTCGATTGGTTCGTTGGAATTCACTAAGTGTTTCCGGAACTGCTCGTTCAAATCTTTCGAGACGCCGATGTCCTGAGGGAAAACAAATCGTTTAAATCTCCGATCCTCTTTTCGAGAACCCATTAATCGTACCTGAAACATCCTTTGCAGCTTCGACGTGTACTCAAATCCGCAGGCTTGTTTCAGTTTGGAGATCATGCTGGCTTCGGCATCGTCGGACGCGCTCATGTGTTGCACCAGTCTCTTGGCTAGCATTTTACTATAAAATTTTTGAAAGACATCTTTGTCTTCTATATATTTGAACACAACCATCTGAAAACAGAAGAGAGACAATGAGTCAAAGTCCTGAGGTCATTCCGCATTAGAACCTCTTCGGGAAAACACTCACCAGTTGATTTAGAGTGTCTTCTAATTCTGCCTCTTCAGGATTTTTGCTAGATTTCTTTAATAATAAATCGCAGTATTTGGCTAGGAGTTCGGGAGATTTTGAAGAACTGTTTCCTTGTCTGCAAAAAGGCAAAAATGAGATTCCCCCGCGGCAAAAAACGATTCAGCAGACTCAAATAACTCACCTGGTCACAGAATTAGAATTGATAAACCGGCCACAGGCCTTATCTAGAGCAGCAACGAAACCAGAATCGTTGTTGAATGCAGTGAGAACAAGCGCGTTGTATTTCTTATGCACTTCCAGAATTGTGTTTACATACATTTTGGGATCCTGCAATCAAAAGGTTTCTTTTAATCGGATTCCCTCCCGTCGTTTCCCCAAAGGGAATAAATGTTTCCTTACGCTGGAAGCGGCGTCTCCTAATTTGTCAATGGCCGAAAGCCCTTGATTATAAATATGAGTTTCTAGAAGACTTCGAAGTTCTCCCAGGCTGTCGGGAATTCTCGCGACGAGCGTGAATATTCTCCCTAAATCTTCGTTTTTGTCCGCGTAAAGCAAATGCTGAAATTCCGAGTGAAATATTTCCATGTGTTTCTCTATTAAAACTCGCTCGCACGTTTTCGACAGCCTTTCCATTGTGGTCATGTGCAGATAAGTTCTCACGCGCTTCTTCTCCTCTTGCAACCTTTGCTCAGCCTGTAAATGGTCAGGGGACTCCATTAGACGCCTCTGACGCCTCTGACGCCTCTGCACGCCCAGAGGGGAAAACTCCAACTTACCTTTTTCATGTATTCGGTGACTGGATTTTGCCTCAAGAAATTCACGCTTTCCTTCATGTAAAATCTCTCTGTATCTTCTAAAAACACATTCTCGAACGATTCTTTATATACGCTGAGATTACGTCCTTTAGCATTTGATTCATCCTCATTTAAACCTGTGCCCCAACAATTTATATAATTAATATATATAAAATATGGAATCCCCTTCAAATATAAAAATGACATTTCCACACTCACCCAATTCTACGTAGCAATTAATGACTCCACTAATTAAACGGGTATTAATGGTTTCTCCATTTCGTTCTTTTTCTATTAACTTCAAGACTGCATTAGTTACCTGGAATTAATAATTATCACTCAATTTATTTTACGTTTTATTGTTAGTTATTGTTTGTTTATTTGTTACTGTTTAATTGTCGCTTTTCTGTTTATTCTTGTGTGTTATCTATTTATTTATATTTATATTTATTTGCAAATTTTATTATTTGTAATTTTATGCATACGTATGTAAAACATACAAATTATTTGTAAATTTATGTAATTTGTCCATTTATTTGGACAGTTATTGTTATTTATTTTATACTTATTGTTCTCTTATTTATTATATACTCACTGTTTATTTATTTATTATATACTTACAGTTATTTATATTAATATTATACTTAATATTTATATTAATTTGCAAATTTTATTATTTGTAATTTTATAAATATGTACGTAAAAAATACAAATTATTTGTAAATTTATGTAATTTGTCTATTTATTTGCACAGTTATTGTTATTTATTTTATACTTATTGTTAACTCATTTATTATATAATTAACTATTTATTAATTTATTCTATTTTTATACAGTATATAATAATAGGTTAGGGCTTCTCTGTCCCCTAATCCGGACAGGTAATTTTATTTATTTTTTGTAAATTTGTTATATCTGAATCTACTGAAAATATTATTGTATTGAATTGTATTGAAAAAAATTTGTGAAAAAACCCCTAATACTTAATAGGGTGAAATAGGGATTATTTTTACTCCTCTTATCTTATTATTACTTTATTATTATTTATACATTATATATTATACAATTATATGTATAAATA
>JAQIBA010000172.1:104781-200757 GCA_028293925.1 Brueelia nebulosa | reverse complement strand
TGTTTATTATTAGAAAAAATAAAAAGCAGAATATTGAGGAACCAAATTAAGAAATTCAAATAACTGACATGACAGAGTATGTAGGTGTTGCCTTGCCAGTGTTGTTTGGCTTTGGGTAGCAATGACCTCTGCTCTTATTCAAACACAATCGCAATTCATCTCAGCTCAAAAGGATACGTATACAATTCCATATATCTAGATTTTGGCATGCACTGCCTGCTATAAACTTGTTCTATTCCTTTCTTCAGGTCTCCCCATATTTGGTCTAAATCAATTTGTTTTAATCCAGGAAGGTTAGACTGGTTCCGATGACCTGACATTTTATAACTGAAACAAAAAATATACCTTTTTATAGATTCACTTTTTACATAACAGTGCTGACTTATTGTGAATATCACAAAACTGATTCAGCTATAGAGCACAGCCTAGAACACAATAATTCTGAACTCCTTTCATAGTGAGTGAACTTTTCTAACGCACAGAATGTAAATGCGGAGTATTATTTTAAATTATTATTACTTTTATGTAAGTTTATGATTCATACAACAGCATATACAATCATACAACAACATATACAACAAAAAATAGAGCACTGAAGTGAATACACTTTTTTAAAAACAGTTCAAATTGAGCCTCAAAATTTTTGAATCCTTAATTAGAAAAAATATGTAATCAAAACCATTTATGAAAATTTGTTTTTAATTTAAATATTTATAATAATGCCAACACAGCTGATTCCAATTAATCAAACTATCTCAAAACCAGCATGTTTCACTTCTATTAGGCAGGTGGTTTAATTATTCAAAGTTTATATGCAATTAAACTTCTGCTTTAAGATTCTCACTTTGATTAACCCTTTTTAAGTGAAATCCAATATAAACACATTATGTGAAATGGTGAACTGCAGTTTGTTAATATAAAAAAATGTTAAAATGCAAAAACAAGGTCAAGATTCCTAAAGTTTTCAATAATTAATACTATTTTCAATAACGAATGAAACAATAAAACGTAATTTGATCACATATCGTTATCAAAACCAAAAAAAGTAAAGCCAAAGAAATGAAAATTGACTTATTACAGTTTTTCAGCACTTCAAATATGTTTCACCATTCATTTTAGAAATAGAAATTTTCACGCTTGCTAAAACAGTGATTTCTTAATTGTTTTAATGCAATGATAGTAATGTAGTGAACTTTATTGAACTAAAAATTACTAATTTTATTATGAAATGAGCATTGCCGATTACATATATTTAATATTACATGGGAAAGCTGGTCACAATATCAGAATCCCTTCGAGGAAATTCATGGCGAGCTTCTTCCTCAAAAGAGAGTGTTTACTGCAAGGATTTTACATCTGCAAGCTCTTGTTGACGTGAACGAATAGTTACTTCTCATGGAAAGATGATACAGACTGACGCCATTTCTATACGGGGTCAGGAGATTACAATTTTTTTTAAATAAAAGTCCTCGATAAGGCTAAATACTTACATTTCTTTAATATATCTTAACTGTTCCTAACTCTTCATATTAACTAAGACATAATTTCTGCATTTAAAATAAATGTTTGAATTTATTAATTAGAAAATTTAAAAGAAATCAAAAATAGGAAGTGAATCCCAGCTTCGTTCGTTTCTACGCTCTGGCGGAATTTTACCGAACTAACTAAGTCAACAAAATGACTTCGCTGCTTCCAATTCGAGTTGTGACTACATCCGGTTAACCACCTCGAGTTCCAAATTAATTTCTACTCAACTATTACTTAATTTACTTTATTCGCTAGAGGTTATAAAAGGTCATCAAATTAACCACAATGTGAAGAAAGCTCGCAAGTATTTCATCTTCGAAGATATATATAATGTGATTATACGTTTAACGGTTTCCCGCTAAAATCCTTAAAAAATCCTTTGTTACTTAAAATTTACACCGATTTAATTATCCAAAATCCATTTTCGAGACTAAATAATAATATAATCTTATGTTGTCTTGAAAAAGGCAAACATTTGTGAACGCGAAATGGAAATATAATTCACCAACTATCAAAACTGATAAAAACAAAAATTTATTTCTTAACGGTCGTCTTATGAATTTACACCCAAAATGAAGTCAAATAATTTAAATCTTTCACATTCGAAAATATTTCAAAAACGAAGACAAATCATACCATTACTTCTTTTTTCATTGCCGATTGATAAATATTTCAATGAAATATAAAACAAAATTGGGAATTTTACATTCGGAATATTAAATAACAACAGCAATAGGATTATAAAAACTTTTATTGGTCACAAAAAAAGCATAAAATTAAGTAGTTAGACAAAATCACCTAGTTAAATATTACGTAAAAATTAGATTAAATATTGTTGAGCGATCGTCCGCTTTTATTTTTTTTCCAAAATGTAAATGAAAATTAGTTGTATGTTAAAAAATGCAGTTACAATATTCTCGGGAATTATCTTTTTTTTTTCTTTTTAAAGTCTAATGTGCCGTACGCTATGGACAATTAAAAGAAAATGTAAAAAGCCATCGTAAAATAATGAATTTAATTAACGGTCGACTAAAAAATATTTCGGACCTAAACTATATAGAAAAATAAGAGGATTTAAAGTTTTTTTTTCAAAACGAGACAATGTTCTTAATTTTGACCAAAAAAAAAAAACAACAACGAAGGCAAAGCGCAGAATAAAATAGATTATTTCCATAACTCCGCATTTTCACGAAAAACACTTTCCTTTCCAACAAATAATTTCTTTCGATATTTTATTACTTAATCCTTTAATTTTTTGACAGTCTGAGCTTTATTATAATCACGACAATTATGAATTATACGTAACCGTTTTTCTTTTTAAAAAAATGCTGAGTTTCGTAAATGTTAATTGGATCGAGGTAACATTTGAGTGATTATAAGAAGCACCAGAAAGTAAATTAATTGTTGAATTAATTAATAAAAATTGTACATATTGCAATTTACGTTTAAAACACTCATTTCCGATTTGTAAACAATTTCGTTTATTTTTGACTTTCCTGTGAAAATCAAAAAGCGGTTAATACTGAAAAAAAAACACATTGGGGGTGAAACTCTTGCGAATATCAACGGCTAACGTATAGTTTAATGCCCACTGATGAGTTCCGAGAAAACATATACTCCCTCAGAATTGTGATCTTGTAAAATATTTAAATTTTCTAACAAACTTCCACATTCTCATAATGTAAAAAATCAATACTTTCCGTCAACGACTCAATACAGAACTTCTTTTTTTTTTAACTAAAAACAAAATTTATTGAAATATTATAACTTCCTTCATATCCTACTTTTTTTTTTTAAATAAAAAGTTTAATATTAATAAAATAACTCAACACGAATTACCCGGCAAAACGTTACCGATTTAAATTCAACGTTCAAAGAAGTTTCCAACGAATAAAAGCACTAAAAAGCGTTTTAAAAAAACTTTTTTTTTTCTTTTCAATCAATCAAGCATTTTTTTTCTAGTATGCTTTCACTGACTGCGTTTGCTTTGGGAAATTTACTTTACGCATTTCCTGCTGTCGTGACAATTTTCGACTGTCCCAGCCTTAGAACAGACCGAAAAAGCGTTGAGCAGGAGTTCATTGCCCAGCAAAACTGTAAAAAATTTGGTCTCCACATTATCTACTGCTTTACAGCGGGTAACTCAAAATTATTCCTCCGCGGCCAAACTCTCCATATTTACACGTACAACACTCCGGAATAAGCGATAAAAATTTAAATTAGGTTCGTTAAATTATAGCCTATTTTCCACTGCTGACGACATCCGATTTCAGCGACCTGAAAATATTCACATTTACTCTCATCTGGAATTGACTGAAAAATCGGATTTATTCGCACCGATACTTACCTTATAACCTCCTAAATAATGAAATGAATAATCAGTCTCTGCAGTTAGTTATACTGTAGGTGCATAATCCTTATCTGCAAATTAAATACATTTTAGAATTCGGGGCCATTCGCTGAAATTGCCGAAGCTCACTTACCTGTGTTATTTTTTGTTTCGTTCGGAGGAGTTGAAGTCCCCTGCTGTTGTCTTTTTATGTACAAATTCAATAATTTTCTTTTGCTAGGACATAATTTATCGAGGTATGGAGCTAGTTCTTCCTCGCCGAAAACGCCGTGGAGGGCCACTATACAAAACACAACACTTTTTCTCACGGAAGAATGCTCACTGTTGTACGCCTGGAAAGGATACAATAAACTGAACTTCGGTCGTTCTAAAACGGTCACGTCATTTTGTTTTTTTTTTAGTTAAACCGTTAAAACTCTCAAGATCAAATCCCAAACTCACCTCTATTAATGCTGTCATTGTTTGTTTTAAATGTGGATAAACCAATTCCTTATTCCTATGTTGGACTACTTTTGTGATGGTTTTCACAGCGTACATATTGGCCGGGTGTTCTTTAGTGTGCGCGAAAGCGTTCAGCATTTTAAGCGTTGTGTCGACTGGAAACACTGTCGCCATGGCCGAGCAGCAAGTTTCCGCATGTCGGACCACCTAATTTTTAATTAACGTCATTAATTACAATGTAGTGAAACACTTTTGTGAATTTAGTTACTGATATATTTTATCACTAACTTCTTTGTTATCTTTATGCGAGCTTTCGAACAACCGCATAACTTTCATTAGCAATAACTCTGCGAAATCAGCAAAGAGTGGCGTTAAGGCGGGTTTCTTAAACATTTCCGTTATTGTCCTTAAAACCTGGGTTATGACGGTCACATCGGAGACGACTTTGCTAGGCTGAGACGAATCTATTAACGGTAATAGTTGAACTAAGATTTTAAACAGTTTTCTGGAAACGAAAAAAACAATATTTATTCCCTGAATTCGTATTATTATGTGGGGCATTAACCTGTGAATTGCGACGATACCTAAAATTTTGTGTTAGAGTTAAGGTGCTCCCCTGTCGAACAAGTCTGAACAAATGAGTTAAGGCTTCTTTCTGCTGACTAGTCAGAGGCTCACTGTTAACTCCGCTCAAAGTCTGAAGAACGGTTTTCCAGGACTCTGCCTCTTCTTCTGGATTCCCCTCTTGGTAACCGTCTTGTTCGACTAAGGTGTCTCCCGTCATACTTTTCTCCATGGGATTGTATTCCTTAAAGCGCTGAGTGGGAGATGGTAAAGATGGCGAATGGCCCTGGATAAAAGTATAAAATGCGAATTAATCAATCCGACAATCGAAATGGGGTTGCCAATTGACATGCATTACGTACGGCGTTATTGCCCTGGATGTGGATGGCTTCGATTCTCTCCTCTAAAACTTCCATTTTGTCCCCAGGTCCGGCGGACATTTGACTAATTCCAGAATCCTGGGATGTTGTATCTCTATCTCGTTCGACCAATTTTGATTCGAAACTATAATTCTGTATTTCAGCAGTGGTTCGTCTTAAAGACCTGAAACAATTTATTTAAATTAGAGTGGTAATATTATAAAAAAAAAATAATTTACGAATTATAAAAACGAACTTGTAAATTTCATCGGAATCGATAGCATCAGCATCGTAATGATTATTTTTAAATCCTAACAGTGGCGGTCTGGAGGGACTTAAAGGCATCGGCGCAGGACTTGATGGAGCAGACCCAACGCTCCCGGCACTGGTTGAATGACGTAAGTGACTTTGGACTAGATTCGCCGCCAACTCTTGATGCTCTTTGCTCAATTCCGCTAATTTCATTGTGATTATTGAGGGGTTGAGGTTAAACAGAGCGATAATGGCTTCTTGTGCCGCTCTTTTAACGTCTCCCGTTCCCTTTGAGTCTGTGCCTTTTGTCCAGTTAATCATCTTTGCCAGAGCAGCAGATGTCGGATCTTTACCAACGCAACCTTTGAAAAAATACAACAGCAAATAAGTTGCCGAGCTCTGGCGAAAGTTAACATTTTTTAAAAAGTCTCCGAAACAATAACTCACTGCCTGGATTAAAATCAGACGGCTGCATTTCAGACGCCAGTTGCGCTAAATAATTAAGGGCAGCTACTTTGACTTTTGTGTTGTGGGTTTGGGTGGGATCGATTATGAAACGCAACATCTCGTTCATTTGCAATTCTGTTGAAAAATTTTCCCTGAAAAATTTCAATCGGGTTTCAATAAAAAGCTTTAAATTCCTTTTCAATAAATTTGCATTGTAATAAGAGAAGCGCTTATTTAACTTCTCTCGAAATTTACCTGACTAAACTTAATGTATACAAAATTCTTCTTCCTATCGATGTCAATACATCGCTTCCTAATTTGTTTAACAATTTTGTCAGTAAAATGTACAACCAATCGTTTAAATCAGCCTGATGTTTGGTTATAATTTCGTTGAGGGTGTCCAAAAACAGTGTGAACGCCTAAAAAAAAAATTTAGTCATTTAATAATCACAAATACTGAAAGTCCGACTTCGAATAATTTGGATGCTCACCTTCGTTTGGGAGTCCATAAACATTTTAGTGAAAATTTCCGTAACTTTTTTAAGCTCTAGTGGTGTTAATAGATTCCCATTTCGGAGGTATTGCTGCAAACCAACCAATCCCTCTTTCCTTTCACTCCAAGAAGATCTTGAAAAATTGGCGATTATTTCCGAAATATCCTAAAAACAAAAGATGAATTAAAACATGGCTATCGACGAATTTGAAAAATGCCAGCCATACAGCCAAAAACAAACAGCTATGACAACATAATGCACAGAAAAAACATTCCCTACATAAAAAAAGATCACGGGGGAATAAACTACAAATAAGTACGCTATGATGGAAAGCTGTCTACTTACTCTACAGCCAGAGTCATTCCAGAAGTCCTTATAAATCCTACTCTGAGATCCACTCCAAGAAAAAGACTGTAGTCACAAACAAATCAAAGCATGAGTTACAATCAATGTTCAAGACAAAGAGCAAATGCGAAATTTGCCGAAAAACAATGGCACGTCTGATTCCATTGTTCAGAAGCCGTGCAAAAATTAAAACATATATCTCGATATGGAGTTTTCCGTAAAATTTCGTCATTTATAATAACACAATAGCAATAAAACAGAAGACAATGTTCACAAATAATTTCCTGCTTACTACATATAAGCCCATTGTGAAAGAACAAGAACCCTCGATCTGAGAAATCTAGCGCAATATGCAGATTAAGAGAAGCATTGTTTTCATCAAAGCACCACAAATCAATAATTTAATACCCGGAGTTCTTGCGACAAGAACTCGCAAATACATAACAATACAAAGCTGTTACGAAGGTGAACATGAACTGACAAAGCTTCATCCCGCCCTTTCAGATATCCGACTGCTTTACTCACATCAGAGGGACGCCTCAAGGAATCAAAACTTCTTTCGGAACACACACTCGAAGTCTCAGACTCGTCCGAATGATCGTCGAAAAGTTTATTGACTTTCTTCGAACCGACAGATCTCAGAACCTCGTGCTGTCCGTCGAAATTCTAAATGAGAAAGTTTGGATTAGAACAAAAATCCGTCTTCGCCTCCCATCCTCCTTAATACAAAGTCTGTGACAAATAACTTGCCAAAGCATCCGCCAAAGCACTTTCGGCTTCTCTGCTTTGCTGTAGAATTTTTTGTGTCATTATTGGTCTCGCCGAAGATGGTGGTCTGTCCAGTGAAGACATATAAGGAATTCCTCTGCTCCTGAAATTTAAAAAATGAATTAACTAAGAGTTTATATTTCACTGAAGCGTTTTAAAGTAATTTCAACACCGAATTTCGATTAAACCTTTAAAAAAACACAAACCTTAGTCTCGTCAAAGATCCCAGTCTTGTTGGACTAGTTTCCCTCGAAGTTTCCCGAGAATTGGTCGAACTTCTAGGTCCAGGTATTCCCGATATACCACCGCCGGATAGCTTACGCGGTCGAGAGATTGGAGTTTGGAAAGTGTGGTAACTAAGGTGGGAAGAGGGTGAAGCCGAACGACTTGTGGCTGTAATGGAAATGACTCTCATTTAGCGGACAGTCCGAAATATTTTGGTAAAATATTATAAACCGCCTTCGAAACTCACGTTGTGACTGTGAATATCCGGAAACTCTGCTGCGGGGACGACCAATTCTCTCTGGAGAGGCCACAGTGGTGACTTCAGGAGACTTTCTCGATCTCGCTGCGAAAGAGTACCAAAAATAAGTCAGATTGAAATATATCACCCATTTGGTAATTTTCTCTTCTTCAGATATAAAAAGTAAGGCTTCCACTGGATAATTCCATCAAAACGGGAATTTAATAAAATTGAATAAGTTCTATACTCTCGGGTGCAAAATTTTCTGGAGTTGAAATTAAAATTTTCTATGTAAATATACTCACGCGAAAAATAACCATGTTCAACTTCATCTTTTTCTATCGTGCGGCAAAATAAAAATTCGTAGAATTCAGTTTCAAAGATCAAACAAAACAAAGTAAACTGGTAAATGTAAATAAAATGATACTCACGTAATGAGGTACCTGACCCAGCTTTTAGACGGTTCATGGCCGCGTATTGGGCTCTCGCATTCGCTCTTTGGGCAGCTTGCAAATCAATGGCACTATTTGAACGGTTACCTGACATAAGCATTTTCTTATCGCCTGAAAACAGAAAATTATATTTAGTGTGAATTCACTAAATTTTCTACACAATCTGAAGGAGCGGGGACGATTTAAAAACAGCAATTTTGCAGTTATCACCTCTCTTACCCGGTACCCACGCGGCATTCAACTTTTCAATCTTATACTCATACTGAAAACCACGAAACAACGTAAACTTGAATTTAATTCCAAATCTCAAAAAAGTTCTCATTCCAACAAAGGGAAATAACAGAGAATGAACGACTATAAATCCTCAGCTTTATAAAGTGTAGAGTTTGACACCAACCTTTTCAGTCAATATCAAAATGCAGAGTCATTTCTCATTGCTTTAAGTGTGGACTTTTTCCAAACATGTCAAAATTTAACCCATAAAATTTTAGTAGCTCTGGTGATTTAAGTCTTGCAAAGCAATTTCCCTTAATAAAAGACCAACAAAATGAATGAGTGTTACACCACTGATTCGCTCTGCTGAGGAAACCGCCTCTTTTTCAGCCAAACCACTTCCAATAAGTTTTTCTTTTTCGATTCCGACGTTTTCCGAACTCCCGAATCTAAATTTTTCTTTGACTCTCTCTTGAAAATACTCTCCGGTCTTTTAGACTTTTCTCCTCTTCGATTTCCCCTTTCTCTTAAAATTTTATGCTGAGGTATTCTGGACTTCTTTAGTGAAACGGCAGGAGGGAGAGCTTTTTTCGATAGAAAATTACCACCGCATTCATTTAGTGTAGGTTTTGATGGGACTTTTCCTAATCTTCTTTCCTCTTCTAATTTCAATTCACAAATAGACTCTGAATAAACAAAGAAAAATATTTTAATTTCGTGTGAATTATTAAATATCGAATATCTCCGCTGAGGAAAAATAAAATCAATTGTGAATGAATGATTGTGTTCGAAAATAACAATGGAGTTGGTTGAACACCTTAACGGTAGGGTACCCAACCAACTTACCGGAATTACCGGTAATTCTACAACTCTAAAACATTTAAAAGGCTAATAATTTGACTGTTATTTATACCTTCCTCCTCCATAACTTCGGAATTAACCTCCAGTGTGTCTGCATTTTCAGGTTTCATGAGCTTGGGGATTTTTCCCCCTTCGAAATAAATCTTATTTTTGAAAATGGTGATCAGAGATTTGGAGGAAAATTCTGATGTGAGTCCGGGTGCCTTTTTAGGAGCCGTCCAATTCCTCAAGAAAAAGAGCAAAGGCATTCCACGCGTTTCTCTTTCCCCCAGGCTGTGACTTCCATTGAGACTTAAATTAAAGCTTTTCGGAGTCTTTTTCAAATGGTCTTTTACGTTTTGGTCCGAATCGTCCGGACAAGTTTTTTCTTCCACGTTCTCTTCTTGGAACCATGATAACTCTGTCATTGTTTCCTCATCTATTTTGTTACAATAGCGTCGTTTCGTGTTGTCGAATCTTTTTATTTTATCCTTCCGTCTGTTTCCCGTTATTGCTAACGAAACGTTTAATATGGAACAGCAATGGTTTTTCAAATCCACTTTATTGTTTATCATTTTCGGACTTTTCCTCACGGGATTTCTGCTTCTGTCATCTTCGAATATAATTAACGACGATAAAGCTGTGAAAACTGCAAAAATATTTTCTTCTTTGTTTGTCTTTTGGAATTTCAAATTCACGAGATTCGATTCGATTTGGTCATTGCCCGGTAAATTATTAATGCACAAAAAGGGATGTTTTCGGGACTGCACAAGGGCAGGTGATGATCTATTTAGG
Source organism: Brueelia nebulosa (assembly GCA_028293925.1). Classification (NCBI taxonomy): domain Eukaryota; kingdom Metazoa; phylum Arthropoda; class Insecta; order Psocodea; family Philopteridae; genus Brueelia; species Brueelia nebulosa. Next base: position 190,447 of record JAQIBA010000172.1, on the reverse strand, counting down.
TAAATATAGTGGTTGCTTAATGAGCCGCTTTTTTTCTTCCTTAAATGTTTACTTGATTTTTCATTAATTGCAATTTTGTCATCATTTGAATTTATGGCGGACTGAATTTCGTTCAAAAATTCCGCTTTACTTTCCATCACTTGCGGAAAACTCCAATTACTGGAATCCGTATCGGAGAATTTCAAATTCCGTTTTTGCCATTTAGATTTTCTCTTTCTCATTCGCCTTCTTTTCGAATGACCGGCATGAAATAATTTATCGACTATGAATGACTTGTTAATGTCTTTAAAATTGGAAGAACTTCGACTTTTTGACAAAACATCTGTGAAGAACAATTAAACAATGAACAAAAGCACCTGAGCAAAAATGTATTAAATCCTATCATGAAATCTGACAATATCTAATTAGACTGGTCTTCCTTTTTACCTTTATTAAAGACTAAGGGACCAGTTGAAGAATTTACAAAATAATCTTCTTTTGATATGGAGGTAATTATGCTTGGAGAACTTCCAGTCCAGAGAAGCAAATTTCTATCTGAAAATGAACACAGTACACCATGGGTGTATCGAGTCGACATTCAGATATCATTACTTTTTGGCAAGTATTTATACTCCTACGGTCATATACGATAAGAAAAAGAAGTCACGCTAAGGGTATGAGAGCTGGGGTACATTAAACTCTGAGGGGCCGGAATTAAGGGAGCTGATAACTGCATTTAATTAATCCAGCTGCACACTACCTCCTTCGTAAGTCTTCACAGGTATGCCAGACCTGCGAGATCTGGGGATAGACGGAGTTCTGTGAAGCGATTGATGGCTTGAGTTCAATCCGTGATGAATATTTTCACAACTTCCTTCCGTCAGCATAAAAATTAATTGCCAAAGTTTTAAAAAAATGTTCCAACTCGAAACCCGGAAATATTATTATAAATCCCGTTGCATATTTAAAAGCATCGGACAGACTGAATTTCCGCGAAACGGATAAGTGAATATTCTTTCAACTGCATGCATGACTTACCAGCAGCGCTGTTTGGTATGCGGGTTCTGCTGGGGGCAGATGTTTGTCGAGTGAGTGAATTTTGATTTAAACTCTGACTGGACCCTGACAAGGAAACGTCTCCATATAAGTTCTTCTTATATGAATAGTCTAAAGTTTCCAACAAAGCATCTGCTTGCTCTGGGAAGTATCCTTTAAATGCCCAAAAAGCCCTGAAAGCAAAAACTACCCTCAATGTACTGCTCTTGTGGTTTTAGCCTGAAATCTATTTTGATCTGAGGCTTTTTCTTTGTCATTCACCTCCTCGCCGATATTCTGGCCTCCATATCGGCATCGGAAACTCCTTTTTTAACGGCTTCTTGCAACAATGGAATACGTTTGTCTAATACGGAAAGTGGCCACGTGTGAATAAGTTGATCCAAAACGTCGCACATAGCTTTTCGGATTTCCCTGGATCTTGAAGACAAATTGTTGTTTATAATGGGTAATAACCTTTGGTTGTGGACGTTTTGAATGATGAAACGTATACATGTGAAACCCGCTGAAGCTATTACCTGCAAATCATTTTATACTTATAGGAATTGGCCTTAACAATTTAATTTTAGTTGATGAGAAAAGCGAAAGTTTTTTTTACCTTGGCACTACTTTGAATAAGGTTAATTAAATTCTGTAATACAACCTCTGAAAACCGACCGAATTTATTGCCAAGGGTTTGAGCCAGATAAGCAATGGTGACGCAGGTCTCTCTGACCACATGAGATCTGGAAACAAAACCCCAAATAAAAATAAAACTCAAGCCCATGGGAGTAAACATTTCCCCTTTAAAACTAAAAACTCGTTCGGGAAAATTCTCACCTAAGATCCTTAAGGGATTCAACAAAGGGAAGTTCCCATTTCTTAATTAAATCGTTGAAATCATCGAAATTATAGGCTCCGGCAATAAGAAGAGATCTTATGCGTTTGAACTGAAATAAGAGAAAAAAGAAACCCATTTTATAATCGATAACTTTTGGGAAAGCCTCTAAACAATAAGTTTTTCTAAACATACGGCGTCCACTCTTTTATCCCAGTCCATGTCCGTATTTCCGATTGTATTTGCTATTGAAATCACACTTTCTTTCAGTTCATGTGCGGAAAATATTTGGACGGTAGGCACATCCTCGAAAGCATTCGTAAAAAATTCTTCATCCACTGCACCAGCTAAAAAAAAATATTTACTTCAATAATCTAATACTAAAAATCATAGTTTTCCCCGTAATCTAAAATATATACTCGATATGTGATAATAGAATAAACTCTTCTGTTTACTTAAATTTTATATAATTAATCAAGATACGAAAATAAATATGATCAGTATCAGAATAAAGGCCAATGATTTATAAGTTTTTCCTCGAGAAAGTTTACGGGCACGAAGTGATATAAAGCACACCTTATTCCCATTGTTCGGTCACATTTCTTCAGGGTTATCATCATCAACTTTATTCATTGTTTATGTGGCGTTAACGAAACCTACGTGATGCTGGGCAAATTATCACCTTATGCATGTGAATACCAAATACTTACGGCCTAAAGGATTGGAGGAAATCGGGGCGGTGGGTGGCTTCTTCGTCTGCAATTTCTTTACAACTGTTCTTTCGATTGCTCGATCCGTTTCGTCTTCATAACGCCCTTCAAAATAGAAATTTAATTTTTCATTAAAAAATTTAAATTTTCCGGCACAGCTTTAAAGTCAAGAATAATTCAAATACAAAGACAACATTACACTAATCTATCAAAAATACTCCTTTCTCAACGCTTTCAGGAACTTAAAAACTATGAATGAAGACGTGGCTATTTTTATATGATTAATAATGTAATTAACACCAAATCAATTTCTCATAATCTTTTCTATTAATAGACCTGAAAGATGCGCTTGTTTTAAAAATAGTGATTACTTTCGGACGAAGCGTACTTAATTTTTCCCATTGAAGGTCTTTTCAATGGTTGGCGGGTTTTTTATAAAGGGAAACATATAATTTCTCGCTTCAAAGAATCGCTTCATATGGAAAAGAGTACTTTGCTGAAAACAAGTTTTCACATAGACCTTAAAGGCGTTAACCATAAAGTTTGGATAGTTTTTGTAATATTTTTTACCTTTAATTAAAAGTCTTTTGACATTAATTTATATAAAAAATAACGAAGTAAACATATAATTATATTTTTTGTAATGGTAAAATAAGAATTTTTTAATTTCATGCGACCTTAAATATTTTAAAGAAATGCAGCACTTCCAAATAATAAAATATAATATAAAATATATATAATACATTCTTAAAAATTGAGCTATCAATGGCAAAATTGACATTTAAATGCCAAACAAATTAATACCGATTAATGTCGACAAAAATGTCAAAAAGGGCTGAAATTTAATAACTTTTCAGATTTAAAAAATCAGTATTATAAAAATATTTTTAAAGATGATCTCCATTGTAGGTTTACGAAAATTCAAAGTTTAAACGCTGCCATTTTAGAAATTACTCATTCTCCGGTGTAATAAAAAAAAATCAAGCAAAACATAATTACCGCAAAATTCTTTACAGAATTTGCTTATGCAATGGAGGTGAGGACAAGGTCACCTCTGTCAGAGATTTCACTGCATCCTCGCCTCAAGCTTAAAAAATTGTAAAGATAAATAGCAAAAAAAACAAACGGTCGGCTCCGTGAAACATCGTAAATAATAAGTTATCGCGCCAGGGAAACCCTACCTCGTAAGCGCCAAGACAAAGCGTGGATTTCGCATTGGCACACCTTCGTCCTTGCTCCAGGGTGCTTAATTACATTGTCGAAATATAGGATCCACTTTTCGTCTACTCCCCAAATCCTTTCATCTGGATCTGGAGGACATTTCATGGAGATACGTTTCGAGCAATGAGACTCTGGAGATATTTTACCGGAACCGATTCTTTGAGTGTCATTTATAAGCATTTTTTATGGCTTTTAAGACGTTCCCCTGTTTCACTTTAAAAGACTTCGTTTAAAAACAACAAACCTCGAAGACAGGCTACATTATTTCGGGGACGCGAAAATTCCACACATAAATAAATAAACACAATTCTTTCTGGAGCGCTGCACATTCAGGCACTAAAAGCACACCGCACAATGTTTAACCCTTAAATTAGAGGCCGCGCGCACATACACATCAATGTCATTTCGTAAACGTAATATCTCTAGCATTTTTCTAGTTACTAAAACAAGTTTCCGAGGATGAGTCAAAACTTTCATCACCGATCCCACTCCCCAAAAAGTTTTTGTTTTTTTTTGTTAATGAGATATCAGACTTTCCTATCACCAGTTTAGCAACGTCAAAGAACGACTGAGTACATTTGTACTTCAATCTGAATGTGTTCCCGGTTTTACTCGAAGGCGAAGTCCAACTGGGTTTCATTAAATACATCCAAAGCTCACAATAAGGTTTTCAAATCATTAATGTCGTAATCACCCATAGGTACTTAAATCAATATGAAGAAAATTTCTGGAGAAAAATGGGGATCTTTAAAAATAACTTGTTGGATCAATACGAAAAGATTTTCGCGTCTTTTAGAGTGCATAAAAGGATATTCTGTAAGTTTATTTAGAGCATTTTCAATCATTTTGAATCATGAATACAATCATCAAATTGAAATTCCAGTGAACTGTTCATTCTGTTCACGGGAGTTCATTCTGGCTGCCCCATTCATCACAAATACTAATTCACTTTTTAAATTTCTTTAATATTAACCCGATATTGTTTGAAGGTTAACCTAAGATAAAAATTTCTTAGGCACGTTATAATTTCCTATCATATCTTCTTTTGTTTACAGTTAAGCAACTGATTTAAGAGATTTCGTTATTTTGACTTTTAAAAAAGGAATGACAGATACAGAATGACGGAAAGAAACAACCAATGACGGATAAGTTATGGCATGAAATAAAAATTATTTTTCTACGGTAATAGAAACCTTTGGATAGAAGTTTCAGAACTATATATTTAGAGATACGAAAAACTACAATTCAATCGTGGTTAAAAATTTAATTGATCAACCCGAAAAACCCGCTGTAGCGCTGAAGAGAAGCAAATGGTTTAATTCTCCAATTTAGGGGAATGTCTGACTAAAATAACAGAAATTTCCTACACCGAAAATAACTCAATTTTTAATGGCATAAAGGATTCCTTATCCTAGAAATTTTTTACGATCATTTACTCCTTTTTATTTGGCTTTGATTAAATATTCAAAGATATTTAAATTATCTCACACCTTAATGTTGTGCCTTTTATGAATGACATTGTGTTCATTTTCAAAATACCCATAATAAAATTAAAACTATAATAAATACAATTGTATTTTATATAATTTCCCGGGCATAAGTACCAAAAATGTAGATCACTTTTAAATAATTTTCACTTCTCAAACTCTTTCATTTAACTGTTATAATTATTTCATTTATATTTCAATCAAATTTTCCAATATAATAGAGAGATAAAATTATTATTCATAAGATATTATTTGAATAACTTTTCTTAATAACTTAAAACCGACAAAGAAAACTTCGGGAAAAAAAATTTCCAAGCACAGAGGAAAGAAACCGGGATACTGAGTTAACGATAGCGAAGCATGCAATTAAAACCTTCTCCGTAAAAAGCAAAACGTTTTAACTCCAAATCTAAAGAGTATTTTTTTACATTAAAGACTTTATCTCTGTCTAAATGTTTGAAAAAAATTTATGGAAATATAGGTTTTTTTTAAAACCTTTCTCAAAGCACTTAGTCAAAAGTCAAAGATGATAAATTTCCCTTTTTTCTATCGCAAAATTCATTATTACACTGGAACTTGTCAGGTCTGAAGGCTGCTTTGTCTCGATAGCATAACTAATAGAAGGTTTTTTTTATGTAAATCATAATACTTGTCTGAGCCCATCTTCGGCTCAACCAATCTCGGAATTCATTTTGCATTTATTTTGAAGAAATATATATTTTCAGTATTAGTGTAACGTTGCCTGTTAAATAAATCTTTTTTTAATAAAAAAAAATCTAACATACCTTCAGATGCTGTCATTACGGCTCCACTTTCACGCAACTCTTCCATTTTGGCCATTAAAGGCGCCAACCTGCAAACGATAATAAATATAATTATTAATATAAGGTCCATTAAATAGTCTGATATTAAGTTTATCCAATTAATCCGTGCATAAATCACCAATATTTTTAAATGGGTTTTCATCCAACAAAATTTTCAAAATTATTTGAACTCAACAAGGAAAGAATTAGCAATCTATATTCAAATTTCGATGCAGTCATTAATCAGCAGATAAAGATTAAATATAAGGCATCGTTCATTTTGCATTCTTATCTCAATGAACGACATCAAAGTTGCACGATATAAATTAAAAGGCATTAATTTTTCGCCACTCTTGCTTTATCATTTAAGCAAACACTTAATTAGTCTGTCGCCTTAGGCAAAATTCGAATTGAAAAAGGATCGATCCTTTTTGGCGTAGTTACCACTGCGTTGTAACCGACAAACCTCACTTTTATAAGTTATCTGAATAACCTTCTCTCAATTGCAGTGTCATTTCATAGCATACTGGTTTAACATAATGAGATCTCACCTCGAAGGATTAATGGATGAAGCATATCGTCGCTGTATATCTATTCGCAAACGGTCGCCCACACGACGGTATATTTCCATAAGAGTGGTGAAGGCTTGCTCTCGGACGTGGATGTTTTGATCCCCTAATAATTTGACTAAATGAGGCGTTAGTTTGTTTAATGCAATGGAATTTGATCCGTACCTGAAAAAAAACATCGCAATTAATTCCTCCCAAATTATTTTTTCCATTCAAGTTTAAAATTATGACTTAAAAGAAGTCATACATTTTTTAATCTTTTTCCCTAAATCTTATAATAGTAATCCATTCAATTGTTAATATATGGATTTTTAACTATCAATATTTTAGGTTAAGTACTTAACAAATCTAAAATAATTAACGAGAATAATATTTTTTTAGAAATTAAGGACATTTAAAAACAAATTAAGAAAGTAGGATAGGGTAATGAAATATTTTACTAAAGTCATATTTCGTTCTGTCAAAATTCAGATCTAGTTGATGAGTGTACTCACACATTTATTGTGTTGACAAGACATATCATTATCTCCTCTCTGACTTTTGAATTTTTATGCGAAAACGCAGAGCTCACTCTATCGAATAACTGTTGCGGCGTTAATACTTCTTTATCTAGAAATACCATCAGTAATGCTTGGGCTTTCTCTCTTACACTTTCATGACTGTCACCTGAAATACATAAAAAACAAAAAATTAATTTTTTGGCAGAAATATTTATTTATTTTTAATGCCATTTGGGAACTGTTTAGAATTTGAGGTGATGGGCAGCGTTAAAAAAGATAGTTTTTTACGTAACAGTAAGTCTAAACTCGCACCCCAAGTTAAAAGATAACAAGACACTTATCATCCCCTGGATTATGTATTTGGCACTGAAATTAAAAAATTTGAAGCCATATATATCAATAAATAATGTTTTGTCAGTGGGCTGCTGAGAAAAAATACTTCTAATAAAAATTCCGAAAAAATTAACTAATTGCAATAGTGCATGAGATTTAATTTGCAATAATTAATAATTACTTTTAAATTGCAAATAATTACTTTTGAATTCTCAGACTCTTTAAAGAAATATTTTAAATCCTGGCCATCCAATTATTTAACTTCAATTAAATTAGAGTCCTAATGAACATTAACAAACAATAAAATTTCAGGAACTATAACTGAATTACATTTAATCCTTTCACTGATTTATAATTGATGGTTTAATATGGGTGAACTTAATTAATTGTTTCATGAACCTCGAATAAATTATTTGACAAACCTAATCGATCAACTATAGCTGGACAAACGGTAGGAACATAAGGCTTGAAGTCGTTTTTCATTCGCTCCACCAGCGCTGTCATTATCTCCAAACCTTTTTGGGAAACCTGTAATAAAAAGCAAGTCATTTAACAAATATGCCGATGACAAATTTTCCATCGTCGCGCACCTTGACTAATTTCAAATGAATGGCAGATTGATAAGGACTTCAGAGTTTAAATTTTTAAGGAAATGTTTGATTAAGAGAAAATTTTCACATACAAAAATTTTTCAGATGACTAAAAACTAATTTTTAAACATTGGAAATATTTTTTTCTTAATGTCAGTGAATTTTATGAAACCCTAAGTACCCATTTTTACATTAATTCCAAATATCAACCCTTTTTCATATTTAAAAAAAATTCGTATATGTTACAAAGTTTTGTACGGAGAACTTTCAGCAAAACAGCGAATATGCAAAGGCCAAATTAAACAATTGCATCTGCCAATCATACATTTAACTAATTTAATGCCAAGGATCATTCTTACGTAAGTTATTTACCCGCCAATTTTGAAAATTATGTAAATGGCATGCAAGCGTTGGTCGAGAGGAAAATTTCCTTCAACTTTTTTTTTTTAGATAATTTCTATCTATTATTGTACACCGTTGAGAAAGAAACGAAATGGATGATGGGAATGAAATATTATTATAACAATGCATTGAATTTCAGGATATCCGGAAACGGTATTAACGCTAAGATGATGATTAAAGCCACTTAATACATCGGTAAAAATGGGCACAAAAAACTGCTTCTGCATTGCAGTTGATAGAATTCATTCCACAATGGCCTAATTCATCGGATCTAGTAAATTTTAAATTCTGTGAGCATTTTAGTTCCTACGCATTTGGCTTCACTAATGAGCAGCAAAAAAGTACCAAGATTTACGTTACGTATGGTGTACTCATCTGCTAGTGGGCAACTTACATATCCAACGCAATTGTACACGACAAGGTCTTACATAGATTAAAATACATTCGATTTTAGATTATTTTTTATTTTTGTTCATTCATTATGTGAATACTGAAAAACTGATATATTTTCAACCCCTTAATAAAAGCAAAAAGGCCGAGGGAACGTAAATGAAAATTTACAGGTAAGCCTTCTTCATGCAGGTTTACATTATTTATACTTTTTAATATTGCACAGTGAGAAGTATTGGGTCAGAAAGACATATGAAACATATCACAGTCAAATTTTCTTTATTTTTAGGCTGTTGTAAACAATGCAAAAAATAAACTTTTGAAGACAGAAAAAGAAAAACTCAAGAGACTTCAAATGGTGAATGCAACACAGGAGATTGTCGAAACCAAAATAGATTCTCCCTCTTGTCTACCACAAAAAAAAATATGCAGGGGCCATTCATTTTTTCATGCCTTTGGAAAAGAACATGAATCATTTACTTGTCTCTTCAATGTTGAAGAACATAATTCATTGAAAAATTTATTATTTTTTAAGTTGTTTTTTAAAATTGTTTTTAATCGATATTTTACTGTAAAATTAGGAATAGAAGCAAATATTATAATTACATTACAAGGACAAAGGGGCACAAAGGCTTGTGTTTCAATCCTGTCTTTACTTATTTTCATTGTTATTGAATTGATTAATTGTCAGTTGATTTAATTAAATTTAAAAATATCACACAAATAATAAAAAAGAAATTTACCTTGAAATTGCTGCAGGTGAGCCATGGCACTAGCTTGTCTATAAACTGCCCAATATCAGAGCACTCAATAGAATTGATGTTATTTCCTAAATAATTGAGTAAAGCATCTCCCAATGATAATCTGGAATATGTATCAGTGGTTCCAATTTTCTCACTAAAACCATCCATATCAGTTGGCACAGCCATCTTAAAAGTCTTTTAGAAATTTCAACTTTGCACTATTAAAACTGTTCAATTTCCAAGTAATTATTAAAGATTTTTGATCTGCAAAAAAGACAACCATTCACACTTTAAATATACAATGAAAGTGAGGAAGAAAAATGCTTTGGGTGACACTGTTTCATTATATAATGAAAAATACATGTTTAACTAATGTTTACCATTAATGCAAAACTCAGAAAATAAAATGGAAGGGAATTAGAATGTTAATTCCGCAACACTTAAATAAAACACTAATAGAGATATTAAAAAAGCTGAATTAAATCCATTTAAATTATTTCCCAATTTTGTGTTGTCATCAAATAGTTAAGCCAAATGCTACAAATTCAGTAATTTTTACAGCATTTGCTGATGCCTTCTAAAAAAAGATACATTAAAAAAATTCAGTGAATCATTAGTTTGTCAAATGTTAAATTTTTTCAAAAATAAAAACATAAGATAAGATAATAAGATCCTGCCATTTTACATGATATCTCGTAGTGGTTTTTCTAAAAGACATGACAATATTAAAGCAAAAAATTACTTGGATTTATTTAATTTACCAATCCCACCCTTGTATTAATTAAAAGCATACACAAAAAATATTCCTGTTTGGTTATTCAACGACCCCTGCAACCGCCATATTACTTCCCCAATGTTTTCATTACGAGGTACAGCAGATGAATTTTGTTAACGAGGAATCTTCGTTTTTATGAAATTAATCGAAATTAAGCTAATTGGGGACAAAATTGAACGTCACAAATTAATGATTCATGTTTTCTAGTCACAATAATGCATTAATGTCACCCTCAAAACTCATTATCTAAATAAATACGTTGGAAGATTCGCCGAAAAAGGGAAGATCATCCATTTATAAGATGATTTATATTTTGCATTTCAAAAACCTTAAGAAATCAATTTTATTTAACTACTAACTTTTCTATCACCTAATCTCACTCATTTTTATAATTTAAATGTCGATGTATATTAAAATTATAACATCCACTGTGTCTCACTTAATTCCAGAACAGAACTTCGACAGTCAAGTCACTTGTTTTTATCGAACATGGCGTCATGTCTTTGTTCGTTTAGTTAATGCTAAACATAGAGCGCTACTTATTTCTTCATTTTAAGTATTTTCCGTAAAGTTTAAAGTTTTAAAAATTTATTTTTTTAAAAATTTTATTTTATAACACCTAATTATTAAGTATTTGTCAAAAAAAATGATTTGACTCATATTCTTAAGCGGTCAATTGGCGAAATTTTGAATCCGTCTTGTTCCACTTCCGGTTTACAATCAAAATAACCTATTCTTCTACCAACTGTCGAAAATATTGCATTGGAAAGAAAATAATTTCACTTTTTACAAATTAAATAAAAGTTTTAATTTTACTTATTTATTAACGGCACCTGAATTAATTTAGTTTTAAAATTGACTATTTGACACTTAGGAGATTGACAAGAGCAATTCAGCTTAAGGTCACTTATATTTGTCGGTTTGGAATCAGTTATGGCATAATGCAGAAACGAGAATTTTAGGTGTTTTATATCTTTTTTTTTTAATTCAAAAAAGCGACCGATATTCATTAGAAAATGAGGAGAGTTAATGATGACTATCGATTAAGAGATCGTATTTTTTAGAATAATAGAATAAAACATTAAAAAATTTTGCTCGGGGGATTTTGACCTTAAATATATCAAAATTCTGAAAGTCTTATTCAGGTTGATGTCTAGATCATTTCCATTTCACTAGCTTTACTCAGCTAAAAACATCCTTTACTGATGTTTTTCTCTTATATTCGAGCTTTTTATTTTAGTCACATAAATTTTAAAAAGTGGTGGATGTGTTAATCAGAGGTAGGCGAGCAAAGTTGTGGGATAAAACTTTTTAAGTTAAGCACATAATTTTTTTTATTTTAAATTTAAGGCTTTAAAAAATTGAGCAGACTTTCATTAGTAAAATTTAACAATTTTTCCCGATTATATTCCCTGAATTTTTACCAATTTCCACTTTCGTCGTGTCAGAGAACTCTCGGGTGAGTTTTTGATCGCGAAGGCTGCGTTTATTTGTTTTTAACGGAACGGTTGAAGAGTTGAAAAAAGGAGGAAATTTAAATAATTTCGAGACTATTTACTTGGATAATTATTAAAGATGCTTAAAAAAACGTACGCGAAATTTTACTTCTTTATTTTTCACGGCTCTGCTTAACAGTTCGTCAGAGGAATATTTGCTGTAGAGAACATAACAATGCTTTACTGGAGAAGGGCGAAAATGTTTGACAGCAGATTTTTATTTCAGAAAATCGTATGTAAGGGACTTTGGTCTGTCTTCCAAACAAAGCAGGATGAGCACATTGGCGAAACACTTTTCCTCCAAGACTTCTGAAGTACCAGATCATACACACTCCCAAAATATGGGCACCCAACTCGCGAAAAAAAAAGTCTTGTTTGACGACACCAAGCTCGGATGTCCGGATTCGGAACCGGCACTCAAAGGAGGACTGGGGTTGACCTGTGACTTCAGGCTGTTTTCAAATAACAAATACTTCCACAGCACCACTTCGGTAGTGCCAAGCAAAATGATCTACTTCTGCGATTGGTATCCGGAGTTATTTGGAATCGATGAGGTGAGCTCTTGGGAAAATTTACAATGCCGAAACTACATCCCTTTTTCCCTGTAAAAATGATCAGTAGATCACTTCAGAAAAGAACTGTAATCCTACCCGATTTCCTTCAGGATGACATACCATCTTCGGAAGACGAAGAAGGATTGTTCGACATCGACTGGGATGACCTGGATGAGAAAGCCGACGCCCTCACGCCCTCACAACTGGACTTCATGCGGAAGGGATCGCAGGAAGACTACACGGATGAGGAACTTCGGGAAACCTGGAAGAGGAGTCAGATCCCTAGATATGGAAGGAGGGCTCGACAGAAGCCAATTCTGCAGGTGGACAACCGGAAGTTCGAGTGCATCTGCGACATAGATAAGAAATACTCTAGGCATCATATCCGCCACTTCGACATGGGGATGGAGGGGGAGGAATTGAGGACTCCCCATTTCAAGGCGTTTTGGGAAAACTACAAAGAGAAGACAGAAATGGCAGGTTTGTATTTGTGCGAATCTTCAAAAAAAAAGTTATGTCAAGCGTTATTCAGCAAAGATAATCGATAATGTTCGGATAAATAATTGTTGTTTTCTAGATTTACACCAGAATTCCAATTTATTCGAGAAGACAGTCGAAGAGCCCGTTGATGATACAACAGAGTTTTTCCGATTCAGCGCCATTTTTCCGAGTGCGAGGCCAAATCAAATACGAAAATTCAGAGATGAGATAAAAAAGACGTTCCGACCTTTGGATTGTAGAGAAGTAAGAAGGCAGGTCACGAAGTAGAAAACTCAATTTTTATGCCAATTTCTTATACATCCTTCTGCAAACCCTGAAACCCTTCTGCAAAATTTGAAATTTGTAAAGTTTCACGCAATGAGAAGATCTCCGCCATCTAAACCAAAGCTCACAAATTTGGTTTTCAGGTATCGAATGTCCTATGCCGAGGCGTTGTACTTGGAACTTCAAGAAGACCTGTATCTCGATTCTGCGGCATTTTTCAAGCATTTGATAATAAAAGATCACTTCTTGCATGAGGGCGCGAACCGAAGCGTCTACCTCAGGAACAGCAGACCCATGCTCAACAAACTCGTCGCCTTCTTAAAGTTGGCAGAAAAGCTATCGAGAATGGGTGGGCGTCGACCCTCGGACCTTCCGCAGCGCCCTTCAAGGGTTCATTCATTACAATTGTTTGCTTGTAGAGGAGTACCACAAAGAGGCCATCATACTGCTCAAAAGCGGGAAATACTTCAATGATCACGAAGAGGATTGGTGGTGGCTGGCGGAGGAACTGTACACAAAAGCCGTTAAAGTCAGTCAGCAGAGTGTCATCGATGGAGGGAAATCAGAAGCCATTGCGAATTACATCCTGGGAACGTTCCTTCTGGACTGCGGTCGGTGGCCATAGGAGCAATGTAGCGAAAGGGGTCTGTTTTGTAATCTCGTTAATCTCCGGATGCAGTTGGCAGAGTGCAACCCGCTCAAGAACACCTCCTGAAAGCTCGAGAACTTTCTCTGGGAAAGGACTGGAATGCCGGGAGAATTCTCAACAAAGTACAGGACCCACTGTACCAAGAGTGCGCCAACCACCTCTGTCGGGCACTAATCGCCGTCAGCAGGGATCTGAGAGAGAGCGGCAAGCCAGAACAGGCTCTGCCACTAATTCACCGCTCCCACAAACTCTGCAAAGAATGTAAGTGATGCAGACGAAAAATTTGCACAATCTTAAACAATTAAATGAACCCAAGGGTTGAAGTAATAAAAGTTATAAATGAATTGTTTCTAATCTGCAAATATGCATAATTTAGAAGGGGAAAACAAAATATGATGCACCGGTAATTTAAACCCTTCAGAACGTTATAGTGTTAATGCAGACACATCCGGTTCCAGCAAAAACTCCAAAACTAGATATAGAAATGGAAACTTATTATGAGTTGGGGATGACATACCATGAAGTGGGCATGTTAGATTGGGCGAAGGTCGCTTTCAGGAAGTTTATAGAAATCGCTAAATTACAAAATTACACTCGAAGTATTTGCGAGGGGCTGTTGGAACTGGCCATTTGCTTCCAAAGGTAACCAACCAAAGTTTCACGTGAGGAATGCACCAAATTAATGGATTGTCTCCTTAGCGAGGGCGATATGAATCGCTGCCATCATTATCTGCTCAGCTATTTGAACACGGCAGAGGCTAACAAGGATGAAAACCTGATCGCTTTTGCACATCGATATTTGGGAGAGTTTTATTTAAACACTGTAAGTTCTGATCGTATTCTGTGCTTAGGCTTTTTCATTTCCTCTTTATCAATCGCCTTCACTGACATTTTTTTTAACATTCGGCCTTTGTCATTCAGGGCAAGACGAAAGATGCCGAAGAGCACTTCCAGAAAGCATTTCTGTCTTATCTCGAACAGTGTGAAGAAGTTCGAAATATACCAATCGAACAACGCCGCCCCGGTGAGTCTGGCCTTGATTCCCACAGGCGTTGCATTCGAAAGAAAATCCTCTTATGATCTTTGCCTTTGTTTTAGAGCATCTCACCCTCCCCCTTGATGTCGAGCTCACAAGAACCTTGTCCGGACTGACTATAGGTGAGAACATTCACAATTTCTCTTGGCAGTTGCGCTCTCTCTCTTTTTAGTAAAGTCTTTGTTCACTTTAGGCGAGATAATGATGAAAAGCGTTCTCCATCTGATTATGAGATCGAAAAACATTCGCAATTACCAGGAAATGCTGCTGCTCCTCAAATGGAAGAACAGTGGCCAAGAAAGGACTCCTGAAACCTACCAGGAGATCCTCGACTTATCCACGACGGAAGGGGATGATACCTCCTATGTGTTCCAACAATCAGGCAAAATGGCTTTTATATACCTGGGAGACTGAGTTTTAAACATGATCAACCTTACACTTTTCCTTATTCTTTTACAGCTATGGACTTTGAATTGAACTCCATGTTTGACGATGAAGAATTTAATGAACTCAAAGCGGAAAGAAAAATAGCATTAGGCGAACTTTATTAGTTCGAATCATTACTTTTCTATTGGAAATACATTTTGCTGGACTTCAATATAATATTTATGAAAGAGAATAATCGATTTGGAAAAATTTTAGAATAACAGGGAAATAGATTTTGTGTTCGTACCCTTTAGGTTTTTGAAATGCCTTATAAAATAACCTAAAATGGATTTTCTTAGAATTTAATATTTATAAAACGTAAGTGATTATATGTGGACAGCAATTACAACCAATCTGCAGGAATTTCATCTTGGAAGACTTCAAGCAAAAAAGGAACGCATTTATACTGAACGAAGAACAAAGCGAACGCATTTATAAAGTAAATTTCATATGTTTTATTGAATCATTGGGACAAATAAATAATATAATTTTTTCAATTTAACTAAATCAATTTCACGTTTTATCCTTTGGCGGTCTCATATCTACTTTGGTTTTTTAAAGGAGAGTGAATAAGGATTTTTAAGCTCCGCTTCAGATTAAAAAAGATTTTCACAATATTTAGTCTTTATAAATTTCATTCAAAGCTCGACTTCAGGTAAATGTATTGAATTTAGGGATGTCCTCAAAGCATCCGTTCTTAGTGCCGAGACAAAATAACAAATAGAAATTTAAAAAACAAATAATTTATTTCGAAGGCGTGTTTGTTAGGTACAAACTGGATTCATTACCTTCAATCGAGAAAAGAGCTCAATGCCCTTTCAATACTGTTTTCATCTTTCCTTGGGATTAAAACGGAGGCTTGAAGGAGGGGAAAGGGGGATGAGAATAAAGAATGATAGCTGACAGGATGCAGTGTGATCGCAGGTCTTCGTCCGCCTTCCCCTCCCACACCCTCTCCTGAGCCAAGGCTAATGATAAAAGCACTTGATCCGATGTTTCGCCTGCGACAGTGAATCACTTCTTCGCCATGAGGGCATTCGAAAGCCAGTCCATCGCGGAATCGAGGCCTTCGTCCTTTGTTGCGGAAGTCTTAAATATTTGGAAAGTCCTATTTTTAAGAGCGTCTAGTCCCAAAGCTTGGTGAACTTCCGCTACACTTAAACAACCTTCCATGTCTTGTTTATTTGCTAAAACTAAAAGGATTGCACTTTTCAGCTCTTCTTCCTGCAAATAACAAATTTATGAATTAATTAAACACTCTTTCCATCCCAACAGTAATGACAAAATCTTATAATAAAATGAATCTTATAAAAATAAAATATATCCAACTAATATTATATATGCCTTCCAATACACAAATACAATTGATTTTTACTTTTAGATTAGTTTTTAATTAAAAAATAAGGCAACATAAGAATGTAAAGGATTAATTTAACCTTTAATATTGGCTTTTCTCAGGTGCAGATGGAAAGATTAACTTTTTAGGTATCAAATTAAAAAATCCATATCTAATTAGCATCAAATATGCTATCTTTTTTAATAGGAACCCTATTAAGAATGATCATTGTCATTTCATTTGCTCTTTCCCCATAACCTACTCTTAACATGTGAAGTAGTTCTTCTTTACTAATTCCAATCCTATCTCTGTCTGCACTGTCAACAACATAGATTATTGCATCAGTATTTGAGTAGTAACATCTCCAGTAAGGCCTGATGCTGGTTTGCCCTCCAAGGTCCCAGACTTGAAATTTCAAGTTTTTGTATGTGACTTGCTCTACATTGAAACCTATAGTTGGAATTGTTGTTACTACTTCTCCTACTTGTAACCTGCAACATTTCAAAAACCTTTATTTTTCCTCTGAAGTGGATTACTCCGACTGATGAAAATCAAATGTTTTAAACTCAGCAGATGCAGAACAAATAAATAGTAAATGCTCAGGCCTGACTTATATAGAGCAGCTCTTAAAGTAGCAAACTCCCACACATGTATTAGCATCATACAACAAAATTGGGATGATTTGTTTGTTCACACAGAATAATTAAAAACCCTTTCAATTTGCTCTATAAATTTAATTCTTTGTAACTTCTCAGCACATAAAATAAAGGAAGCTGACACACCCACCTATAGAGAATAGTGGTTTTTCCAGCACCATCCAACCCAAGAATTAATATTCTCATTTCTTTACTCCCAAATAAATTTTTAAAATAGCTTAGTAATCCTCCTATAATAAAAAGGAAACAATTAATTTTAAAACATTTTTCATGTCATTTTGCTTTTAATTGAAACTAAATCTTTCTCTTACATTCTCCAAATGACATCAAACTTAATTCAATAAATAGGGTGTCTTAAATTAATTTCTCACAAATTGAGTCAAAACTAACACATCACAATTTACAATTAAAATAGTTCTGCGATTCCAGTACACTTACGACTAGTCGCAACCACATCAAAATAACTTCAGAATTCATTTTTATCAAAACTCATAAAACTTATGATAAACAGATTTGTTTATCCATAATTTATGACAAACTTTATCAAAACAGAAAAAAAGGCCAGATTTAGTCAGGCCGAAAAAGGAAATCTATGTGAAATGAAAACCTTACCCATTGTTTATTTATATTTAGGTGCAATTTAGACGATTTTAAAGCCTCGTGATTTCCCTTTGATGAAGTCACCAACGAAAACTGAAAACAAACGAATACAGCATAAACCATCCCTCCTTCCAAAATGGCAGTATATACGTGTTCGGAATCATGGCGGTCGTTTCAAAATATCCAAATTACTCCTGTGAGAATGACACAACAACTTAAAGTTTCATATGCACTTAGACCCTTGTTACGGAAAAGCATCCCGTCTTAAAGTGTATAAACACTCTCGAAATGAATCTCTAAAAACCGGAAACTTGTCTCACCGTTTGTTAATCTACGGAATACTTTTGGGAAATCGTAAAAAAAATTTTAACGATTAAATCAATATTATTTCATGAATCTCATTAACAAAAAAATGTCTTAAAATCCAACGAATTGCCCGAATAAAAGCTGTTATTTGTGGTTGAATCATTTGATTCATTGCAATTTCAGGAACACATTTATAGAAAATCAGCAGAGTTTCTTAAATAAGAACATTTACTTTTCTTCGAAATTTTATATAACAAATTTTACATGCAAAACGATGCAAAAACCTGAAAAAAACCCACATGTGGAAGTATTTCTATTTTATGAGAAAATACTATATTTGATTACAATAAATTATTGTTTTAAAAAGTCAAGAGGGAGAACTGGGAAAAGGGAGAGAACATGATATTAGTAATTGCTCAATTTCTCATTCACAGAAAGAAGATTGTTTAGGATGAAAGAAATGTGCTTTCAATTAAAAAGACTAAATTGTTAATTTGTTAACAACATTCCCTAATGTGGGTTCTCAAGGAATATGTACTTTAATCCAAATTTCACGTGAAATACCAATATAATTACCGTTATGATTCTTTGAGGGCATTATACAGTACATATCGAAGGATACATCGACAATAATTGTCATATTTCAGTCCTTTGCTGCGATACTTCTTTTCCATATAAGTCATCCGCCATTTTTGGTGAAAAAATCGAACACTTGTTAGGGTTTAAATAGAAAAATTCGGAATGAAACACTAATGCCAAAGATAAGGGATTATTGATCACAAAACCACAAAATAAAATCTTTGGATAACGTCGGACGAGCAATGTTGCACTAAATGTTATGCTAACAATGCGATAAGTTCTGAAGAGCTCGAATTTTACTGTATGTGATGTCAATGCCAATCCTGCAATAATTGCTCTTAGAAAGCCCTCATTTTTCACTAGCTTTTCTACAAACAAACTGGCGGCATCTTCAGTACGCAAAATTTGAGTGGATCAGTTCCGCAACGTTTATCCATTTTTTTTATGTTTGCTTTGATTAAATAAACTTGTTTGGGAAAATGATAATATCACCATTTGATTGGATTTTTTGTATACTTTTTGTACCTTTTTTTTCCTAAAATATCTGATTCCATAATCTTTTTAAGTAAATAATTATCAAGATGATGGCAATAAAACTTACATCATTACAAAGTTTAATATGAAACCGCATTTTTTCTTATATTTACTCACAGTGCGGGTAAAATGAAAATTTCCCTAAATGATTTTCAGTTTGAAATCCCTAAACGAGGCTAATCAAATACAGTAAATTACCCACAAATTGTGACAGAACAGAAAATTTGGGGCTAAGGGCAGTCGATTTGTTACTGTAAAAAACTAACCCGTTTATTCCGTACTTTCTTTGTGAATATATATAAACCGGATGATAAAGAATTAAGAAAACTGAAAGAACATTAGAAACTATAGAATAATGATTTTCATTGAACTTGAATTTTTACACCAAATTTAATAGAGTTAAAGAAATGAGAAGTCCCTGATAATTTCTTCTTAATAGAAACAAAATGGATCAATATTAATCTACATTTACCCAGACTGAAAGAAAAATATTTTTAAATAAAATGTCTACTCATTTTTTATTAGTAAATATTCATTCACTTGAGAAGATAAAAAATAGCACTTCATTACGTGAAGCTTTGTGACGGCAATAAATAATCTTAACTGTTAGCTCAAAGCAATGGTTCTCAACCTTTTTGGGCTCGGGGGCACACTGGGAAATTTTTCATTGCTTTCTTGGAAACTTACATTACAAATTTCTTCCTCTTGATGCAAAGGGTGCATTTAATTAAGAGGGCCAATGGCGCCAGCGGGCCTGGGGTTGAGAACCACGGACCTAAGTATATAGACAATGAGAGAAGGGACATGGAAGCGAAAAAAAATCCGCCCCCAAGATTTAAACGTACTGATAATTTTCCGTAAGCAGCGGAGCGACTTCGACCCTCTGTAGTATTTGGTACTGGGTCATCCAATCAGTGCTATCGGGGCGAAATAACCCGAAGCATCGAACGCCCAGCACATCTACTAAGTTTTGGCAAGGGCCTCGGTCGAAGGGGCTTTTGGTCGAATGAATGTCGTTCCCCGGATGAAAGTGTTTGTACCTGCCGACGTTCATTCTTTCGTTCGTTGTCATCCCCAACCACGAAATCTGGAACGAAGACAAACAGAATAATAGAAAACCAATTTTCTTCTCCATTCCATCCAGACAAATTTAAATACCTGATATAACTGACAGCATAGAAGAGTTGCTACCCATATGGAATGTACGATGGCGTTGGCAGCCACCCACGAAACCCAACCCTCGCAAGACATGCAATCGCCGATGGCTGCCCAGAAACTCTTAGAGACCGGTGTGATATTGCATATTGCATTCCAATACTCTACTGCTCCGTAAACAACGAACACACACATAACTAATAGCGAACATAAGTAACCTAAGAAGTATTTGTGATTTTTTGCGCCTGTCGGAGGAAAACAACGGCCAGTATAAATTATTTATTCTGTCATGAAAGCATTCAAAAGTGGACTCACCAATGCAGTTTCCCACCCACGGACAATGATGATCAAACTTGGCTATGCACCTGTTACACATGGCGCAGTGCTTTGAACGTATGGGTCTGCGGACTAGGCAAGTACTGCAAAACCACTGCCGTTCAAAACCTCCCCTTTCCGCGAGTTCTATTATTGTCTGAAAAAACAGCAAAGAATATAAAATACCCTTTTTTAGACGGTGGGTTTTCTTCGATATGAGACTAACTCTGAATTTTTCTTCTTGAGTATAGGCGATGACTCCGGGGTCTCCCCTCCACGATTTGATAAAAAAGAACCAGAGTACACCGGAGAGTGATATAAAAGCTACTGTGACAAACGGAGAACATTTTGGTGCTATGTATAAGCTCCATGTGACATAAATCCAAACCTGGAACGTTTCAAAAAACATGTTGCGATCTTTCGTCAATACTCTCAAAAAGGTAACCTCAACTGAGTGACTCAACTCACCTTTGTGGCCAAATATACGGACATTGGCAGGATGTTGATGAGCCTATCGTCGAACAATACTTTTCCAGTGAAATGTATAATAATGTACAACAACAATATAATACCGAACTTAACTAAATAATCCAGGTGCGACTGCATTAGTAAGCCCACGACGTAAAACACAAAAAAAGGCGTTCCTAACATACTCCAATAGCGTAGTCTCTAGAAGGAGACGAAACATTTATTACTATTATTATTCAGAGCAGAGCGCCTAAATCAACTAAGATAATGTAGCAATAAATAAAATAAAAACATTAAATATAAATTTTAAGAATAAATTTAACTAGTTATTTTATTTTAAACAGATTTGCAAAGCGACGGACTTCATTATCATACAAATTTTATTTCTCAGTTTCTTCGCAGATACTCCAGGGCCGTAAATCTTACCTTGTCTCTCGTAAACCTGTGCAAGAAGAATCCGGAAGTAGGAATATCTTCTTTTATTTTTTCTAAAACTTTGGTACCAACCCAAATGGGAGCTTTGTCCTTGAGGATCATACTGCAAGGAGTGATTCCCTGTAAGAAATAAAAGCAAGAAAATTAAAAAGAAAGTCAATCATTTAAAAAATTAGTTTTAAACCTTTGCACTCGTACGCCGTAATATAATTATTATAATGTTTACTACCCTATGTTTATTAAACCATCAAAAAGATAAATACTTCCTTAAATTTATAATTGATTTTAATACTCTTATAATACAGTATACATGTTAATAATAACATTAATTATAAAAATTAGAAATTAATAATATGTTATTTATAATTAATTAATATTATAATAAAGCTAAAACTACAGGCTACATTATATTATGTAATATGAGTTGTACGTCGATGATTTACAAGTGCAAAGGGTTAAAGTTTTTATTAGATTAACGAAGCATCGTTTTTTGTCAAGTATTAGTATTTACCAAAGGAAAGTAAGCAAATAAAAATAAGAATTGATATTAGGGCGGAAAATTAAAGTGAAATAACCCAACACCGGGGGAGGGATTTAGGTTAAGTCTGATCAACCTGATTGTTTGGGATATGAAGGTCAGCGCCGCTCATGACTAATATATTCACAGCGACGTGGTTCCTAGCCTGTATCGCCCAATGAAGAGCTGTGTTTCCGTGGAATTTGTCTTGAGCTCCGGAGCAAGCCCCCAGCGTGAGCAACAGACGAGTCGGATCCAAACTGTAAACATCATACCTGGTTAAAAAATTAATTAAAATCAAAATCCCTTTCGCATTGTTTTCCTCTTGTTCCTACAACTCGAGCTGAAGAGCCATTCAGATAAAAAATCATTTATCTAAATGCACTTAATTAATTTGACCAAGTGTTGTTTGTGTCAAAGCAACACAATATCAGAAGAATGATTTACCTTGAAACCTTGTAAGAGCTCCACATGAGTGGAGTCATCCCATTCTTATCTTGTAAGTTTGGACTTAACCCTTTTGCGACTAGATAAGCTACAATGGCGGTGTGCCCAAATTGTGCTGCTAAATGTAAACAAGAGCAGCCCTCTCCATCTTTTATGGATGGATCTGCACCCATCTGCATGAGCAAAGTGACAGTTTGAAGGTGACCTTGCCTGAAACCAGTAATTTCCATTTTAAAATTGTTGGCTCTTTGGTAAACTGGATTACACCAATAACAAACTACTCAATTAATATCTGTTGTGGCTTAAAAAATACCTGGTAGCCCAATGAAGAGGTGTTGCTTGTAATTCCCCACCAATAGCATCAATAAGAGCTCCCTTTGAGACTAAATACTTAATTATTTCCTTTCTGTTGTTGATGGCAGCCCAATGTAAGAGGGTAACTGTCTCTGAATCGGGCTGATTGACATCATATCCTGCTTCTACGAGTTCTAATTGAGACAAAAATCATATATGCAAAATGCAGAAACAATACCATAAGACATTTTTAATAAAAATTTCTGCTCTTCCATTGCATGACAACAATGTTTACCTTTAACTCTATTAACAGCACCATATTGAGTTGCTTTAACTATATCAAAATTACTGCAATCAAGCTCTGCTAGTGGATCAGGTTTTGGTGGAGGTTCCTGAAAAAGAGCTGACTGATCTGTGTGATCGTCGATGCATCCCCCGTACTTGACAGTTGATTTTGCATTGCAAGAAGCCTGAAAGGAACAAAAAATAAAGAATAAAATTCGTTTACTTCTTAAGAGAAAAGTCCAATTAAATCAGGAGTTTAACTGAGGTGAATAACTCCAAACTAAAATAATAATAAAACTGTTTTTTATTTCTCAAAAAGGGTTGATTATTTTGATAGTGTGCCTAAAAAATTCGGAAGACGTCACATAAAAACTCACAAATATTTAAAATCCTAGCAAGCAGAAGCTAAAACACCAAACAAGCTTACCGAAAAAGACTGCAGTTTTTCAAATTTGTTCATATTTAAATCGATTTTTTACATTTTTCCCAAAGAGATTTAATAATACTGCAAAAAGCCGCCATGTTTTTTTTGTTTATTTGGTTCCACGTTATTATCCGAGCGTGTCTCAAGATTCGCGGTTGTCATTGGCGAATGTTCAAAACTCTGGTTTTGAAAAGAAATTTTAGATATGCCAAAACGAAATTTTAAATGCTTTCCGCTGTCATTCTATAATGTCAGTGTTGTGTTTTAACCAACCCATTCTTATTTTCTCTTTTGCAAAAGATAAACGACTTACTAGGGAACATGTTTTTTTTATTTTAAAGAAATAAAGGAAACCGAAAAAATGAAAAAGAATTCACTGTAGTAAAATGATCAATAATGAGTTAAAACATTCCGGGCGGTATTTCAGACAACATACGAGGCAAGAATATTTCAGACATAAAAAAATTGATTAGCAGGAACTTTGAAAAACACGTTAATATTTACCAAGCGTGAAATACGGAGCCTTTAAATTCGGCGACTTTTAGGCGATGTTATTATGTTGGCAACACTGTTATTAAATGTATGTTTACTCTATGATGAAATAACTCGCTCTAGATGAACACTGTTCTGGAGAACTTCGTGTTTTGTCGCGCCATGTATTCAAATTATGATGGAAATGTGTTAATTATATTCGCTTAGGATTAACCTTAATTTAGTTTTGGCTTGGGTTGGAGATGATAATTCAAAGCAAAAAAATTTTTGTAGTAGCTCGGCGGAAATAAGGTGAGTTCTTAAATTTTATTCGTGAGGAATTTTTTCTGTAGACTTTGAATGATTCTAACATTAAATTATGACAGATTAGTTGTAAAACAACAAAGGTATTGATGTTTTAATTAAGAAGGACGTGCACTATAAATGTACTGTGCTGAAATGCTGCAAAAGTGATTTTTATAGGTTTTTTAGAGAGAAACTTGCTGTCGAAAACCCGCCATTTTACCATCAACAAGTGTTTACTTGTTGATCCTCTCAGCGAGAAAAAGCTGGACTTGATTATTTCAATTTTTCAATAATTTCAGTCGAATATTAAAAGCAGGGGGGTGGAAAAGAAGTTAATTTTTCGTCTTAAACAGTTCCGCTTCTAGAGTAAGACGTGTCAATGGCTAGAGCGGTCCATCTCTATCCATATGTGGTCACATCAAACCTGTGGAATTTCTAGCCCGAGGCAAATAAGTCAAAACAAGGGACAGGTACTACTAAATGTCCTGAAAACATTCCATTCAACTTTTTTTTTCCTTTTCACTGTGTTATTATATTTTTTTTAAGTGTGATCAAAAATTCTTTATGCTTTTTATTCATGTCTATCGTTTAAATCTTTTCGTGGGTTCGAAGAATTTTATTTCTTTTAATTTTTTGGGGTCATGAATGAAAAACAGAACAGATAACTATTTTGAGATTTATTCATGTTGCAACTTATAATATGATTTTTGTTGTTAAAAATTATTTTTTGGTACTGAGTTATTAATTGCCTTAATAATTTGGGTTATTAATTGTTTGTGATGTTGTTAATAAAAAAGAGCTACTGATGATATGTCAGTATGAAAAAAAATAGTTTTTGAAGCAAAAAAGGAGTTTTATGATTGCTTAAAATTCACTTGATTTATTTCCTAAAGAATTCTTCTAATTTCAGATTTTATACAATGCAAAATTTTTATATAATCAATTCCCAATTTTTTTTTGACTTATCAATTGACATGAGGTATTCTGAAATCACATTTAGGACTTTTGTTGGAAATAAAATGATGACTTTATTTATGTAAGAAATTCAAACCTTGGCATAAGTTATCTTAAAATTTTTGTTTGCTTTGGAAACTTTAGAATGAGGGTCAGATGGCAATATTTAATACAGCTCATGTTTTTGACGTCATTTGAAGACAGGGTGAAAATTTATGAAGTCATTCTCTTAAGAAGTTCAAAATATTAAAATTTCAGCAATTTGAATTTTTAATATAGAGGAGTGATTCATAGAGGTCAGTTTTGAAATCCATTTATGTCTTTAAAACCAACTTTTACTGGGGTATTTGTTGTAAATTTCCATTCAGCTAATATCAGCTTAATTTTAATTAGTTTAGCTCAGTCTCATATTAAGCTGAAATTTAAATAAAAAAATGAAAGTTTAAATTAGTTTAAATAAAAATAAATCAGGGAGGTTGTAGTAAAGTTAAATCAACTTTTATTTCTTTACAGTTCTAGGTTAAATTTTGCTGATGGAAATCATACAGTGAATGCAGATAATTTACTGTATATTTTGCAGTAAATCGCAAAATATAGATTATAGTTTTATAGATCATTTTTGAGTCACAGATAAAATGTGTAGAAACGAATAATATCCTGTTTATTTCCCCAATAAACAAAGGCAATTTTGGTTAAAATGTTGTCGCTATTTCTTTAAATAGTCATTACATGTTCACTAAGAAGCAGAACGATAAAAAAAAATATGAAATTTTTATCTTGTCAGGCGTTTATTATGACAACAAGTTTGCGCAGGTGGTTGCTCACTGATAGGATCGGAGCTTTACTGGGGGGAAATCCTGATCATCTTCGAGAGGATTGCGAAGTTAATCTTCGAGGTCAGAGCCTTCTTATTGTTAAATTTGTGCCACGAAATTGATGACTACAACAATTTGAAAAAACAGTAAGGAATAAGTGGAATAACTTGTCCCGAAGTCGTATATTATCAATTATTTTTTATAATGTAAAAAGAGGCTCATTTAAGTGTGGTTTTTTTAAAGGGGGGAAGCACATTTGATACTTTTCCTCATTTGGCTCTGATTATGTTTTAATTCCTTCTTAATTTTACTGAGAGTTGGAAAAGAAGTGAAAATGTGCGGCCAATGACAAAGAAAACAGCTGTGGAGATGTAAAAAAAAAAACAAAAAACAGCAAATAATCACTTTTATGTCTTTTTACTTTTCATAATTCTTTGGACTTTTTGTTTTGAGTGATTATCGATTGGTCGAAGTCTTAATAATGTCGATTATAGAAATGGAATATTAATTTTATTATTTGGATCTGCACACCTTTATTTAAGAAAATGAATAAGAATTATGTGAGTAATAAAAATATTTTTCATATTTATACTTAGGATTATACATGAAAATATTTACATTAAATTTAGCAACATAAATGTCTTAATTATAATAATATCCCCCCACATATTATTATATACAAATATAAAGAAAATACAAAATAAATTGAAGCTATTCTGTTACAGTAGTAAAGATAACAGAAACAAACAATCCGTATCCATAAGCGAAAAGAGAGGTTGGTGGGTAAAGCTACTCGGAATGCAATGGCGGAGGAAGGACCCAGAATCAGTTCCAGAGCATTTCTTCTCTTGCCATTAATTAGGGGCCTAGCGGTGATTAGACACATCCACTTTCGATTCCCCCCGTCCCCAGGGCTCCAAAAACGTTGTTCGCATCCCAATGATTAAACAAAAACCAGTGCCCATCACATTTGTCACGGATGGCAGTCACAGAACATTCGAGCATGTCAGTCGAATCGGACAGTTTCATTTTATCGAAATGGAGGACAATTAGGCGAAAGGGCTCGGCGGTGAGCACCGCCTTAAATATATTTGGTCAAACGTGCAATTTACATGGAAGTTAGGGGGTCGTGCGAAACCTATTTTTGGGTAAAGGGTTCATGGCGTTTTTTTAGGGAAGCCCCGGTTTTAGGACTGTGCCCTTGGTCAATTTTTTATCGCCTTTGCCTTTTTTAAGTGCTACCTGTTTGTATGAGTGAAATTATTCTCCCCATTCGGTGATTTGAACTCGCTTGTTTTTATTCTTTGGATATGTTTTTCTGTTTGGGAAAAGTTCATAGGTAATTTACTACCTAAGGGCAATACCATACGCATTCGCACGGTGGAATAGTTTGGCGATAAATTTTTATGTTTCGAAATATCTTTGGAATAATAAATTATAAAAAAATCCAATAAAAATGCAAATCACACGTGTTCTAAAATAATTAAAATTATGTGAAAAACGCATAAAAGAAATCAGTAGGGAAATTTTTTAAAAATATAGATTCGTCAGAGCCAAAAAATTGTAGGATTTTTTTCCGACAAAGAATTGACGACATTGAGTCGGTAAAATTTGGGGTGTGCAGATTCCAAAATCGGCATCAGAAGAAAACCTTGGCATTAGCTGGCATCGGAGGAAAAGGAGAGTTTGCCTGGGCAAAACGTGTAGCATTCGATTTATACGGTACCTCCGCAGGGGGCCCAGGTTTTGCGATTCTACGCGCCTCAGGGGGACGGGGCCCGATTCGTAATTATTCGGCAGCGGAGGGGTTTCATTTGTGAAACTGGATTCGGTCGCTGAAAAAAGAACTCGATAATATTCGAGTGGCGCCAAGCAAGTCCTCCACCTCGTTCCACAAATGTGGGAAGCACTTCTCATTGAATACCGTCAAGGCATAGTTGTTTTGCTTATTTAGTTAAGCACTATGGGGGGGGGGGGTTTGGTAATTGACTCTTCTGTCTACGAAAAAGAAAAGAATTTGTATTTGTGAGAAAATAAGGAATGTTCGATATTAAGGAACCTTGACATGTGGGTGATAGTTCCCGAGATTTTATGTTAAAAGGTTTTCCTAAATAGTCCAGCCGGCCTTATCATCCGCTTTATTAACTGTTCCTGTTTTTAGTATATAAGTCCTGTTATTAGTTAATAATGTTACTTACCTTCGCGGTCGTCTCCCGTCTAAGAGTTAAGTAGCTTTTCTCACTTCCTCTTTACTCCCTTGTGTCTCGCGATTCGATGGGAGACACAAGGGAGTACATGAACCAATAATGTATTTGTAGTTGCCAGGTCATGTAAACCTTGACTCCCGTGAAACGCACTTAGGCAGAAGTTTTTTCTAATTGGTTATGCTTTATAGTGAAACTTTGACAGTTGTGCACATTGAAGGGAAAGAAATGAACTGAGAAAGGCCAGAGGACGAAAGATAAATGGATGGAATGGAAATAAAATAGAGCGAAAAGGGCTAATTATAAATCACGCATAATCATACACGATGCGAAATGCCTCCCTCTCTCAGTTTTATTTAAGTCCATTTTATAAAAGCTTTTAAAAAATACGCCCAAAAAAATGCCGCCCCGTCCCTCCCAACTGGGTGAACTCCGACCCCGTTTTTTTGCTTCCGTCATTCTTTTTCTTTCGGTTTTTCGTTGTCAAATTTTGCGGTGTATTTTTCTGCAGGAGTATTTTCACGAATTTGTACTATACGGCTGCGTAACCTTTTGCGCCCATTTTTCGAGAGTACCATGGAGTGCGCTTTGTCAAAAGGGGTTTGAATGGATGTTGTGGTTGATGACCTCCTTTATTCAGAAAACAGGAGCATATCAAATTTTGTCTTGGTTACAGTGGACCGCCTGGAGTGAAAAGCTTAAGAGCACAGTCACTAAAAATATCGCGAAATTCTTTTGGCCAATAACAGAAACTTGAAATGGCCAAGTTAGAGTTTTGGGTTTGGCCAACAAAATAATATAAGAGAAAATTTTGTTGCAGCAGCTGCGAGCGTTAGATAATAATGATGATTGTAATTGAGTTTGATCGCATTCACGGTAACTAAAATAATAGCGTTTTAAGTATGGAATCCCCTGGAGGCTCCTCCATTTCACGGGCTCTTCATTATTTAGAGGCCGGATTATTCATTTTTTAATACAATTTTTAAACGATCACTATTTCGTTTCCGGTCGAAAGATTTTCGAATTTTTTTCATTCTCCCATTTCGAATTCGTTTGTTCGTTCTTTTTCGGCGTGACCGCTCGATTTGAATGAATTTTTTCCATTTGGGAAATTGATGATTTTTCATGATTTTTTCAGCTTGTCCATAAAGAAATTTTTACCGAGCTTAAGTGAGAGTCTGACTTTTCGGGGGCCTTGTCCTCTTTCAAGGATTCCCACCATCCTGGGCCTTAACCTTAGTGCGGTTTCGTGGCGTGGAAAATCGCGACTAAGGTCGCACCTGCCCCGTAGGCATCGGGGCCCCAATTGGTTCAGCAGTTTGGATGAAATCTATTTTTTTTTTTGGTGATACCACAGATTGATTGCGCCCAATGTCTCACGGTTTCATTTGTCCTAATGTTGCATTCGTCCGTTCGATTGCACTCAGCGATGACAGAGAATTTCCCGAGCGAAAGGCAGTTAACTCTTTCTATCACTTTAAAAGAATACTTGTCTCGCAACAATGTTAAAAGATAAAATTAGGAGGAAAGTGGGCGGGTCAGGCTGACCAGCCGGCCGGCCGGCGCTGAAAAAATTTTTCTCCCGACATTTATCTCCCGGTTTTTGTTTTGCAGGAAAGCAAAATGTCTGGCGCGAGGCCTCACCCCGTGGCGGAGTTCAAAGACATCGAGCACTACAGGAGCCCCCTGAGTCCGGTCTGCATCACGGAAGGCACCCATGAGATAGTGCGGCCGAAACCCCGAAGGTTCGTACCTATTTGGGATTGATCGCGGTAGAAAGCACGGCGGGGAGGTCAGCCGGGGTCATTCGGATGACACGTGAAATGAGGACGTGGGGCTTAACGAATGTTAATTCAAAGGGTAATTCTCTTTCTCTAGACTTCGTTAGGAATGTAGGCGCAGTTCCGTGGAAGTAGCAATTACGCTTGGCATAAATCGCGCCTACGAAAAGCAGTAATGATGGTTGGAAGAAAGGTGGTGACCTTGGGCAACAAGTCATTCCTGAGGTGCACAAGAAAAAAGCTGTCTTTCTTGAGTGGTAGGGTTGGGGCGGGCCCGGGGATTTGATTACGTAAAAATAGTTGAAATGGTTGGGTTGAAGTAAGTTCATTTATTAGATAATGACGGTGAGTATTTTTTCCTTGGGGGAGGGTCTTATACACCCTCATGGCGGTCGGCCATGCGCAAACGCATTCCCCGGAGCAGAAAAAATTGGCAAATCAACAGGCATTCCGCAATATTTAATTATTTCTCCGGAATTTGGAGGAATCTACCTGCTACAATTTATTATATGCGAAGAACTGGTTTGTAATTTTGTTCATTGTATTCCGCTAAAAAAAAGTAAAATTTCTAAATGGTGTGTAAAGTGGGGGAAGAGTCTGGTTTTTACAAATACTTCCTTAAATTTATTATTTGTCAGAGTACAACTCTTGGATTTCCTATCGTTAGGCCGTCTAAACGACTCAGGGGAATGCAAACAGCTTGAAGAAGAATAAAATTTAATGTAATAACCGCATAAAATCAAAAAAATTGGGCTATTATTTTTTTTAGATTGTTAAACAGTAAATGAAGTGGAACTAATCATTTATTGCTTATTGTCATTAATCGTTCGTATAAGCGTTAGGATTTTTGTCCATGTCTCAATTTCTTCCATATGTTCGAAAAAAGACTTTTTATTTGAATAATAGACAAACCTTCGAAGACGATGATCAGGAAAATAAGGGAGTGGACCTACGAAAGCGAGTGGCCATTTTTCTAAAAATAATTTCATTGACTCTGCTTTACTTAAAAATCAATAACGAACCATTATTTATTCGGGTTCTCAAAGTGTTTTTGCAATGAATATAATACGGAATCTTTGAGGATTGCAGTGATTTTAGATATCTTTTCAGGCGGAAAACTTTTTAAACTTGTGTCCGTCTGGGCTGGGAATGAATGAGAGAAAGAACCGGCACGAGTAATTTCCTGGGGGTATTTTACATCCTATAATGAAATTTCGGTTTGATGGGTATTACGGAACCATCCAGCCGGGGCCGTACCTGAGGGCAGGATTTCCGTGGAGAACGCAAGAATTTTGATTTAATTAGATCCGAACGTAAAATTTAAAGAAATTGGAATGTTCCACGCTTAAGAACTCCAGACAAGGGCTTCCTGAATTTACCTAATTACGGCCTCTGGGGGCATTGGATGAAGAAATGGTCGTCCTGGTTTGGAAAAACTCCCTTTGGCAGCAGCAGATGGTTCGGTAGGAACAATTGATGTCATCATTTGGAACCCCCATATAACTGACACTGACAAACAATATCGTATAATGTTTCCTTTGAAGCTTCGACATTTTTTTATTGCATCAGGGCATCGGTTATTTTTGCCAAATTGAATATTTTTAAATAAATAAAAAAATATAATGAAAGAAGGAAAGTGTTAGCAGTGGAAAATCCTCGACATAATTATGAGAAACGTGGCGTCATTGTCTTTGTCCGGAAGGACAGGTTCAAGGTTCGCGGGAAGGGTGTCTTCTAAAGGATAATGATCTCTCTCTTTAGTACACTTAAGGCAAAAACGAGCTTGAAAATCGTAAATGATATCAATTATTTATCGCCACCTCTGCATCAGGCGAAGTGTATCTCATTCGGCCGCATTCATCTTTTTTCCGTCACCTGCAGGCCATCGCTAATCTCATATATTTATACAAAATAGATTATTACCTCGAATATTTTCCAAATGGACGCCTAATATCTCCAGAGTTACTCCAAAGTTGGGGGATTTGGATTATGGTGTAAGCAAAAGACGAACCTAATGACGAATACGAAATTCGAGGTTTCTTCTTTTAAGTTTTTCGTGCTGGAGACGGCGTTGAGTTATGGATTCGAAATAAATGTGAGGCTAAAATTCGGAAGAGTGTCAGGTAGGGCGAGGGGAGGGTGAAGAAGCAAATTAAAATAGTTAAACGCATGAGAAATTAATTTCTCGGAAGTTCTGGGTTGAGATAAACCGGAGCAAAGGCCGGGTTGGTTTCGGAGCCTGGAAATAAATATTTACGATTTCATGCCTAAAATAGTGTGGAGTTCCTCTGACCGGCTGACATTTTTTCAAAGATTGGTTGAAAATTTCATTTTTTCATCCACGATGTGTATTTTACTCGTTATCTTTTCGCACAGACCAAAAAAAAAACTCTTCAAGGTGGTTTTAAAGAGGCTTAGAATATGTGCGTAATTCGACAGTCATTTTTTACCCGCATTAACAGTTTTAAATTCATTTGAATTTATGCATAAATTAAGAAGTTTAATGCAAATGTACGGTATATTTATTTTAGTCCCTCATATGCATCGAGGAGGTTGCCTTTTATGTTTTGCTTTTTAAAATCCCGATTTCGTGATTCGAACTGGAATTGTCATTGTTAAGGATTTTGGAATCAGAATCATGTCACTTTTAATTATGAAAATGAGCAGTTAATATTTTCCTTAAATTTTTTATTTCGAGTTTGCCATTTTTTGACAGTTCGAATTGACTTGATTACATTTATTGTTCCGCTTAAGAGAAAACACTTCTAGGTATCAGGTCTCCTCCTCTTGTGGGTCATTGATGTTCCCCTCCCCCCTCCCCTGTCGCTTTTGTCTCAAAGAATTTTAATTGGTTTTCTGAAACCCAGGAATTCCCACTTTCTTTTCGATGGCCATTGTTTTCTCTCTCTGTCTTTGTCTCCATCATTATTTCTTTCTCTGTATTTTACTATGCGAAGAAGATTCATTTTCACTCGTGTGATGAAACTCATTTCAAAATGAAATAATTATTACATGCGAGTTTTTATTAAATAAAAGTCGCATAAGCGTTTATGCGCGCGTGGGAATTACTTTCTGAGAAGAGTTCTTTCTTCCCCTTTCTTCTTCTGGCTCAGTCTGTTCGAGCTCTCGCATGAGAATGTTCGCTTCGGGGGGCGTATACTTGCAAAAATGCCCTGGAGAGGAAAAACCGGGAAAGCACGCGAATAAATGCAGGTGTTGGATTTGCAGGGAGCTCGGTCCCTGGGGAAAGGGACCGGTTTCGATTGGGGATGCCGGGGTTCGGGAAAATTTTATTCTGAAGGCGAAAGTCGACTGGAATAAGGGCGAGAGGTAAGAGAATGCTCCTGAAGTGGTAAAGGTTGATTAATTAAAACGTGGAAATATTTTTAGTTTTTAAGGGTTTTAGAAAAACATTTATTTTATGATTCTTGATTCAGAATGCATAAAATCGTTAACTTGTAATTTAAATTTGATGGTCGCAATATGTGATTTTAGATTATTCTCGTTAAAATTTCTAAGAAATTGATTTCAGGTGTCAAAATTGGATGTTATGATATGTGGTCGGGCAGATATATTTTGATGTCCTCTTTTCGTACAGTCGTTCAAAAGGAGTGGTCAAAGTGACTGCTTTGGCTATTCCAGTATTAAAATGGTGTAATTAACAGGAGCAATTTAATTTGGCAGGCCTGGCGGCAGAACAATCGAGCAACCGTACATATCCTACCAAACATCGACGTCAACGCCGGTTAAACCACAACCCATCGAACACACAGTGACCTCATTGGCGACCCAAAGGTCACTTCTTCAAAGCGGTCACTCGACGTCGCCAAATTCTACCTCATTCGTCACGAGCAGCCCGTCGATATTCCAGTCGAACAACAAGTACATAGAGAAGGACAACTACCCAATCGAGAACAAAACGAAGTTGAGTCTGCCCCCCGAGCCGGAGCGTCTGAGGTTGAAAATGCCGGAAAAGAGCTTTTCAAATGAGAAACTGTGCGAGAAAAACGCGAGGTTGCGGCTGTCGCAAGAAGGACTGTACGACAGGAGCGAAAGAGTGCAAAACGAGCGGCTGTGTCTGTCCTCGGAGCGTTTGAATCACAATTTCAACGAGAGGAACGACGAGCGGAAGTATCAGTCGAGTTTCGTGAACGAACAGAATCGGAACAACCTGATTGACATGGATCTTTTGTCTAAGGACAAATGCTTCAGGAACGATCAGATAAAGGAGAGGTCGTACAAGTCGCAGGAGAATCTGAATTTCAAGTACCAACAGCAAAAGAACAAGAACTCTCCTACTTTTCAAGAGCAGAAGGAAAAATTCCTTCAGGAGCTGAAGGAGAAGGGGAACGGAGCGGGCGACAAACATTTCAAAAACGTTAAAAACGATTCCGATAAATTTCAGAAAAATCCTATTTTAAAGGACATCAAAGACAAAAAATTGGGAACCGGTTCCCGGAGAAATATTTCGAACTTTCTCGCGGCGAAAAACATTCCGGAAAATTTCAGCCCGGGCCCTCAGCTTGTTCCCGAGCGGGATTTGAACCCGGGACCCCTGCGAAACTGTGAGGTTGATTTCTT
This sequence comes from Brueelia nebulosa, assembly GCA_028293925.1. Classification (NCBI taxonomy): domain Eukaryota; kingdom Metazoa; phylum Arthropoda; class Insecta; order Psocodea; family Philopteridae; genus Brueelia; species Brueelia nebulosa. Next base: position 155,686 of record JAQIBA010000172.1, on the reverse strand, counting down.
CGTCAGTTCTCAATTCGACCCCGGCAACTTCGCTCAAAAACTAGAAGATTTAGACATAAAACACGAGGAGTATTTTCGGTCTTCGAGAGAGTCATCGGATTCGCTCCACGAGCCGAGCAAAGACGACGGAAAGGTCAAACAGGAGCAAGACGCCCTGAAAGAAAACGACAAGTGCAATCGTTTGGAATCGAAAGGGGAAAACTTGAGCAGGAGCAGAAACGAGATTCATTCGGAAAACAACTACGAGAACGTCGAGGTGCGGGGCTCCCCGAAAAACTCCCAAAACCACGAGAACGAAGTCCGGGAAAAGGGAAACTACCACAAAAGAGAGCAAAAGTCGCCGGAGAAGGCGTACACCTCCGGCAAAAAGGACCACAGCCCGGATCTGAACGTCGATGAAAGCATCATACTCGTTCCGTCCGATTTCGACAGCGCCAGTCAAAAAAATTTGGTCGTGAAACCGCTCAGTTCAGCCGTGCGAACGTCGAACGCCAACAACTCTCGCCACTCGACGAGGAATGCCGGAAAGAGTTATCTGAGTGCGAGAAACGGTGGGGGTAACTCTCCGGATAAAAGCGCCAACGACAGCAACTTCCCCTTCAGACAAACAGACGCGAGTCCCGGGAAAGACTGTGTAAAGTCGACCGGTTCGTCCGCCATCAACAAAAGTGTGCCTCAGGTGAACAAACAGGTGAAGAGCCTGAACGGGGCTAAGGTCGTGCCTTCGAGACAGACGAACGGCATTTCGAATAACAATAGTTCGGGATTGAGGAGTCAAAGGTTACCGCACAGACATGTCAGCGAGGAGGAGCTGCGGTTGCTGCAGGTTAGTGACAAGTCGCAGCTCAGCCATTTTCGGGTGTTTTTGGTAATGAAGTTTAACTGTTTCAGCGGAGGCAGGACGCCGGAAGCTCAAGCGATGAAACGCGGTCGTCAGGTCACGCTTCCATGTCAGACACCCTGAGCAGTTCTCCTGGACTCACGGAAAGGCATCAGCACTTCCGGTCGCCTTTGAATTCCGTCCCGGAGGATGAGAAACTGACAGCGAGCATATCGCCCAACCTGGCACAAAGTTCCTCTCAGCAAGCTCAGGTCGGGAAGGGGAGAGGGAAGAATCAGCAGAGCAGGAATCGACACAGAGCAACCCCTGCCAAGGTTCGTTGGGAGGAAATCCACCCCCGATTGCAGGTTTGATTGGTGTTTCTGTTGCAGTTGGTACCTGCAGGGTCGGGGCTGGAAGACATCAAGCTGGCCATACAGCAGCTGACGCTCAAGTCCGGAGGGTATTCCACCTCGACGTATTCCAGTCAGTCCGGTAGCGAATCCAGCGAGCCGGCCGTTCGTCGTCTGATGCGACATTCCTCTCTGGAGACCATAAACACGAACGTAACGACCGCCGACGAGTTCATGTGGGTCGACTCTCACAACAGGTACGCTGTCGCCGTGGTATACTGTGATGTTCATCCCCGAGTCTCCTAAACTTGCCGTTTTGCAGGTTAGTGGAAGTGCAACAGCTCCCCTGGTCCAATCACTGCGTTTATCGGGTCCTCGCCAGCGGAAGGACCAAGGACATCTGTCAAAGGGTTTCCATGGAAACGATCCCCCGGCTCTCGTACCTCCTGCAGCGAGCGCTCGTGCGAATAGCCAGGGAAGCACAGCGATTGTCTAAAAACTTAGGAATATGTTCCAAGCAGGAAATATCGAGCTCTCTGAGGATCACACTATGTCCCGCCCTGTCCGACTCGTGCACGAAGGTTTGTGAATGCCCGGAGAATCGATCAGCCATTTTCAATTTAAATAACTGTTTCTGTTTTGTCAGGCATGCTTGAGGTCTGCCGCCATGTTCGCCGTTTCCGGAGACCAAATGAGACAGAGTAAATCCAACCGAGCGGGTTTGCAGCTGTCGGTGGGGCGTTTCCACAGGTGGATGGCAGACGTTAGAATTGCCAAATTCATTCACGAGTAAGTTGCCTCGTAAATTTGCCAATTCCATATTACCTTATATTATATTATATTATTTGGTCGCAGATACGCTGCCGTTTACTTTGCCGCCGGGATGGAAAATCTGCTGGAGGAACTCGTTATTCAGTGCATGCCCAACGACAACGAAAAAATGCTGACAGCGACCATATTAGAGCATGCGATCGCCAACAACGGCGATTTGTGGGGCCTCCTACAGCCCTACGCTCACCTAAACGCGGGGAGAGTCGCATCGGGCGCATTGGCGATGCCCCGTTGGGACTCCATGTCCTCGGTCAGCACCGAATCCACGCATACCTCAAAGAATTCCAGCAAATCCTTGCAACAGTCTCTGGTTACCACTTGCGTAGGCTCCACCGATCAGCTCCGAGGTTTGATAAACAAAATCACGACCCTTCAGCTCCACCGGCAGGTCATCAGCTGGAGCAACAGCGCCATCAACACTTTGTTTTACTTCATGAGGTGTTCGCAGCTGGAGCACGGCGAGCACCAGATTCAGGAGTTGGTCTATGAAAGAACCTACGTTGTTCTCCCCCCATTGGTGGAGTGGGTGAGAGTGAGCAGCGCTCATGCTGAACATCGCCATTCCGCCGTTATAGATCAGGACGATGTAATGCAGGCGGCGCGACTTCTCCTTCCAGGGGTGGACTGCCCCGTCAGGCAGTTGGGGTATGTTTCCTGGAAATATGAAAAAAGGAAACGCGAAAGCTCAGTCGTTTGATTTATTACGTTCGCTTTTTAGACAAGAAGAAGGCGGACACGAATCCGATTGCGCGAGGAAAGTAAAAATAGAAGCGGCGTTCAAACTTTTGACGAGTGGGCGGGCGGAATTGATACCGCACGCCGTTTCATTGTTACCTGCCTCTAAGATAAATTGCGTCAATGAAGCCGGGTTGTCCGCGCTCATGCTGTCCTGCTGTCGGGGGGATGTGACCGCGGTCAGGTGCCTCCTGGACGCAGGAGCCGATCCCAACGTGGAAACCCCCGCCCTTTCCCACGTGGAAACGCAGTATTGGACCGCTCTATGCTACACCGCTTTGCAGGTACGTCCTCAAATTATTCTGTTAGGCTCATCAGAGGAAAGTATCCACGATGTTTCTCCTGTTTAGGGCAACGTGACGCTTGCGAGGTTACTACTGGAACGCGGAGCCTACATCGAAGGGGGCGTAAAACCCTCGGAAGATCGCTGCACCCTAACGCCACTTCAGCTGGCCGCAGCTACAGGAAATACGGAGATGGTCTCCTTACTGTTGGCCCATGGCGCGAACGCCTGCCTTTCCACCCTGTACAAAGTAAGTTTCGCCCGGTCATTGTTTTCTGATTTGTATTCGGGAAAGATACACACGTTTTTTTTTATTGGAAGGATTCCCTGTGTTATTCCGGAGCGGCTCAGAAAGGCAGCTCGTGTCCCATTGCTGTCGCAGCCGCTCACGGGCAGAGGGCCACCCTTCACAAACTCCTGTCGCATCCGCTGTCTCCGCATTCCAAAGAAGTTCTCTCATTGGAGGAAATTCTCGCTGAAGGCTCCACTCAGGAGAGACCCACCGTCTCACATAAGGCCCAGGTGGGTTAACTGTAGTCTATAACAATCACATGGCAGTTCCTAAGGGAAATTACAAATTACCAATTTTTGACGAATGTGTAAAATGTACTTAATAGATAAAAGCATTGCAAGAGGCGATGTACCACAGCTCCGAGGGCGGATACCTCGACATCACGTTAGACTTACGACAGCTCGGCGTGTCATGGACGCTGCACTGCTGGATGACTAGTCTCTCAACTGCCACCGACCTCCACCTGGATTCCGTCATGGACAACCTCCTGCAGGACTTCCTCTCCGCCTGGCCGGACGACTACTCCTCACAGTTCGTCGACGAGTGCCTTCCTCTGCTTTTCAACATATTTCGATACACGAAGGTGCGTTGGGAGTACCTTGAGCGTTCATTTACTCTATGATGCGTCTGACTAAATCTGCGGTGTTACAGAAAGAGGGAACGACTTTGCTGCTGGCCGACATATTCTCTTCCTGTTACGGATGGGAAGAAATGTCCGCGATCGAGAGCACGACTTCAACCCCGGCGGCGAGAATCGATCCCAAGTTTGTAAATAATCCCGAGCTGTCGGACGTCCAGTTTCGAGTCGAGGGAAAAGTTCTCTATGCTCACAAGATCGTTCTGGTGACGGCGAGCCCCCGCTTTAAGAATATGCTCAGTTCGAAACTGTGCGAGGGGAGTCCTCCCGTTGTCCAGATCAACGACATCAGATATAATATATTCCAGGTGGGAATTGCCGGATTTCCGGTCCCTTCCACCCCAATGGGTTGTAACCCTAAGCATTCTTTTCAGTTGGTCATGCAGTATTTGTACGAAGGAGGGACTGAGAGTTTGGAGGTGTCCAACTCGGACGTGTTAGAGTTAATGGCGGCGGCGAATTTCTTTCAATTGGACGGTCTGCTCAAATACACGGAAGCGAGAGCGGCGGCCATGGTAGATTTAGACAATATCGTGTCCATGTATATACATGCTAAGGTTCGTAAGGACTTTTCGCCCCCATTCAGAAAAAGGATTGTTATAAAGATGGGGATTTTTTTTCCAGGTTTACAATGCAATGCAATTACTCGAACATTGCCAAGGTTTTCTTTTACAAAACATGGTAGCTTTACTCACCTACGACGATTCTGTTAAACGACTTCTCTTCGGCAAGAAAATCCACAGCCATGATGTTCTCGGAGGGCTAATGTCCACGCTGCAGACGAGGATCAAAGCCAGGAGCAAACGACCGAAACCCATTGTCTAAGTCAATCCATTCTATCATAGTAGGACAGCATTGTTTTCGCCATTTTTTTTGTTTTCTTCCCATGAAAAGGGCCGCGGCAGAAAAGGTGTATACATTCTGTTGATTTATTTACTTTTTGACTGATTTCGAGAACTGAACGGACGACCATCGTTGGGTGGTTTTTACGTAGGATGCGAATCGTCCTCCTCCATTCGGTATTTCATTAAGAAATGAAGCAGAACTGGCTAAATATAGTTATTGAGGAGGGGATTATGCGAAAGAGGGCAAAAGTGGATGATTATCGTTGAGCCACGAAAGATTTGGGGAAACTTTGGGGAAAGATTTGGGCGTTATAGTTGATGATCCCTGCTCAAAATATTACAACGATTTTTATTGATTTATTTTGAATTTTTTTCAATTAAAAATTAGGTTTTATTTATGAATTGAAAGCAAGGGAACTATAATTGATAGTATATGAGCGAAGAGCTCCGAAGGATAGGGTAATTAGTAAAGATTACCTTCTGGTCATTAATTTGTCCCAATGTCCAAAATACAGTAAACACACCTTTGGTAACGTCATACCAAAAGAGTCACACATTGTACACTCGCTCCATCGTCCGTTAAAGAGCAAAAACGAATCAGTGTCGCCAACCGAAAACCCACCGTAAATTGGCGATCCCAAATCTTGAAAGGGGTTTCCTTTGAACATCGGTTTGAAATCCGAACCGACGACAGCGATTTGTTAAGTGTCTGCAGATGGGCTCTCCGTTGTAATAAATGGGGGCGATTGTTTCGTCTCGGCTGGTGACACGTGTGGGGGAAGGAGGGGAGGGGAGACCGAAGGCAAACAGGAGCCTCGTTTTGAGATTCAAAGCGGCCTTTTAGGCAAAGGACAATAACTTCTTACCCACTCCTCGACCTTAGCAGGAAAGAGACTTCTAAAGGACTTGGAAGCTTTTCCTTTCATCTCAAGCACTCGCTTCAAGAGTTTTTCAAACATTTTTTTCTTGTACGAGATATAATGGATAGCATGAATTGCCGGGAGCCTGGAAATACTTGAGAGACACAAAAGGAGGGAAAGAATGGGGACAGGTTGAGGGGAGGGGGGAAGAAGGGGTTTTGCTGATTGAATTTATTATTTTGACCTTTCTGGCGCGAATTCGCGGTGATTGCACCGCCCCCTTCCCCAAGCACAAAATCGTTTTCAGTTAACCCATTCACTCATCCCTTTCACTGTGCATCGAAAGGGTTTTGGTTCATCCTTTTTCCCCGTAGATGCCGTTATCTCTCCCCAATTTGGTGATGCACGCGGGTATCCTTCACCAGGTGAGGTTCATAAGGTGTGCCCCAAAGCTTTCGCGGCCCCGAATTGGCGTCGAGTGGGCCAACCCGGGAATTTCAATCCCCGGGAACCGTTCTATAATTGGCGTCGTCTGCTTCACACGTCTGTTTTTTCAGGGCTTTCATGCCTTTATCGCGGGATTTATGCGTATATGCCCTCGATAAATGCATTTTCACTTGTTAACGGATTACATCACTTGTTATGGTCACTTTTTACTCAAATATTTATTACTTTTTGATACATAAACTTTTTTAATAGAAAGTTTTTAAGTGCATTTTTAGGATTATAAAACGTTAGAATGACAGCTGCAATGTTTATATTTATACTTTTTATAAGAGAATAAATTGAGGTTTTTATTTCAGGGGGTTTTTCATTTCTTTCCTTTATTTCCTCTGTATTTTGTTTTTTTTGAGGACTGTCGGTGTTTTATTCGCTCTAATCTTTTTGGAATTCGAACTACAGTGACGATGAAGGTAAGTGACTGATTTTGTGGATCGTTTTCGATTCAAAGAAAAAATGATTGGCGGAGTTATTGAATTATAAGTCGAATCATAAGTAACTTTCTGTTTTTGAAAGATTTGCAATTTATTTTTGTTTTCTCGCGGAGTGTATAATATTCCTTTTAAGATATAAATGACGAATTTGTACTTTTTAGGATACAGTAAGCCCAAGGAACTTTTAGAACTAAACCTAATAATTATTTCATAATCTGCAAAATATCTGTTGGCTGTGACTGTCTTTTGTGTTACAATGAATCCCTATTCTTCTGAAAATCTGAAAAAAAGTTATATGAAAGCATTTTCTGCGGCTTTTCCATCGAATAATAATAAATTGGTGAAAGCATACACACGCGCGCAGCTTTCGACAAAATGGAAAACGTGTGCGGCTCTAAACTCCAAAGGGTGCCTTAAATGAGGCATTCAATGGTTTCACCACCAAACGCAGCTCAGGTCTTTTTAAACCCCATCATAAAATATAATTCTCGCCCTTTAGGAATGTTTTCACAGTAACAAAATTTAAAAACGCTCTTAGAATTAGCCGAAAAATTCAAAAAATTTCCTCATAGAAAAATAAAATAAGGGAAACGAAGGAAGAACGCAGATGCGGTTCTTTCAGCATTCAAACGATGATTTTCTAATAACTGAGAGGAAAATTCGTTCCGGTACATGTGGGGCTCGAGGGGATTTTGCTGCAAAGGCAAAAATAAAATAAGTGTATGAATAATGTCAAATGGAAAAGTTAGTATTATACAGCGAACACAACCCCCTCACCGATGTGCGGGGAGGGGGTTGCTTAGATGAGGGTCACCAACTGAGTTTTTCATTATCCGCATTCCAATAACCGTTTATCCGTTTGAGTTTTTTAATTATTGAAAACATTTTCGTTAAAAATTCCATTTCGATAGATTTCGAAAAGTTTCCCTTTTCTTTTCCAAATGATTCGCTTTGATAAAACTTTTCCTAATTCCCCGGAATACTTCTATTTTTTTTTATGGATACTTTATGGAATTCTGGGAAAAGTAGGTATTCTTGGTTATTAAGTGCCATTTTTGAAAAGAAAAAATTGTGTTTAATTATTTCTTAATTGCTTAAAATTTTATTACGTCTAATTTTGGAATACAATTAACGCTAATATCATTTCTATTAATTATTTATCTCAAATGTTGTTAGTTTATCTGTTTATTATTCTGAATGATTATTTATTTAATAAATACAAATGTCTGTTAATTAATTAATTTTTTTTAATATATGCAGATGCTCTCAAAAGTATTTTGGCAATACAATTAATATTAATTACATGTCGATTATTTATCTATTAAATGTTTGTTATTTATCTGTTTATTATTCTGAATGATTATTTATTTGATAAATAATAATTTTTTTATCTGTTCGTTAATTTATACTTTTTTACATAAAAAGTGCTCAAAAGTATTTTGACAATACAAAATATTTAATTTTTCACCGGTAAGAATTAATTACAAAGTGGAATTTTTTTGACTTTAATTTAAATGCTTTACAGCAGTTTTCACATTTATAATATTATAATATTAATTAAATAACAGAAAAAACAAAGAGTTTATCTGTTATTAATAGAACTAAGAAAGAGTATTAATGAAAAACCAGAAGACTAAGACAATATTATGTTTTGTATATTTTCTTATTTTAATCCGACAAATATATTATTAATAGTATTCATAACCAAATAATACATAATAAAATCTTACAGTAAAATGATTAACTAAGAACTATTAAATTTTGTATTGTCAAAATACTTTTGAGCGCTACTGTATGTTTTTACTGATATACTTTTTTAATTTTATCCTCAATTAGGCATAACTCTTTAAACCTATTAACTTATTTTTTATTTACTTATAATTTTGTGCGATTATTTATTTATATTTTCATAAATCCGTTGTTGAAATTATTCATTTCCTTCTTTGTTTGTAACATTATTTACATCTATACAGTTTGGCTGTTTTATCTTTCTTTCCCTTCTTTCATTTACTCACTTTAGTTCTGTGTCTAAATAGTGTATAGAATTCATAAAGATTGTAGTTGATGTTACAGTATTAAGTATATTTTTCTGTACAGCCACTTAAATGCCACCGGGCGTAGTAAAGAAATGTGTTATTATCAGAATATAGTGAGGTTATTATTTTACTTTATAAAAGCAGCGTTTGTAAAATTTAAGGTGGGTTTCTTTTGGGAATATAATCCCGAGAGAGGGTTTTTCACTTTGCATCAGTCACTTACGAGGGGACATTTTTGTTTTGGGAATTTTTGGAACTCGGAAAAGCGTTTCTGCAGTGGTCCTTCTCAAAAATAAATCATTCCTGAGTTGAAAGGGGAAAAATTTTCACTTAAAAAGGTGAAAAGCTAAAGTTTGGGGGGAGAGGGGGAGGGAGGGGGGAGGGATGGGAGAAAAAAGCGGGAAGAGTGGGAGGCGCGGGAGGACGAAGGTAAAAACTGAAAGTGTTATTCAAGAAAACAAAACATTGCTCCGGAACTTCCCGTTTATTATCATTACTTTAAAGTGAAAAATATGGCTCTATTTCTTATAATAAAGATGAACCTTAAACTGGTCTGTTATTTAGGGAAGACCTCGAGTAAATCCTCATTTGGGCAAAAGGCTTTCATCCTCTGACGTCTCTCTTTTCAAATGGACGTTCGCCACTGCATTTTATGATATCTCACGGTTACTTCTTTTTCCCAGAAAAAGACAAAAACCACCGAAATTATAGAGTTGAAATGTCACTTTCCCAATGATAAGTTCCGCTCTTTTACGAACTGACCTTTTTCTGATAATGTGATTCATATATTCGTCGTGTGCAAACACTCGGGAAATCGAAACTTCGACCACCGCCTTCTTTCATTCATTTCCTTTTTGGTCAGAAATGATTTATGCAATGCACTCCCTTTCAGAGAATATTTCCACGAGAGGGGAACCCATTATAAGCCTAATTTTCTGGAGACCGCACAAATTTAATTGAAATATCGAAAAGCGAAACGCATCGAGTTTTTTATTCTGTTTTATTCTCACGTCCGGAAGTTAAATGGCGTTCCAAAAAGCTCTAAAAACTCTGTGCAAAATGCAAATTTTGAATATTCCTCCATTCGAGGAAAAAGTGTAAATTTGAAAGCTTTTCTCGATTCGGCCGTTTCCGAAATTAATTAAATCGAATGCCTTCAGAAAGGAAACCTTTCGAGTTTCCTTTTTCTCGCGTTTCATCTTAAATTATTTATCTGCGGGAAGGGCCCTTCAAGTAATTTATTGAAACCGCAAAAGCTTAGCGGCGAGAAAAGACGAAGCGCGGCGGTTTTCCCAAAACCGGAAATTCATCGTGAAAAACCTTGGGATTAGACAGGAGCATTAAAGCAACACCTTCCGCGGAAATTCACTTTACAACTTTAATAACACAGATTAATGTATTTTAATTTTTTCCCTCCTTTTCTCGGGGCCTTCTGCAAAAGGGGGCAAAGCTCAAAGGGATCCCATTAACGGGGTTTCCTCTCAAAAGCCAAATTATCCCCTAATGGCCATTGGAAGGGTTCCTTTGCGGACGGACGTCTTCCGGTCCGCGTAAGTGGGGCCCCGCCTTCCCATCCCGGTATTCTTTTCACTTCTGCTGTATTCTCACAAAGACAATAGATAATAAAGATTAAAGCTACGCTTAAAATGTAAACTTAACTAGTTATAAAGTTATGAAGTTTTGAAAACTTTAATGGAGTGGAAATGATTTACAATTAAGTCGGTTTTAGCGCGAAAAACTATTATTTTCCTATTATGGCGAACAAATAATTGACCTCCGTTAACTTTTGCCCTTTTGCCCTCCCCTTTCCGTTAAATGAATCCCTCACTTTTCTCTTTTATACATAAATTTTCACTTTTCTTTCATACATTTTTTCATTCGGCCGCCACAATGCCCCTCTTCTTAATGAATTTTATTCATTTTTCTCTTTCGTTTTCCCCTTCTTTTTCTTTTTTATTATCTTCTCTTTCTCTTTACTCTTGTTTTTCTTGATTCAAGTGAGGGAACAGTCCCTCATAAATAGCATAGGCATTTGATACAGTGACGTCAGCTACGAGATATCTCGTAGTGGAATTTTTGATACAGTAATTTTATACAGAAATTTCCCCACAGGAATTTGATACACTAATTTCAGTACTGAATTTCATACAGTAATTTCACCACAGAAATTTGAACAGTAATTTCCCCACTGGAATTTCATACAGTCATTTTCCTCACAGGAATTTGATACACTAATTTCAGCACTGAATTTGATACAGTAATTTTCCCATAGGAATTTTATTCAGTGACGCCTGCTACGAGTTATCTCGTAGTGGAATTTTTGTACAGTAATTTTATACAGTAATTTCAGCACTGAATTTGATACAGTAATTTCACCACAGGAATTTGATACACAAATTTCAAAACTGAATTTGATACAGTAATTTCAGCACAGGAATTTTATTCAGAAATTTCAGAGAAATTTTATATAGTGACGTCAGCTACGAGATATCTCGTAGTGGGATTTTTGATACAGTAACTGTAGATACTTGATACAGTTTTACACAGAAATTTCAGCCGAGGAATTTTATTCAGTGACGCCTGCTACGAGTTATCTCGTAGTGTCTTTTTTTTAAATAAAAATTGCAGTAAATGCCATTACAATATTGTATATAATTATATTTTGTGTATAATTATATGTATTCTTCAAAATAAAACCATCGGCAACACGCTCTCAATTTCTCTGCCACTCAATGGGTTAAAGAGTGGTTTTCAGGGCAGTTCAAAAAAATATACTCAAATTTAAGTAAAAATCTTTGTAAAGGTTTGTCGTTAACCCTTTAAATGAATTTTTGTTTAATTGCTTTCCCTATGGAGAAATATTTCAGCGAAGAACAAAATTGTAAAAATTAGTCTTTTTACAATCAATCAAATAATTATATAAAAATATGTTTTTATTTGTTTTCTGTACACCAAATTTTTTAAAATCCGATAAAATTTCTTTCAAAAGGACCCCTATTTTTTTTTATTTTGTCACTCATTAGTCAAATCAAAAAAGGTTTTGATGGTTTCGCCGGAAGGGGAGTGGGGGGAGATAAATCGATGTTTCTCTTATGTTTATCGTGAAACTTAAAATGATTGCTGTTGGTGTTTAATCAGCGCCTGTGCTGACTGTGTTCCCTCAATGAGGAGCCACTCGGGGTGGCAAAAGCTCCAAACATTAAATACTGGCAACCGTATAAATTGGAAAAAGCAGTTCTCGGGAATCGCACGTATTCGTTTCCGGTTTACAAAGGAAAAAATGGCGGGAGGGTGGAAGCATAACACGGGAGGGGGGAGGGAGAGGAAACAAATTGAGTTCGTGTGCCGCAAATAAAAGTAAAAAGAACGGGAATTCCATTTTAATTCAATGACACGTATGAATGGAAAGGGATTTATGCGTAAAAGAGATACAAAGGAGGGCGAGGGGGGGGAGGGGGAGGAAAGGGGGGGCGAAAGGGGGGAAGAGAAAGCCGGGGAAAAGCAGATTTGTTTCCATTGATTTAGTGGCTCCCTTTTAACTCTTACGGAGTAATGTAATTAAAACCGGTATCATTCTCTTCAATCATCATTCATTAATTACAGTCATCGTTTTCTCTCATCAATCATCGAATATAATTTCGCTCGTGTTTAACTGAATCATTTTTTTAAAAGCTTCAACCGAGGTGAGTGGGTCCGCAACCCTTTCTGAGAGAGGGCGGTTTCCCTCCCCAGGATGGATTTGGTTTTCAGGGGGTTGTCAATTTGGGGGAGTTTTGTCGCACCGAGTAAAGATTCTCGCTTAAATTTAAATGACCGTTACTGCAGTGGAAATAAATTCGTTACCCTCCTGTGCCTCCCCCAATCTTTGATCACACACGCGCTTTTCACCCCCACACAAAGGGGAGGCTTCGAGAAACCTTATTTTGGGAATTTTCTTCACGCGTGAGTAATTAGAGGGAAAATAAGATCTGACTCCCTCCCCTTTGCGCGTTGTTCACGGGGGCTAAATTAGCCTTCGGGGGTTGATGTTAGGGTTAAACCTGAATGAGAAATCTCGACTGGAAATAAATGTTTATATTATTGCAGTTTGGTGTAATCATTTACGGCGTTTTTCCCGCGTGACTGTTGTCTTGCCGGAAATTGTGCTGTCGGTGGTTCGCTTTTCCCTCGTAGAGTTTATCGGAAAATTACCTAAAATAACGAGAGTTCGGATAATTTCCCTTAAAATGACCGTAATGTGTTCCAACTAAAAAAAAAAAAACGAAACGGTAATGATAATAGTCGAATCATCGCTGTTTGAACAAACTGTCGTTAACATCCGATTCTGTATAATAATCACAAGTTTGTATGACCTTGAGAAGGCGGAAATGGGGGAGGGGGAGGGAAAAGGGAAAGGAATATAAATTATAAAGGCGGGAAAGTGAAAATTTCCCATGACACGGTTGGCTTCCTATGAAGGTAATCCTTCGCTTCGATTGTTGCCTGTGGTTACAGAAGGTATTTGATTAATTGGATGAAAAGTAATCAAAATGGTGGAAACAGGCACTCGATGTGGGGGGCGGTTGCCCCACTCCTCCCACCCTCCCCAAACTCCCGTCCCTTTAAAAAACCACTCGGCTTTAATAATTAGCTCAACCCCGTTAATCTTTTCCCCTGATTAAGCTCTCGCGTGGGCTCTCATTACCCCGCCCTCCTCCACTTCTGTTGCTTTTTCTTTGAGGGTTCATTCGGAAGACTTAGGACGAAAGGTTGCCATGAAAGTGAGAAAATGATAGGGGTGACAACCCGATTAATTCCACACCCTTTGCTTTGGATCAACTTACCAAAAAATACTCATCCATTCAGGTGTCGCTTACTAAAATGTTCAAACATGTGGTTTAACCCTTTTTATTGTTATTTTATTTATATTGATCACAATTGTATACTCTTAACAATACAATTCAGTTAAACTTTATCAATAAACATTTATAAAGAAAATATAAAAGAAAAACAATAAAATACATACAAATACAGACACTATAAAACATTCGGTTCGAAAAAGAGTTTTTTTTAATTAAACCGAAAATATTAATCTTTTATAATAATATTAGTTTGATAATTTTCTTAATTAAAAAATTTAAATCTCATTTGTTCTATTTTTAAAGCCATTATCAAAAGCTGTGCTGATAAGATTTAATCACTTACTTTGTCACCTCATTCTTTGGATTTGTTCTCCGTCTTCTGTCCCTTTACTTTCGTTTCCGGTTTCTTCTCGTGTTTATTCTTCCCTTCCTTTTTCTCTTCTTTCGGCTTAACCTCCGGTTTTTCCTCCTTGTGTTTCCTTTCCTCCTTGTGCTTCCTTTCCTCTTTGTGTTTCCTTTCCGTTTTCTTTTCCTCCTTGTGTTTCTTCTCTGCCTTCTTCTCCTCCTTCTCCATCTTCTCCTCCTCCGCCTTCTTTTCCTCCTTCATCTTCACTTCTCGATCATCTCTTTTCGACTTCTTTTTACCTTCCTTGTGCTTGACTTTTTTCTCCTCGATGTCAAACTCGATAATCGGAGCCATTTCGTACATCATCATGGGCACCACTTCCACGATCACCTTCTCGGGACTCCTCTTGACCGGCTGTCCCGGATGCGCCACCGCCCCGACCACACAGCACGCGACCAACAACATCAAAGCAGTCTGCCACTTCATCTCGTTCTGTCCCTATTCGGCAAAAGCTCCAGACAAAATGGTTTCTCCTCCCGAGCATCGGCTGCTCTTGAACTTTCCCGACCGCCATCTCTCCGTCTCTGTCTGACAAAGGTGAGGGATTAACTCGTTAATGAACCGAATTAGTTTTCGTAATTGAATTTGACCACTTTTTGTCGCGGCTGAAGGCTGTCTTTGATTTGCTTACTGGAGCGGGTGGGGGTCAGCAGTGGGCCGTGAAAACGGTTGCAGTCACTTATTTCTCACTCCAAAAGACAACTCAGATGAAAACTAAGGTTGTGTAATGTAACACAGCCAACACTGTTATGATTATATTCTCATTTAAAAACACTTCCTGCGGATTAACACAGTGTGTTTTTTTGGAACGTCAAATAAACAACGGCAAAATATTGCTTTATAAATAGTTTAAATTAAAATTATGAACTTTGATATTATGCCTTTATTTTGTTGTCATCCCCAACATTTAATTATTGTGACACAATTTCTCATCTTTAAATTATGCTTTTGTCATTTTTCAAGACGATGTTATGTCATGTGAATTTCCACACCGTCACTGGAAAATATATATACGATTATTGTACACATATACGTCGGTTATACACTTACAGAAATATAGAATATTTTGTTGTTTTTCCTTGTTCATTATGTTGAGTCAATATATTACATTTTGAATTTGTTTATATTATTTTTTTAAAGTTTTATGGTATTTATATTAATTAAATTTTTATTATGTTATATTCTATTTATATTAATTAGGTGCATTTCGTGTTTTAGTATACATATAATCGTGTTCTAAGTGAGAGGTTACTTAAAATTCGTGCATTCCTATTATCGACTCATTTTTCTGGGGTCATTTCAACCCCTCTAAGAGACGCTGACTATTTATCCCCATATTTCCTCTGGGGTGCTTAAAATCTCCAAGCAAGCACCCTTAAGCCAACCCCAAAGCCTCAGTTTGAATCGTTTGCGGAAAAATCCGATTCATATTCGAATTGCAACATCCCTTTTTAGCCGAGGCCATTCGTTGGTCGTTTCGAAACCCTTTTTTGCAAATTAAAATTCAGAGAAAAAAAAGTTATGTCGGATTACTGCATTCAATGGGTGTGTGAATAGCCTCGTGCAGTTGACGGGGGTGGACTGATCGCAGAGTTAAAAAGTCAAAACTCTTTCCTGAGGCGATTACAACTCATTTCTGATTTGTTACAATAGGATTCGTCGATTCAAAACTCTCAATGACGGTGGCTTTGGGCCGATTTGACCCCTTAACCCTTTGAGTACCAACTACGAGATATCTCGTATTAAGCGTTTGTAACAAAACTACCACCTACGAGATATCTCGTAGTTGAAATTTTTGATACAGTAATTTTATACAGAAATTTCAGCAGAGGAATTTTATTCAGTGACTCTACTACGAGATATCTCGTAGCGGGATTTTTAATTTTTACATTTTTATAAAGAATTTTATACAGAATTATACAGAATTTACATTTTTACAATTTTATACAGTAATTGTATACAGAAATTTCCCCACAGGGATTTTATTCAGAAATTTCAGCAGAGAAATTTTATTTAGAGACGTCAGCTACGAGATATCTCTGTAGTGTCTTTTAGATAGATATCCGTAGTGTCTTTTTTTTAAATAATAATTGCAGTTAATGCCATTACAATATTGTATGTAATTGTATTTTGTGGATAATTATATGTATTCTTGAAAATAAAACCTGGCCACCCAGGGCAACACTCTCTAAATTTCTCTGCCACTCAATGGGTTAAGTATGCATTTTTTGTATTTTTATGTATTTTATTTTGGGTGATTAGCCCGAAGAAGGTACGTCGCAATTAATTAAATAAAATAAATTAATTCATGATTTTATACGTGAAGTGTTAATTGATGGCATTAGCGCATTATTCTTCGCAGAGCGCAAAACATAAATTGACAAACCTATTTCGGGTTTTGCATGTAACATTGGGGAGAGGGAAACCTTTGAGGGGAGGGGGAGGACACTCGAGCAGAACCAGAGGTTCCGCCTTACCTGCGCTGAATTTTAAAGAGCGTGAGATTTCCTCGAGGAAGACCATTCTTTATACTGTATGAAATCTAATCTTACAATGACAGTTTACTAACTCAAAATGAAATATAGCATTTTTCTAACTCACTCCTCCCCTCCTTTATTTTTTCTTACGTAATTTATTTGTTTTCAGCTCACACACACACACACCGCCCCTGTTCTTGTTACCTTTTTATTACTTCTTATTTGTTCCCGTCCTGTAATAAACTCGCTTGCCAATTCCCCGGGCGAGATTTTTCATAATTACGAGTATGACAAGAGCAGCAGGAGGGAATCGATGGGGGCGATACAAACTTTCCGGGGGGTGGAGGGAAACAACAAACAACCCTTTGAGTGCAGGTACGGATTTGGGGGAAACAAAAGGATTTTTGGGGGAGGGCGGCGGGGGGAAAGGAAATTGGAGTTTTATTTGCACAAAACTTGATTACGCCATTTCCCTGTCGTCTGTTTTGAAAATCTTCAAAATAAATAAATATTGACTTTTTTTTTAAATTTGCAGCAAATATTTTTTCTCCTGCGACCTTTTTATCTTTTCTTTTCAGTTATTTATTCAAAGGGGGAACGTTACAAAGTAAAATGTTCTCCTGCTTCAACGAACGCATTTTGGAGGGCGCAATAAGAAAGAGGGCGGAAATCACCCTCTTCGAAAGAGTTAAAATCACTCGAGATAATATTTAAGGACTCGGGGAGGGGGAGGAAGTTTGTGTTTAATGGTCGACATTGGTTTGATCAAAATGGAGGCCGGCGACATAAATCAGAAGAAAGTTTCTCACATATTTTCCCGGGGAATATCTCAATCTCGCGTGAGTTTAAATAAATTCGGGGGAAGAAAGAGAGATAAACATGTGAGAATAAATTTTTCAGGTTCGGAGTTTTCTTCATTTTTATCAGACGGTGGGATTTAAAGAGAGAGTTTCCCGCGGACTGTTTGCTGTCGTCAAGCGTGCCCCGTTGCTGTCGTTCAGGTTTTGCCTCGAGTGGAGAACAACGACAGAAGAGGATTACATTTTCACATGTGAGTGTGTTGTTTATTTTCCATTTTCGCCGCGCATTCTCAGGTCAGAACAAACATAACCTGCGGTGTTTCCGGCCGCGGTTTTCCCGGGAAATTTTTCAGTTCCCGCATTTCGACTTCATCAAATTTTGGCAAAAACTTTCCTCAAATTAAACCTTATCCACTTAACACATGAACGAGTCCGGATCAAAGTTGACGAGAGTGATAAAATGACCAAAATTTTAACAATAATACGACAGAAAATGGCCGCAGCAACAGCGGACAAATCAATCGGGTTATCAGTGGGATTTTTTAATTCGCTGTCCCGTTTAGTAATCTTTTTGACCATTTTCAGTAGTTTTGAATATTAAATAAGGGTTGAGACGAAATGGCGGTAAAAAATCCATTTAATCTCCCTATTAACCCCGAAACGACTATCTCTTTTCTCTCCCCTTTGTTTTAATATGTGATTATCCGAAGAGGAGATTTCGTTTTGTCCTTTTTCATTTCGGGAGAAGGGGAGACAGTCAATGCTATTTTCATAAATTTCATCTTCACTCGAGCGAAAACTAAGCAAACAGTATGATCAAGGCGTTTCAAGCATGAAAGACCATAGTCAAGTTGAAAAAAAGAGATTTTGCCAAAGGCCAAAAAGTGCAAAAAATACAGTCCTTGAGCGGTCGCCTTAATTAGATTCGTTTTATGCGCTGTCGAAAAGGACGTCCGATTCTCAAAGTCAGGTGCACACCGACGTGCAAATCGCGAGAAAACAAGTCATGATCTTAAATTTTCCGCCATTTGCCTCTTAATTGCCTCGCTAATTCTTAATGACCGTGTCGAGCTGTGGAATCCGACTCTTGACAAAACTTCCATAGTTGTGAGACTTCGCTAAAAACTTTCGCTTTCTCTCTCTCTCTTTCTCTCTTTTTCTTTCTTTATTTCTCTTTCTCTTTTTCCCCCTTTTCCTCTTTCCCCTCTCTCTCTTTCTTTCTCTATATCTCCTTTCTAAGGTTCCGAATCTCAGTGCCCTTTTAGTGCATTAAATTTTGAAGGGAGCGCTGTTGTGCTGTCAGCATTCGTCCGGAATAAATCTACCAAAAGTGGACAATATCATCCATTTTTGTGAAGTCGCGCCTAAATCGACCACATAATCGCGAAAACTTTCTGAAGAGATTAATCCGGACTAACAATTGAAAAGCCATTCGAGATGTCGGTCTTACTCCCCTCTCCTGGAATCACCCCCGTCAACCGCCTTTCCTCCCCCATCTCCATCCCTCACCGGTTATAAATGATTTACTTCTTTGCGCTTACAAAAAACGTGTCGGATTTCTCTTCCGGAATGTCTCAGGTGAAGGTTACCCTTTGCGGAGGGCGGGGGAACAAAAGGGGTGGCAAAGGTTAGCAGTGACAGATTAATTTCATCTCAATTGAATTGGTTTGAGTGAAACCTTGGTCAGCAGTATTTCCTTTTTCTTTTTTCTGACACTGAGGAATTCTTCTTTTTCTTTGTCCTTCGCTTAATCTGCTAACTGTCTCGAGGATGTTGTCGTCGTGGAGGAAACATTTTCAAAGGATTATCGGTGTTTTGGAAAACTCAGCAGCACAAGTCAACCCTGCGCTCTCATTCCCATTTTCATTTTTGTTTTGTTCTCGAGAGAAATGTCTCGGGGAAATACCGGTGACATTTCTCTTCATCTTTAAGTAATAGATCATCTACTCCTATTAATTTCGTTAATTAACAAAACTTTGGATTTAAAGACGTCTCCATTACTCTAATGAAAATATTTTCGTGTCACCGCCTTCTCGGCTTGATTTCCCTCTTCCCTTCCATCCTTTGTCCTCTTTCTTCCATTCCTCCCGGTCTTTTATGAAATTATTTAATTAAATAATTCCCCAAATTGTCTTCCCGATAAAGTTCCTTTTCTCCGAGCTCACTTATTTTTTGTTTCTACGCTGAGCGAGCCTAAAAATTTTCTCTGCGAACGGAAACCAGCCTCGAGGTTTTCAAAATCAAATATCACCATTTCAATTTATTATCAACAAAAAATGTCCCTCGATGAGATAAATGAGAGAAGGGGTTGAAAATGTATTGTTCGTAGCCTTCGGGGCGGGTGGATTTTATTATTAGAATAAAACATTATTATTCATCATCGTTATCATCATAAGGTATAATAACGTTGTGCAATTACTTGCGTGACACAGTTCTTTTTTTTAAATCAATTTGTTTTTGTTAATGGTAGTCTTTAGCTGGTTGAAAAATTAGTTGACGGTAGTTTAAAAAAGCAAACGGTGGAGCGCTTTTCGCGAGCGGATGAAAAGGTAACTAAAGGGCCACTTTGGCGGGACCGGAAAGGGCCCAGAAAAAAATTTACTGATTTCCGATTGGTCGCCACCTTTTCACACGAACCAATCAGAATACTCAATAATTACGCTTTATTTTTTTACTCACCGTTACTCTTTTCAGCTTAACGGTCATTTTGATTTCGGGCTTCGCTTCGTATTTCTTTCTGATTTTGGTTTATAAATTAATTATTTGGGTCAATCGGCGCTCAGAACTGAGGTAATTGATTAGGTGATCATAAATTACCGTAATTACTATCATTTAGAATATAAAAAAGTCATCGCTTTCACTGAAAAACTCTTAACGACGATATTTTTTATTAATCTGAGCCCTGCAGCGCTAATGGAATTTCGCTCTGACTATCGGATTTGGACGTCACCAATTTCTGTCAGCAGTCGGTTCTGGATTTAAATGATATGAAAATGAAAAAATTGGATTTTAGACACGAGGCGATTCCGATTTGATTCTCAGGGCGGAACCTATGCAAAAAAGGCTCCAAAGGGTTTTCAAAACCTCCCTCCAGGGATTGATTTTTTGAAATTATTTTATCATAAAATTAAATTTATGCCGTCGGTATTTTGGTCTTTCAAATTACTTTTTTTAGGGATCGATAAGCGTTCTCAGGGGAAGGGAGGGTGAGACGGGAGGGGAAGGCCAATGATTTTATTCGAAACGTAAAACTATGGATTATCCAATCATCCTTCAATCATTAATCACTCAATGGTGAGCATTTTTCTGGTGTGAGGGCAGCGTCCGTTAGGTTTTACGACTGGGGTGATTTGCGAGCAACCCCTGAACCCTCCGACTGACATAAGCGATTTGATTGTCAGGGATTTTGAGGGGCGAACGTTGCCAGCGACTGTAATAAATCTCAGGAGACCGATATAAAGTGCTGAGAAGAACGAGATCGGCCTCCCTCTGCACACAAATGGGGGGGACAGAAACCCTCGAAAAATGGAGGGCGCAATGGACGAAAGGGAAAAGTCATCCAAAACTCATTCCCCTCATGTTCTTCCTTTTAAATATTGATCCAATTGTTAAAAGAGAGAAAGAAAAATTAAAATTGGATGTTTGAAGGAGGGGGTCAAAGGTAATCCCGCTGTCGAAGGCAAGTCTCAGGAAATGGGAAAAAATAGACCGAAGAAAGGGAAACCCATTTTGTCCTTATTAGAGTTTATTAAAGAAGGTCACCTGAGGTTTTTCATGAGAAAATACTTCCGATGTCTTCCCCTCCTTTCGACTTCAACGGAAACTTTTTTCCACAAATATATTTTCTCCTGGTCAAAATTTTCCCTGGGGATTACATCGTTCTCCGCATTCCACGGGAAGGAACTCTTCTTCTCGGGGGACGAAAGGCACCGCTCCTTCCCCCTCCCTTCCCCCTCCCCACCTCCTTCCCCCGCAGTAATTTTTGTGATTTTTCAATTTCAGTTTTCCTTGTTTTCCAATTCGTTTTTCCCGTGGGCCCTTTTTCAGCAGCTGTTAAGCAAATGCTGAAATCGCGGTCGCTCTACTGGAACACCACCGAACTTTATATCAAAACTATATTCATTGGAAACACATTTCCATGGAAAATTTCCTGGAAGAGCAAATAAAAAAAGTTTTGTGTTTGGAGGCGAAT
Organism: Brueelia nebulosa; assembly: GCA_028293925.1. Taxonomy (NCBI): domain Eukaryota; kingdom Metazoa; phylum Arthropoda; class Insecta; order Psocodea; family Philopteridae; genus Brueelia; species Brueelia nebulosa. The sequence goes on along the minus strand of JAQIBA010000172.1, from coordinate 134,343 downwards.
TCCAGTTTGAGATAGTACGGTCAATATTTAAATCAGTTCTTTACTTGTACGTGACGCAGGCCCTTAAACTGAGAAGGTTTATACTGAAACAATAAAAATCGTAAGCTTCCCTTTCAGTTAGTATAAGATTAAAGATTTAGCTGGCCGTATATTTTAGTTATACAAAGATATTATCATGTATTTATATTTAATTATCTATTTACCTCACGTATATTTATGTATTTATTTTTTATTATATTTATTTAAATTATTTATCTGTCATCTAACTCTAATACTTCCTGTTTTAATTGTTATTTATTAACTTATACAAGATTTTAGTCATTTCTTAGCCATTCATTTCTCATGCTCCCTCTCGCATAGCAGAAGACAAAATACAAGTTAATAAATTTAAAATTTATACACATTTTATAAAAAAATTTTGTGAATTTAATGCCCGAGGGCAAAATAAAGTATTTATTTATTAATTGATTGATTTTATTTATTTATTCTTCTCTATAATAATATTCCATCAATGAATTAGTGTGTTCATTTCCATTTTTCCTGACATGGTTTTTATGGGTGTTTATTTTTATTAATAAGATAATTTATATTTTATTTATATTTAATTAATTTTATTTAATATTTAAATAAATTAATACAATAATTATTTTATATTTATTAATAAATTCGCAGTTTTTCCCCCATTACTCAATGTCAACCCTTTAACAACAGACACACACACACATTTCCTTTAACAAATTTATGTATTAGTATATATGATTAAAGACAAAGAAAACTACGTATTTAATTGTTTTTCTGTCTTTTTAAAAAAGTGCATTCTTTTATTTTTGTTTTCTGAATCGAGTGAATGAGCGATGACATTGGCGAAAAGTGCATTTAATTCGAAGCAATGGGAAAAAGTTGTGGAGGGGAACGACTTTAAATAACTCGGTAATGTGGAGCTTTCCCTCGTAATCTCGGCTTTAAATTTTTTCCCCCACCACGGCTTGTTTTATAATATATATTAAAACGGTGTCATTACATATTCAAAATGGCTGGGAAATGGCTCGGAGGCATTTCATGACGACTCGAAATGAGGAAAGTTAGACCCACAACGATCATAACGAACTAAACTCAATTAATATTCTAATTAACTGCAATTAATTGCCGCTTTTTTCTCTCCCGCTTTTATCTTCTCTTTTGTTCCGTTATCTACCGCAAACCGAGGTCGTCGGGGTAACCTCACTGGGGTTACTTTCCCCCCAGGGAAGTGGGCGGGGACGACCCCTAATGCAAATTCCCTTTTTTGTCGTCTGCTCCTGGACGAGTGGTCACAGGAATTCACACCAATTCAGACTACAGAAGGCTCCGAACAATCGGAAAAGCAGAAGACAAATCAGAACCTTCCTGCACTCCCCCGTTGCCCGGCGCGGGAACAAATCATTAATAATCAAAACCAAACGCAATTACGTTTTCCCATTTTTCATTTTTCCTCGCCTCCGTAATTTCCCGCTCGCAGCCCGCGGCCTCAATACGATCATTTTTTAATGTTATTTAACATACAGTAAATGCACTTATAATCAATACCCCTATCGGTTATTAAAAAAGGGGGGATTAAAAGTGTTTGAAATGTTCTTAGAATATGTTTTCCCCGTTCTGCTTTAATCGAATCTTTGGCTCTTTGATTGTCGAATGAAAAAAGCAAAATAACTTTCGAGAGTGAAAATGAATTCAAAAGTGAAGAGGGTGAGAGAAAAAGATGAAGATTTGTCGTTTTCGTCCCATTGTGTTGCCTTTGTCGACTTCATCTCGAACTGCCCCAATTTTCCTCTTTTAAGGGTGCAACTTGTTCGAATCCTTTCCATGCGTCATATCATAATCCCATAGTTTATGAGAAACTAATTGTCCAATCATTTGGAAAACAAAACGAAGCCGACAAAGGTTCGACAAAGGAACTCTCGAAATAAATATTGTTCGGATTTTTTAAAACCTTTTATTAATTCGCATGAAAGGAAGAAGATGGGAAAGTGTTCGGATGTTCACACTGGATAGAATGGAAGAGTGGGGGCGGAAGGGGAGGGGGTGGAGACGGCTGATAGGGATTTAAATTAATTTTTGTTAATTAGAAAACGCGCAAGGCTAAATGAGTAATTTGCATGTCCTTCAATTTCAGTGCTGCTTCCAACTATTGGCTGCGTGGAAGAAAAGGAAAGAGACAGAAATAGAAACGTTAGCTTACGTGTCTATCCGTTAGGTAAGCGCTATTAACCCTTTCACTTACCCTTATAATAAACCTCCCTGTACATGCTGGGGCAATATTTGGAGCTCCCGCTCTGCAAAGAGAAACACATTCAAATGAGGGGATGCAAAGGGGGGTGAAATTCAACAATAATTTTTTCTTCCACCCCTTTTCTCTTGATTTATGCTTTGTTTTTCTTTTGCTTTCCCCGTCACCAGTTGAATCGTTTTGCTCGAAAATTTTGCCACTTCTTTCATTTCCACGTTATTACTTTTCTGGATTCGTTACGGATTTCCCTTCATTAAAATCATCTTCTTCACGAATGAAATTTCCCTCTCGAGTTTCATTGTACAATTCTCACCCTTTTTCACTCACCGACAGTAAAATCTCAACCCCGTGAAAATAGATTTTCCAGAGTTGAAAGCATTAAAATTTAATTCGAAAAAGTCTTTTGCGGTGCGCAAAAATTACATTCGCTCAGCTGACAAAACGACAAAAGAGAAAACTCCCTCCTCACTTCCACCCCTCAACCCCCCAACCCCCACCTGCACTCACCCAACGGAAATAAACAAATTCAAATAAGTGTGAAAGCTGACGCTCGATTATTTGACTTCTCGCTTTTTTCGGGCTTTTCCACGGCCGTCGGGGTAAAGGAGACAGCCATGGGAATGGAAGGATTCATAATTTAATTTTCGATCGCCATTATTTTGGGAAGCGGTTATGCCCGCGCAGTGGAGGCAGAGAGTTAATAATTGAATTTCTGCTTCCACGACATTTCAAATGATTATTCTTTGCAGTGCGGGCAAACATCCCCTTTCACTTACCTGCTTGTTACTTTTGAAGTCAATGTTTGTCCTTATGGGTCTGTGGTGGAGGGGCTGCGGGGGCCGGAAGTTGTTTCCGAGGGGTGCCTTCGGGTGCTTCGCGTCTCCCTGCATGAGCCTTCTCAGTCCGTGGAGCTGAAACAAAAACCAATGCCTCATTAATGCCCTCCTCGGCCCCCGACAACTAATTTCTGCTTTTATGACCTCAAACTTCCTCAAGTGACGGATTAGCTTCGAAACGGAAATGAAACTCATTTATCAAGTGAAACAAAACGTTTTTTTATTCACGAAAAAGGGGAGAGAGAGATGAAATTAAAAGAAAATTTGTATATGCGGGAACAGAAAAATAAAGGAACTTCGTAAACCATCTTGAATAAGGGGAAGTTGACGACAAATGACCTTTGGGGATGAAAGGCGGAAGGTTCGGTGAAAAATCTGTTTAATTATGTCTTCGCTTAATCGTCGATTAAATGAGAAAATTCGGCTCTTTAACCGATTCATAAGTGAAATTCACGGACATTTTGCCTGTGTATGCGTGTGGGTGTGTGAGCAGAGATATCAGACGTACATCAAACAAAAAGCAGTCTCTTTGTAGAAATGCTTCTGCATTTTGAATCAACATTTTGCATATCTGTTTATACCCTTCAGCGCAGGTAATATTTAAAGCGAAGTCCCGAAGTCATTTAATTTCCACCAAAGAGATTTCTCCCACCGCTCAACAGAAGGACCGACGCCCCCTTTCACCCCCAACAGTCCTTGGGGTTGCGTTCCAACTGTGTTTTAGGGAAAGGTCCGATGGAGTGAGGCTAAGGGAAAGGGGAACTAAAAGAAATTGAATCCGGGAGGATTTATTTTTAATCTTGGAAGAAAAAATGAGAAATTGAGATGTAAGGCCGAAAAAACGTTGAGAGGACGCGAGTGGAGGGGGAGGCGGAGGTGCAAAGTTTGATTTACAACCAGTTAATACAGACTAACAGGAATAGAAAGAGAGAGGGGAAAGGGGATGATTTTCCGGCTGCCTTCATTCCTCCCGGATGTAATTCCGATATCATTTCACACGGAACATTTCCCCGAACGGTTGTTATGAACCGGCTTAAAGATTAACGGAAAAACTTTCCACTTAAGTAAAAGTTGCTTGAAAACAACCCCAAAGGGAAGCAAAGCGGAAGGGCTGATTGCCTAGGAAAATCCTCTGCATCTCGAGATTTTTATTCACTTCTCCGAGAAATACACTTTATCTTCATCTTTATCGAGTTTATGAACGCGTGCGTTTCGATAATCGAATTCAAATTCGATGTGAGGTCAGCGGCGTTGTGAGGCGTTTCCCCTTTCTGTGCCTTGTCAGCAGTCTCCTGCGGAAAACTCCAACTTCCTATCGAAAAAGTCAACAACCTCCGATCCTGATTCCTTTTAATCTCCGACCTCTGACCTCAACTCGAACTGTTTGCTCAAGTGAAGTTGTTTCAGCTCTAATCTGCGTTGCTTCCTTCAGTGAAAACGAGGCGCCCCAATGCTTTCCTCACAAGGTGTAATTTAATTAAATGAAATCGCATGAAAGCCGATGAGGCCGAATTACAGGTAGCGTATAAATTGTAGGTTACGAGTTAATCAACACCCTGGAATCACGCGAGGAAAGATGCCGAACTGTCCGTTGGGGAGAAATATGGCTGATTCTTGCAAATTTCCCCCCAATCCCTTCGCGGATGCAAATTACCCCAAAACAGTTTCACAGAAAAAAAAACTACAGGAGTAGAAAAAATCTAAAAGCGACTACCCCTTTCTTCACTAATGAGTTAACTCCCTTATGAAATCTTTGATACCAAATTAAACTCCCTTTTTTATAAATAATTTTTTAATGTTAATGAGTTTTTAAGTGCGCCTGAAAAATTACGTTTATACTTTGGTGTGTTTAAATACAGTTTAAAAAAAATTTTTAAATTACACAAAATTTATATCTATAAATAAAATCTCCTTTATTATTTTTAGGCCCACAACCTGTGGAAAACTCTCTAAGGGAGCAATCATTTTAGTCTTTTTACAGTAAAACCGGTAAGTTCGGATGAGATTTATACTTTTGACGTTAACAATATTATATCTCTTTTATTATTTTTATTCCATTATTTAAATTTAAATTAAATTTTATATATTATTTATACTTAAAATCACATTTGCAATAATAGAAAATTTTTATTCCCCTTAAAAGTTTGCATTTGCTTATATTATATATTATTTAAATTATATTGTATATATTAGATTGTTTATATTATATTAACAATAGAATTATTATACATGAGACTAATTATTTAGGGGGATAATATTCCCCAATAAAAGGTTAAATACAGTGTTTTTTTTGTATGTTATCAGGTTGGCCAGAAAAAGTATTCAAGTGCGGATTCATACAATTTTTCACGGAGGAATGCCTCAGAAAACAAATCATTTACCTGTTTCGGAAGGCTTTTGTTCGAAAAGTGAGTAAATGGGGCAGACGAGGGAGGGGGAAAGAGGGTGGAAAACCCTTAAACGACGTCCACGTAAATTTTTATGGCGAACAAACGGTTGAACGGACTCCCAAATTTCCGGTTCCGTGTCTAGTTTTAATGCATGGCCGCCTGACTACAGGATTCTCAGGCCCTGCCATCACGCTTCAACTCCCTTTTACGACCCCAAACCCTTTCCATCCCTTTTTCTTCTAAATTTAATTCACCCTTCGCCGCTTTCACCCCCCAAAACCGTCTCCGAAAGGTTAACTTTCATTAAAATCCGATTGCAGAGGACAGAGAACTGAGTAATTGGGCAAATTCGCGCTAATGACTTCCCCACCTGCTTTCTCTATTGCACATCCCCTAAAATCTCTCACCCCTCACCCCTCACCCTCCTCACTCTGCCGTCCGAATCATTTATGAATGTTAATAAATCCTAAAAAGTTATTTGTCAGATATGAGCTTTTCATGTAAATAATTTTGAGACATTCAACCCCCCACCCCCACGGGAGGGTTCGTAAAGGCTGGCGGAAAGGCTTCGTCCTGTTGATTCAAATCCAGCCGGCTTTTCCAAGGGTCAACATTCACAAGACATTTTGTCAGGAAAGCTCCGAGACTGTTGAGGGTTGATGGTTCGGTCCGACAGCGCGGGCGCCGTTGCCTGTAAGGAGGCGATCATCCAACAGCAGCCGGGGGTGGGCAGAGGTACTTGTGAGATTTCTTCAGGGCGTATGGGAAGAGGGGGAGGTTTTTTAGGAAATGTGACTTGATGAAGATGACAAAATGGATTTAAGAAAAGTTAATTTGGGATCAAATGCAAATTTAAAATTCTTTTTGATGTTTGACATTTTCTGATAAAATCAGACAGGGAAAATTTCAAAGCATCATTTTCAAAATTGAATTTTCCCTTTTCTCTTTATTTTTCCGCGCTCCCTTTTCCTCCCCTCTCTTCCATCCTGTAGTCTTTTTCCACTGAGGGGCAGCGATTAGGGAATTGTCACCGGAGGGCCCCTCAATTTACGCCACCCCATCCATTTCCTCTCAGTGCTCAATCGGAGCTAATATTTTTATCTTCTATTTAGTAACGGGTTTGTAATGATTATGAATTAGTTCCACTTTGACAGAATTTCTGCCACGACTTTACCATTGTTTTTCCTTTTACGCTTTTTTACGTCTGCTGTTCATTTCCTTTGAGAGTTTGTATTTTTGCTTCACACGTCTTTCACTTTTTCAGAAAAGATTGGGAGTGACAGAAGAATGATGTGACCGTCTGGTCGGGTCACCGAGTGCAGCCACCCCTGTTTTGAGGCCAGGAGAAGTGAGCCCAGCAGGGGGTGAGTTGGGGAGGGTCGAGCATCCCCCGCAATTTATTCAAGTGCCGTCCTGCCGGTCGGTTCCCCCGCAGAAATTGCGGGAAGACACGCATTCCGATTCACAGGTAAGCCCCGAATTGTGTAATATTTATTTATTCATTGAGGGGATGTTTTTAAAATGTGAGGGGTTGAAAAATTACAGGAATTTCTTTCTTTCTTTCTTAATCCAAAAATTAAACTTAAGGGAGGATAAAAAAACCCATAAATTACAACCATAAACTTCCTGCCGGCTTTTTTAGGAATTAGTTTTTCTTTTTTTTCTTCCGACACCCCTTCCCCCCACTGCCGTGCTTAAGACCCTCCCCTTTCATCCCCTTTCCTCCCCTTTCTTTCCTCTTCTCTTCAAATATATGTTTTCCAAAAAACGTTTCGTGATCTCTCCCTTTTCTTTATTTAACGAACCGACGTCCGACTCACGAAATGTTTACTCACGTGTTAATCGAATTATATTTCCAATTAGGGCTTTGGTGTGACCGATTTTTTACAGCTTTTCACCGCACTCATGGAAATTCTTTTGATTTTACCGGCGTTTCCGGTTACCGTTACTTGAGTTACCGCCCCCAGAACAGGTGACATCTACTCTTTATTTACTTTCCTTCCTTACCAGACTTTTTATTATACTGTTTATGTTTCTTATTTTTATACTAATTAATTTAATTGTATGTTTTATTTTATACTTTTATTAGAATTTTCAAGACATTTATGCGTAACATTATATTGCCATAATATTCCACTTTTTGTTATATCTTTTTTCCGTGAAGTAATAAAATTTTTGAAAGGGCGAAGGGGAAGAGCAGACGATTTAAACACTGCCTCCTTATTCCTACACTGAGCTAGGAAATTAGAAGCATGGAAATGAGTGTATTCAAAGGAAAGTCTGCATTTAAGTGTGCTGGTCAATTAACCCCTCCCTTCCTCTCTCCCCCCGATTCTCCCGCAATTGAAGACCGATTTCGCAGGAGCTCATATTTGATTTAGAGCTTCGGGGAAAGCTCGCGTGATAGGTCGAAATTGGAGACTCCGTTATCAGATCGTTTATGCGGAAAAGCTATCATAAAATCCCCCGATTCGGGTCATTTCCTAATGAAAAAGCCAAGACAGGGGCGTCTTCCCAGCCGGTGAGGCGCCCGCCCCTCCGCCGTCCACCGATCGAACCATCCAAGGCGAGTCATTCATCAAAACTCGTGTGGGCCATCGACAAGTGGAAACAACCCCTCTTCTCGCCCCGACTCACCCTTACCTGTTGCTTTGTGATATAAATGGGCTTGTTTAAGATCACCCACGTGACCGTTTCGTGGCAGGCCGGCATCGTGGTGGAGCCGTCGTACGTCATGTAGTACTCGGTTTCCGGAAGAAGACCTTTTATCGACAGCCTCTTCACTTCCACTTCTTCTCCTGCCACGACAAAACAAAATTCAGATGGAGGGCAACCATTTCCAATGGGGGTCGGGCGCTCGTCTCACCTCCGTATTTGATTTTCTCTATTTGATCAGTCAGTATCCTCAGCTCGGGGTTGGACAGGTCTCCTAACTGCAACAGAAGCAGAAGGGGTAACAACAGTTGAAAAAACAGTTGCGCTCAAAAATACTTTGACAGCACAAAATTAATTACTTTACTGTAAGATATTATTATTATACCGTTGTATTATCTAGTTATCAATACTATTAATAATACATACCATAAAAATAACAAAATATACAGAACATAACATTCTTCTGTTTTTTCTTTAATACTTTTTATTATAATATTATTATAGAATTGTATTATTTATTTTTTTCTGACATATATTATGACTTGAGCAGTATAATATTATATATTCATACTCAAAAAACTCACTTGCAATAACAATGATATGGCTACGATTCCTTGGGCCCTGAAAAGTGCCTCCGAGAAATTAGAATACAACTGAGAATTAAATCCGAATATTTGTATCTGAAAAAAATAGAAAATGGCGTCAATTACATTCAAATGTATGGGGCATTTTAAAATATTTATTCAGATTTTGAGTTCTGCGACAGAGAGCGAAATTTTGGGATCGCTGACGATATTAACGGTTGGCGGTGTGAATGGTCTTTTCAGAGCCTGTTGCTGTCGGTCACAGTCAAATGTCTTTAAAAAGGAGACACGAGAAACGGAATTCCGGAGGAATTAGTCAGAAATCCCTCGGCGAGAGGTCTTACCCAGACAAAGGAAATCCAAAGCTTTTCTTCCCAACAAACATAATCTCCTAAGCTCGGGGTAAGAATTTCTTATCATCAAATTAATTTTTTGTTTTCTTTCTCCCATTTTTCCTTCGGGATAAGAAAAACAACCAACAGGATAAATCGGGAAGGGGGTTTATGTCTGTCAGCTGTCGGGAGCAGGTGAACCCGTTAGCTTTGCTTTAAAAAAGGAACGATGGAGGCGGGGTTGGGGGGAATTTCCCTCAGAGCAGATAGTGGTGAAAATCGAATCTTAACAACTCATCCTGAATTTTCTCTTTTGTCCTCCTTTTCCCCCGCCGTTACGACTGTTAGCGATGTGGTACTATGCTGACTTACTGATCGACTTTTGGGACTGCACCTAATTGCACTGTGCGCTCTGAATTTTTCCTAAAAAGTTTCCCATTTTCAAATTCCCTCAAATACTCCATCGGTTAAAGTGAATGCGGCGCGATGAGCCTTGATTGGCTGCTCAGTTTCATGAGTTGGCCAATCACGATCCGGCGGAGCTTCAAAATGACTTCGCCTGACCAATCAAAATCGAGCGGTATTTCCTTATAGGAAAGAACATATTAGTCCTGTCAATACAACTTCCACAAGGGATTTCTCACCCGCCCCCCATTATTTGATTCACCCTCGCGGATTTGGAAGGAGTCCACAAATATGTTTTCCTCCGACGGATGCAGCAAAACCATTTCCACTTGTCGAAACCTGCAGACGAAAGGGCGGTCCACCAAACTCTGTTCCCCCGAACCATTTTTTCTTTTATTTGCAAACGTCATCACATGAACGGATTTTTCCAAATTCTTTTCCACCCCTCCCCCCCCCCCCTTCTCACTCTCTCAAAAACTTCAATCCCGCTGCAAACACAACACAATGGGGGAGCGGCTTTGAGGGGGATGAAAGTGGGGGAATGTAATGTAATAAAGTATTCAATTCTATAAAGAAAGATAAAAATCTGTTAGCAAAGAAATTTAGAAATTTATTTTCTAAAGTGGGAATTCTAAGAAGTGAAATTTGATTTAGTTTCTTTTTTCCGAAACCGTTTCCAAGTTTCTTCCCTGAAATCGAGCACTAAATGTTTGCTTCCCACCCCCACCACCCCAAACTCACCCCCTCACACCCCCTCTCACCTCGCCCGCATTCTTCCACGAATAAACCACTTTTACTTTCTTCCACCTCAATTGCTTTTTTCCCCTTTTCTTTCACAAGTATTGTTTTCGAATTCTTTTTCCTTTCAATTGAATTTTAGAAATTTTGGATTTTCTGCATTCGACTCCCTCGGGCAACAGCCTGCAGGATTTCTCCTTCCCCATTACGGGCCCATCTGCCCTTTCCCCTCTTTGACCGTTAAAATTGCGGGAGTTGACAGCGAAAACGAATTCGCCAGACAGAAGACGTCCCGGAAAATGACCTCTCCACGCTGTAGTGTAGAGCGACAGCAGCAGAAAATAAAATGAAAGAAAACTCACAATCCAAAAGAAATCTCAACGTCAGAAAAGAACAATTTGCTCGTCTCAAGACAAGATGCAAAATTACCTTCCGAGGGGAGGTTTTCACCCCCCGGGAGAACGTCCTCACTCCCGACAGCAGCAGAGCCGCCCCTCTCTCGCCTGCAGCGGCGCGGAAAAAATTTTGGCTTTCCGAGGGAGGAAATTGAACTTTCGGTGGAATTTTCAATTTTTCGTGGAGGGGAAAATGGGCAAATATTATTAAATTTATTTTTATTTTAATTCAGTGCCGAATGCCTTTCGGTTTTCGGTGTTGACGAGCGTTGACCTCTCCGCGGATGGGGTTTCCGGTGAAGGTTTTATTTCCGGTCGAGGAGTTTTTCGGCTCAAAATCCTAAAAGGGTTTGAAAGGGATATTGTTTTTATTTAAATTTTAATCTCTGGGATTTAATTAATTCCAATTCTTTTCGGAAATATTATCTGAGCACTAACACGAGAGCTGGAGTCGTTCCCCACAGCAAATCAACTACAGCAACAAAGCGATTATTTGTAGCAGCAAAAAAAACAAATATAGGCCACAAAAGGGAAAAGCAGTCGTAACGACGGAGAAAAAAGACTTTTTCCGACTTTAGTCTCCGATCTACAGCAAACCCCTTTCCTGTTGATTTCGCCATCCTCATTCAACCCTTTCAACAAAAAATCAACAGAGAGCACTCAAAGGGAAACCGCCAACCTTAATTAATCAATTAGAATGTTAACCGCGAAGGATTTTTCGGGGTGCCAAAGCCAATTACTCGGGGGGATGATTTTCTCGAAAAAACTCCCAATATTGAAACCGTTATAAAAAATGATTTATAGAAGCCAATCAAAACATAATCTTGATTGAAAACACCATTTGAATTAAAAAATTGTTGCTCGGGGAGGGTGTTTTTTTGGACGAGGGGATGGGGATGACGGGGGTGACTCACCTCTGCGGGAAACGCATAAGCGTTGATCGAGTGCTCACTTCCGGAGTAGTCGTGGAGGCCATAATGCATGTGCATTTCCTGCAGTTGGTACCTGTAGGAGAGGGGACCTCCTGTCACATTGATGTGGTTTCTCGTTGTGTTGTCCACCGTGAATATTACGCTGTGGCCGGTGTTTGCTATGAACCCGCTTATCTGGAAGAAGAAATAAACATGTCGCCATTTTGTTTCACCCCCAAGGGCAGAGGTCGGCTCCCCAAAGTCTACCCTCACCCCAAAATAAGGAAATGTTTCCGGAAACAAAGAAAGATTATGCAGGGTAATCAGGTTAAACGTGTAGGGGGTGGTGAGGGGTGAAACAACCCCCGTGCTTCTTCCCACCCTCGTTGGAATCCCTTTTAGTCGGAATCAGTTTTTACGCTCATATAAGCTCTCTTCTGAAAAAGTTTCCAAAGGGGCGGGAATAAGAGTTGTTTTTTGAGAAAAGTTTCCTTTGAACGTGAGAAGTTTCAGAGGTTAAAAGCCGCCCTCACCCCTTCTTCACCCCTTTCACCGTCATTCTTCTCCGAAGAAAATTTATTAAAAATTCCGGATTAAACATAAGAACCGGTGAAATTAAAAGGTTGGCTGTGGGGAAATTATAATGTCGCAGGTGCGTTTTTAATGGGCCTCGAAACCCCTCGTTGAGGGCGCGGGGGCGGAAAGGGGTAGGAACAGCTATGTACAACAACCCTTCGCCGTTTACTCACCCTATGTTTGTCGATATGTAAAGCCCTTAAATTAGGATCGAAGAGGAGTTTGTCAGGTTCCAAATTCACCGGTGACTGTCTCCTCCCCCTGTTGCAGAGAGACCACTCGGGGTTGATGAGACCCCAAAATGCGGGACCTGAAACCAAAAAGCGAAACGAAGGGGTTGGTAATTGATTTCGAAGGGGTCAGGAATCATTTCCGGCGGGGAAATCTTTTCACCGGTCAGAAACTGATAACCTTTTCAAAAGGAACTCTTATTCGGTGAAAAGATGAAAAGTCAGCGGAACGACGTCTCGCCATCTTTCAACCCCTTTCGTCTTCTTACCCCCCGAGCCGTCTTCCATCTTTATTTTAATTTTTTTCCTTCGGAGGAAAACCCGACCGCAAATTCCGGTCACGGAAGTTCAAATCGGAACTGAAACAGGTTTTCCAACGTGATTCTCATTTGGGGGGAGAGGGGTGGACGACGGGGGTTGTGGTCAGGAAAAATGGAAGCGCAGTTATCGGCCGGGCGACGGGATTCGCGGGCTTCGACACGCGATGAAGTCACCCCCTAGCCCTCCGCACCCTGTGAAGAGTTCGGGGGAGAAATTCAAGTACCAATTACTTGTGGTGGAATGAAAGAACTGTGGAGGGCCATAATGTTCTCGAGAGGTTTCACGAGCGAGTAAGAAGGGATGAAACGAGATAAGGTTGTTTGGTTGGTGGGAGGGAGAGGGGAAGAGAAGGGGAAACCCTTGGAAAAAAACTGTTTTTGAAAATGTTTTATATTCTAAGGGCGGTTTTTAATTTAAGAAAGAATAAAAAGAAGTCGAAGAGATGTCAGGGATGATAATTAGATGGCGGATAACGTTTGTAAACATTTTTTTCGACGTCATTAAAATTCTTTGGCTTTGTAAGAATGAGAATTAAAAGGGGAGGGAAAGGGAAGCTAAAACTACCCCTTGTCTAATGCTTTCTTAGACTTTTACAAGAAAACTTGATTCTTCCTGTTTCAATGTGGTTGCTCTGACGGGGGTGAAAAAGAAAGTACGGAACAACGCAGCCGTATTTACCTAAACAAACCTAAAAGGCTGACTTTCACCCCCTCCCGCGTCCTCGGTGGTGGCTTTACTCGTGGGAAAAACATCCCCCCCGCATAAACTTCCGGAGTGCCATTCTAATTGCTTTTCATTAACTCCCGAAACTAATTAACAAGATTTCAATCTTAAACGGTCGCCCCTCCCCCTCCATCCTTCCGGGCTTTTTCCCTTTCGTGTGACCTTTTTTGATTTTTGAAATGTGAATAATTAGTTTTTTGCATAAACATTTAATCTAAACTTCCTCCACCGCTTAGGGGATGATATCATATTAAGGGAGATTTATTTTCAGCGAATTTGCCACTCTTTTTAAATCAACGCCCCCGGAAAAGGCAGCATTTAGAGTGGGGAAATGCCGAAACTGTTCCGAAGGAATTTCATAGGGGTGCGTTCTCACTTTCACCCCGATTTTCCTATTCCTCAACAAAAATCTATTAAAATTCTTATAATTCGAGTGAATAAGGAAACCTAAAATTCTCACCCTTGTGAGATTTCACCCCCATGAAATAAGTTCGGTTAAAAATAGGACACATCAAACTCCTCCCCTCTCTTCATCCCCCCAGTTTATACACAAAAATAGTTGAAATGGATTTCCCGATAATATCTAAAATTTTTATTTATGGAAATACGTTAGGGGAACGGTTGGGTTGGCAGCATTGTAAATGAATGTCATAGCCGGTCTCCCACAGAAAACTAAAAATTTTTCTTTTTTCTGCTAATAATCTCTTTTTCGATACTTTCCCCCAACTTCTTTTTATGTTTCTCTTCTCGTCCATATTTGTTTCCGTTAAAAAATTTCCCTTTAGAAATGGATTTCCCATTAAGTCCCTCCTGCCTTCTCTGCTGAAAGAAAAACCCAACAGATGGACCGATTTATTCGGTTTTCTTTCCCTCTCCCGAAGAGGAAACTTTCTCTCGGACGCCATCTTCATTTCCATCCCCCGAGTCAGGATCCGCCCCTGTCGATCCGCCATTTTGAGTTTGTTCCGGAGCAAAGGGACCGTTTTCATATCAGGAGACATTCGCAGGCCACTTCAAATTCGGGAAATTTTTCGCTCTCAAACAATTCCAGCAAAATCCTTTGGGCTTTTCGAATTAATTCGAAAAACCTTCGAAATTAAAAATGGCGGTCCAGATGGACTTTTTGTTTGCACGGAACAAAAGGCACTCGAGAACCGGAAGGCTTTTATAAACCTTGACAAATTTATTTATTTTTTCCTCCTGACCTGCCCCCTCCCCCGCATATCTTGGGGAGGCGACCGCGGGGGTGGCGGAGGGGGTGGCGGGGGAGGCTGACAAATTTGTTTTTAATTAAGCGAAAAGTAGAGACCCCTGTCTCACGTCACTCTCGGCGCTTTTTTCCTCTTACTTTCCGCTGCTTTCCATCTCCTCTCCCCTTCCGCCATCTTCTTCTCTTCCTCTTCCTATCTATTTTCCATTTTTCCCTTTCCTTTACATTTCCCCATTTTTTCTCTTTTTAATTTTGACTCACTTTCTGAATTCCGACGACTTCTTTTGTATGCCGGAAATGCTCGAAAGTAATCGCAGGATGATTCTTAGCGAATACAAACTCATAACAGAACGGAATTCGTGTTTCGAAAAGGGGCAGAAACGTAAAAATAGAGATTTTCGAAAAAGGACAATTTTTCTCCTTCCTAATGTTCTTCCTCTAATGATGCTGCTCACGGATCTAATCTAATATTAGTATAAATTCTTTAACCGTGAAGCGTTTTCGTGTCTTCATCCTCTTCACTCCCCTCTCCTCCTTACCCCCCTCGCTGCCTCCCCCTTCCCCTCCCCCTTCCCCCGCCCCCCGCCACGTTTCCTTCCAATTCTCCATCACCATCTTCATCTTCTTAACGATTATTTCCTTTGACTGTAATATCGTTACGTTAAAAAAAACTTTTACAAATTTTCAATGACTAAATTTAGAATGCGAAGGTGCGAGTTTTTGCGGATTTACACTTTCGTTGGAAAAGGGCTGTACTTTAAGGGTTGCTCGATCATCCCTCTTCCCTTCAGAGAAGACAACACCGCACCGATTACCCGTAAAAATTGATAGTGGAGAAAGTTATCGCCCCTTCACCCTTCCTTTCTCCCCCTTCCAGGGGAGGTGTTAACTTCCCTCCGTGAAAGCTAATGCACTGCTAATTAACAAAGGATCCTTCCTCCAATCTCTCTCTCTCTCTCTCTCACCTTGATGCTCTCCCTTCGTCCGAACTATCCTTGATTAATGGCGCACTTTTGGTTTTATATTGCAAAATTATGTTTTACGTCATTCTTCCCTTATTGGACTTAATTTAGGGATTGTTCTTACCCCAAGGACATCCCGCCCTGATTATTTTCCCTCATCGAATTTTCTCGCCATATTTTCTCCTGTCTGTTTTCACTCGTGGGAGGAAGTCCGTTAGTTTTGCCCATCATTGCTGCCAACTGAACAAACCCAACGAGAACGCACTCTAACGGGCAGTTTTCAAATCAGAACGTCTGCGTTTTCATTTCCGAACTATTTTCATCAAAATAATTAACCCTTCTGTTGTTTTTACAATATTGCCTTTCCTCAGTTCTTCACAACATACACTCCTGTAGGCCTTTATTTATATTTACAAGTTTAAACGTAATATGATCGAAAGTTGTATAGTGAAAACAAAAACTCGTTGCCATGGTAACCATAACGGTTAGATTCAGCGTTCTCTTAAAGGGTAGAAAGGATTAACGAAAGCGACGACGCGCCTATCGAAAACCAAGACCAGCAAAACAATTGCCCACAATTAACAGGCCTTAGGAAAAAAGAAACTTCCTTTTCGTTTCTTTTTTGTTTTGGTTTCGCCCCCCCCCCTTCGCCCCTCCCCTACCCTCCCCCTCCTTCAGCTTTTCTCCAACTTCAAAATTTTTCCCCGGAAAACTCTTTTGTCTCATTCACTGATTTATTTTTTAGAGGAAATTTTTTTTTAATTTTATTTGACTTAATGAAAACAAAAGGCGACTTTGGGATTTCGCCCGTGCGGAGGGAATCGGTGCAAAGGTTTGGAAAATTGCTTTTCTTGCATTCGCTGCACCGCCGTTCCGAAAGTCGGCCCGCGGAAGAGGGCTTTTCCAAAGTTCGTTTCGTTTAATGCTTTTTTGGCTGCTGTTGGGGGGAGGAAAAGGACGGGGGAGGGTAATGCGCTTTTTCCACCCTAATCCGATATTTCCGCTCACATTTTAGTCTTTTAGTTTCTTTTCCCATCGCCTCGACTTCTTTTCTTCTCGCCCTCTCAGCATTTGCTCCTGCGACCTATTGTTTTGCTTTATTTTTAATACGCTTAGTTCGCTTTCGTGCGCCCTTCGCCCTTCGCCCTTCGCCCTCCTTCCCTTCTCCATGAGATAATTTTTTAGATTCTTAAGAGCGGAAATCCTCTTCAACGAGGAAGCCAAATCTGTTCTTGACTTAATCAGAGAGATTTTGATTCGAGAAAGGAATCCCTTGGCTAAATTTGAATAACTCCACTTTTCCCCCTTCATCCCCTGACCGCACCCCCTTTTCTTTTTCTTCCCGACATCTGCCTATTTCAAGATTACGTCAAATGAAAAAATGGGAACCCGACCTTTTGTCGGAATCGGTTTCTCTTCCACATGAGATTCCCTCCCTCCCTCTCGAAACACAAAACACCCCCGAAAGAGTTGACCACTGAGCACGGGGGAAAGAGACCCTGCATTCCACCCTTACCACGATATTATCAATCAACGATTGTTTACGCGTCCAAAACACATTCGAAATACCATTTTTTATTCATTTTCGCATTATTTTTGCTTTTTTTTTAATTTTTCGAATGATTGAAAAGGGGAAAGCGAAGAAAAAACAAAACAATTGGCGGTTACCGGAGAAAGGGTTGAAAGAGTGAGGGTGGCTTTCAAACAAGACTTCCAATTTGGAATTGTTTTAAATTCCTATCCTATCTTTCGGTCGGCCATTTTTGGAATTCCCAATGGCGAAATACTTCAAAATAAACAATAAATATGTAATGAAAAAGAGGGAGTTTCTAATGAAACTATTATTAGTAATGACAAAAGGAATGAATTAAGGTTTGCGACCTATTTTCTGGTTGAAAGGTTGGTCATGAATGCACTTATTTCTTTTTTTGAAGTCCCAAAACTAATCAAGAAAAGCCTGGAGAACCTATAAATGGTTGTTTAGAATCCCTTTCCCAGGGATGCCCCGGGGAGAGACAGTGCAGTCGGAAAGGGAGGAAAGAGGGCGAGAAAGGAATACGAGTCAACCTTAAAGAGGATTTTTATTAAATTTTCACTTGCCAACCGTTGGAAAAGAAAAAAATCTAATTTGCTTAGTCGCACAAAATTTTTTCCACTTGGAGAGCGGAAAAGGGGAGGAAAAGAAGTGAAAAAAATGAATAATCTGTCGTCGGGAAAACATATTAAGAATTGATGATGAAAAAAAGGCGCCAAGGTGAAAGAGCGGAGAGGGGGTTGAAGTCTGGGATTTAAATATAAAAAAGCTGAGAGGGAGGAAAAATTAAATTCTGACAGCAAATGCTGCGATTGTGGGTATATTCTGGGGTTCAAAAGTGAAAATTTCCAAATCGTTTTGAAGGGATCGGGGGATGGGGGTGGAAATGAAGGGGATGAGGGAGAGGATTTACTCGATGTTTAAAAATTTTCATTGAGTGAAGAGATAAATGTACAGTCTGGGAGGGAACACAGACGCGAGATTCGATGGATTTTATGTAAGCCGATATAAACCACCCCTGTATTACGATACTCCAAATCAAGAATTGAAAGCCCATTGAGGGGAGGAAATCTTTAGTTCAAACAAAATTTTTATGGGAATCTGATGCCGCCAAATCAGGCATTACTTTCTTCGTGAAGAAGTGAGGAAAATCCCTATCATTTCCATTGAACAGTGTTGAAAACTGAAACAAGAATGATGATGGGGGATGAAAACAATAGTAAAGAATGATACTACGAAAAGGAAAATTGAGAATGAAAACCACCCTCTGCAAGAGACAGTTCAACAGAAGCCAAAACCATCCCCATTGAGACAAAGAAACTCGTATAAGCGAATGGAAGAAAAATTTCATTCCTAATTGAAAAAATCGCAAAATAAAAATAAAAACGTAAAATTGTGACTCCATTAAAATAAGAAATATACGGCGGGAATATTGTCTCGGTGGCATACGGGGGTGAGTTCCAAAGGGAGACAGAAAAGAAAAACGCATAAATATCTTGGGAAAACATCTCTAAAAGACTAAATTGCTTTTAAAAACAAATTTCCCTAAGCGTGAAGCATAAAACCAGAAGAACACATAAAAATAAAACAAAACGCATAAGAATAAAAGGCGGGGGGGGGGGGTGAGTCGCGGGGGAGGGGGCGGGGGTTCATACGTTAAAAATAAAGGCATTTTGTAACTCCGCGAGAAAAGAAGTGGGGCCCATAAACCGCATTAAAGCTCTGAGCTTTCGTTTGTAATAACACACGATAAATACTTGACATTTTACATTATAATTCATTCTTTACTTTCCCCCTTTCCCGCTTCCCTCTTTTTTCTTCGAATCTTCTCTTCCTCTGTTCGGAAAACCGGAAATTTGAATTAATTCCTGAGAATTATGGCGATCCGGAAACTCCGATACGGACTCAGCCGACGGTTCTGTTAAATCGTTCGACCGGAAATGGCGCTGCGCTCTTCCGTTCAAACACTCCGCATCCGAGTTTTACAAGTAAAAGTTTGAGGGGGCAGGGCTGCCAACCCCGCGAGGACTTTTCTAATTGGCCAAACAAAAATAACGCCATTACGCAAACCCCTGATTAAGATAATGAGCACTTCGCCGTGAAAGTAATAAGCCGACGGTTTTATTATGCGCATTTCTTATGTGTGTTTATTTATTACTAAAATTATATAAATTACGCTGAGAGCTTCCAAACCCACTCGAAAGTGCGTAACTACATTGCCTTTTTTTTTTCTCGCGTCACGCTGAATATAAAAAGTGATACTTAAAAAGTAATTACACAAATGTCCGCTTCTAAAAACCGACGCACATATACATTCACTGCATTAATATTCATGAGTTAGCAATTTTATAAGCTAATTGTCATACAAACGATACAATATTTAAACTGAAAAAACTAAGTAAATATCATAAGCTTAATTTGGTTTGAGTCATTTTTGAAGTCAAAATGACGCAGCAGTTTATTCTTAACCCGTTAAGCGGATATCCCGTATATATACGGTTGATCTCTTATACACTGTAGCGGCTGTGACGTATATATACGGATGATAATTTTTCTTGGTTTATTTAATTTAATAATATACGTTCGCCTGTTTCTGGTAATAGAGGGAGGGTAGGAGCATTGCAAGATTCATTTTGTTTACATAAAGATACATAAAGTGTCGTTCATTTTTTCTCTACTCTTCAATGTGTATAAATTACTTTCCTACTTTTATTTCAATATTTTATAACCTGTAACATACATAACCTAAAATGACCTAAAATAATATAAACATAATTTACATAATATACATAATAAAATAATAAACATAACCTAAAATAATCATAAACCTCAAATAAAAATAACCTAAAATACATTTTGTTAAATGCCCAAAGGCGAAAATATACAAAAAAAACATATTATAGTAATTATTATAGTATAATTAAAGAATACTAATTTATTAAAAATTATATTTTTATGCTTGGTTCTCTATAAATAATAAAAAATAAGTAATAAATAAAATAACCTAAAATAACCTAAAATAATATAAACATAATATATAAAAAATTATACAATGGATGTGACGTATATATACGCCAACTGCTGCAAATATATGGCCACTACAGGAACCATTACTCGCAACGTACCGACCCGCTTAACGGGTTAATCTATCGACAGAATGCTGCCGTTGTGAGCACAAATAGTGCTCAGCAAAGCACGGGGAGCTCCACAAAAGCGGGAAAACGGGTGCTCACCTTTAAGAGTGGCTCCCCCCTGCCCCTCCCCCTGCCCCTCCGGCGGCCCCCCATCGTTCTGTTTGACAACTTCAAAAAAATTTATTCCCGAGTCGCAATTATTAAAAATGAATGGTGGCCCCGAATCCTTTGACTCGAATGAGGAGAAGCTCGGGACTTTTATTGCTTTTTACTCTCCCGAGAGATTCTCTTTTTTTTTCTGGGACATATAATGGGTCCCCTTCTTGAGAGGAGGGGAGAGGGGCGCGATCTGATTCCGCTTTGGAAAGGCCCCCGCCCGGAAACCTCCGCGCGCCTAAAAAATGACAAAACTTATTAAAACGCATCTGGCCTTTCTTTCGCCGGCCATTAAAAAAACGGTTTGACATTCAATAACTTTCCAAAGTTTCCGTTTTCGATTACTTTTTCCTCGTTTTCTTTCTTTCCCGGATAATTTTAAATACAGTTTTTTACATGTTGGAAAATTCCCCGCTTTTCCTTTTCCCCCCTTCCCCTCCGCACTCCTTTCGGCTTCTTTGGTTTCCAATGGAAAACTTTTTAATAAAAATTATGAAGAACAAACGGAGCGGCATAATGAATAGGAAATTCTCCGGAATAAGTTTTTTTAAATTATTTCTATAAAAAAAAAAACTCGTTTTGAGTATAATATAGAAATATAAAAATTTAATTAGTTGGTGAAAAACGGAAAAAAAAGTAGAAACGAAAGACCGGAAATGAAATGCAAAACTTTTTCTTATTTAGAAGTACGCTTTTCCGACATTTTCTGCGTTTTTGCGACACCCGCGACCTTAAGTGACCTGCAGGACAATGTGATTCTTCATTCTCCTGCAGGTGTGAAGCACAGGTACGCCACAAAAGCTCCTTCGGGGGGTTAATAAGAGAAAGGGGTGGAAGAGAACTTTGGAGGGGGGCGTCTTTCTGTTTTGGAAAGATATCAAAACCAAATAAAATCTATTTACAGGGGAATATTGAAGTTTATTCTTTTCTTTTTTTTTATTTATTTGATTTTGACGTCCTCTTAGAAGAATTTTTTTTTCTTTGGGAGGAGAAGAAAACATTCGAAGTAGCGATAAATTATTCAAGGATGCTTCTACCTCGAATTTTCTACTTGACGAAAGCTCATGATTTTGTTTTTCTTTTCCCTACGGAACTGTTTTTTTTGTGTCTATTTTTGTAAGTTTTCCTTCCTCTCGCTTCTTTTTTTTCCCTCCCCCACATCCCCTCTCCCTCCTCTTTTCTTCCTCCCCTCACCTTCGGTCTCAAATCCAAAATAGGAAATCCCTGAAAGTGAAATGAATTTAAAATCCTCATTTCTGGATTTTCTTCTTTAAATCCTTTTCATTCTTCTTCGCACATGCTCTTCCTTGCTTTTAATGTCCGCAGGATTGCCAACTGTCAGCGATTCGGCCAACGGCTCCGCTATGGGGGCGAACATCCCAGAAGACCTCTCCCTGACCTCTCCCAAACACCCTCTTTCTCTTTTAGCTTATTCAGTTGATCTTCTCAAATCAGTTCCGATAAAGAAATCAATGAAAGGGAAGGGGTGGAAGAGGGGAGAATTAAATGTCTCGCTGGCAATTCCGCCCATGTTTCGACTATGCGTAGGTCACTTTTTATTACTTTCACGAGGGGAGCTCGGAATCGGATTCAACTGTCCCAAATGATTGGAAACGGCCGTTCACCCTCTGCTTAACTTGTGACTTATTGAAATCACGTTGGAGGGGGCGGAATGCCCTGGCACGCGAAAAACTCATAATCTCCCTAAGTAGTTCCCCCAAGGACAGAGAAACCGTTGAAACATTGGACGGGGAGGCTTTTACATAAAATTAAATTTTTCTGGGCGGACTCTGAGGTGGGATGGTTTCGTTATCAACCCTTACGCGAAAACAATCTTACTATGAATAAATGAAGCGGAGAAAGCGCAATTTTACAACCATTTCGAATTCCCGAAAACTAATTAATAAAAACGAAACACCACCTAATAATTTTTTGTTGGGGGGGGGGAATGCGGTCGGGGATGGAATTTGTGTAAAAAACTTCACCCCCCCCCCTCTCTCTCTCCCGGAAAAAACGCGAAAAAGTCCATTTGTGTTCAACCGGAAAATGGAAACCGTTTTTATTAGTTCGGTATTCTTCGGGGTTAAGAATGAACGCCCTCAGTTGTGGCGATTAGGGGATGAAATGACTTAAGGGTTGTTCTCCTGGGAGGGAAGCAAAACTCAAATAACACTTACCGGAAATGCCATCGTATGTCCACCATTCTTCCCAACTGACACCGGAAGCCACTGTAAAGAAAAAAGTAGTGAAATTGAAAGAAAACTTTTAAATTCTAAATGAAAAAGGAAACCGCTGAAAGAAAATCCTTATTAAAAGCTCAAGTTGAGGTTATTAACTGGAAAAAATAGGTTTAATTATACAATCATCTTTGCAATTCTAAATATAATAATTAATTAATTAATAATAAACGCATTATTGCATTTCCAAATTAACTGCAAATGAACGCATTTGCAAAGAATTCGATCTCTTCGATCTCAATCGATAATTGAAACTCTGTAATTTTTCTTAGTCGGAAACCTCATTACTGAACATTTATAATTAAAAATCACATAATTAAATTTTATTTTGTAAAAATCACGTGTCGGTTTGTGTGACTTAAGCAAATCATTAAATAATGAAAACATGTTTAATCTCAGTCGGAAGAAAGGAACTTTTAAATAGAAGAAAATACTGTTTATTTATTGTTTTAGGCGCGATTTACATTCCAAATCGGATTTCCGGCGTCTCGAATTTTTCTTTTCATGTGGAAAACGTGACGGGGTTGAAAATGGAGGGGCGAGAGGCAAAGGTCGGGGGGGCGGGTGTCAGGACAGGAAAAAGAAGAAAAAGGTTCTCGGCGACGTAATTCCTCCTCGATGTTTTCTTTTAGGGAAAATCTCCGAGTGCCTTTCTCTCGGGGCCCACAAATTCAAATTTAAAACTGCGCTTTCTATATTATTCTCCACATTAAAGTTTTCTTTTACTTTAACAATATTCTCTTTTGTTTATGAACCTTAAAAAAAAGTGACAGCCCTGACATTTTTATTTTTTCCTCATCTTTTCCCCGACCCCCTCTCCCCTCTCACCCCCCCCGAACATTCGCACATTCATTTCTCTATCCCCCAATCCCCCCCGATAAGCTTTCGACTTCTTTCGTTTCGAATTTATATTTTTATATTATCACTTATGGATATTAATAATTTCTGCATAAGATTACATTTAAATGTTCTATTTATTACACTATATTTATTATTATTTTATACTTAAGTGTCAAAAAGTATTCAATTTAAATCTTAATTTAAAAATAAATAATTAAATATATAATTATAAATTTATATTATATTAATTTATATGATTATATTATATATAATTTAATTACTTATATAATTAGTTAGCTATGCTATCGCCGTCCTCCAAGAGGAAATAATTATATAATGCGATAATATTAACTTGATAATTTATAGAAAATAAGAACAGAGCTTTCTACCGCTCGACTTTTCACAATCTTAAACCCGTATTTTCATTAAATTTTTTGAAATGTACGTTTTGTCGCAAAATCTCAAAATTTTGGGGAAAGATTTCCTCCTCTCCTTCTCCCTCTCCGCTTTCTTCACCTTTAAAAAGTTGATAGATAAGTGTCTGCCGATTTGAATGCATGGCAAAGCTGCATACACCGCCCATCTCCGGTCAGTCTATGGACCAGTCTTTAGATAAACTCCTAAAAAGGTCGATTTTTCCACTGAAATTCTACTCGCGATCCGTTCATTATAATATTGCTCTCACTCGATTCGATTAGATAAAAATAACCCCTGAAGACATGCACAGTTTCCGGGCGAAATAATTCTCCTTAATAGTTCACCTAGTTTATATAAAAAAAACGGGGATATTGGGCGGAAGTTGGCATTACAAGGGAGAAGTTAAAGCTCGAAAACGGAGGGAAATAACGAAGAAAGGGAGGTAATTTTTCAGGGGCATTGAATGCTCATTTTATATTCAGCTGAGCGCGGAAAGTGGCGGGGCAGCAGACGAAAATGATCGAGGCCGGAGAAGAAAAATTGCAATTGGAATTTTCTTCCTCTGCATACTCTATGTAAACTTTCTCAGGTGGCTATTTAGTGAATTATTTTCTGATGAACCAAAGGCGGCCATTTAAGAAAACCTGAACACAAAAAAGGGAGATAAAACGCCAGACAAAATCATGGGTGAATTATAAATGGAGAATAATATAATGAATGAATGTAGAATAATATAATGAATGAATGAAGGAATACTCGTTGTACTTAAATGGAGGACTTCTGTTGACAACTGCGCGAACTGCAGAAAACATGAGAGAAGAATTAAAAAGCAATTAGTTTGGATTAAAGAAGTATCGAAGGAGGGATTTCGTTTAGTTTTATTTTTGGAGAGGGAGGAGAGGCACTCTTACAATCGGAATATTATTTGCTAATTTTAAGGTTCTTTATTGGCCGTATTCGATCGATGTTGGAGGGGTGGCAAAAGCTTTAAGAGGGAGATTTCGGGGAGTAGGCGGTGGCGGAGTCGCACGATTTCATTCTACGTTTTCTTGTTTCTTTTCGTGTTTGCTTTCGCAATCGGTGGACCGGAATAATGCGCACGTAGGTGGAAATGTATCAGTATTGAGCTTTCTTGCCTTCGTGGCTGATTGGGGGATGTTGGGGGATGTTAGGGGATGACGTGAGGAACCGTTTCCTTTCGCTTTATTTTATCATTACTACCGTCTTTATTGAGAGCGGTCCTGGCTGAGTCTTTCGACGTAAGTCTAACTTTCTGTGGGTTTCTATTGATAATTTTTTGGAAGTACAGTCGACCCTCCTATAACGCGGGGCTAAAATTGCGACAGCCCTTCTATAACGCGATACTCTTACAGCTCTACATGCAGTAGTTTGTATACGTCTTCTCATAAGCTAAGAATAATCGATAAGGAGTTTCTAGGAAAACCGGAAGGTTCCAATTCTCGGAAATGGACGGCGGCTTACCTTTGATACCCTTTTGCGATCTTATTTTGTTTTGTCTTTGGAATTTAATGGTCTCCATACAACGCGATACGAATTAGCCTGGTTTATATGGTTAAATCCGGTACGCACCCACCGCGTTATAGGAGGGTCGACTGTAAGATTACCCCTTTCATGGGGTAATGGGGTTGGGGCTTTGTATCTTAAGAGGTACCAGAATCAAAAAACCCGCTTCAGTTAAAATTACATTTAACTTAAAGAAACTAAATAGTTTTACCAAACAACCAATAAAAACATCGACTTGATCAAGAAAATTCTCAAAAGAAAGAAGACCTTAAAATCATTTCCCCAAAAAATAAATAAATACTCCCCAACTGAGGGGGTTGGGGGGGGGAATTTCCTCCTCGGCCTCCCACAACTCCACTCTGGACTCGTCCTGGTTTTTTCTTCTGAAAATGTGGACCCCAGCCAAATGACTAATGAAAATACTTGAAACCTTTTGAATAGCTTTTATCGAAAACCTTTTGGAGGAGCTCGACAACAGCATTCAAAATGGCCGTCTCTTTGAGCCTTTCTTTTCTTTACAAACTTAAACCTTAACCATCCCTCAAACACGGGGCGCATATTCTCCTCTTAACCTCGCCCCCTTCTCCCCCTCCCCTCCTCTCCTCTCCAGACACTTTAATGCATCGTGAATTATCTTTCCGGGCATACATAAAAAAAAAACAAAAAAGTCGCTTTGAAAAGATACAGGCATAATTGCCGTCCCGTGTTTTTAACCCTTGGAAAAGCGACAACGGGGGAGGGGGGATGCTCACATTTTGCAAAATATTTATTACTGTCTTGTGGTGAGTTCATATATTTTTTAAACGGTTTTTATGCTTTCTGCCGGTATGCAAATTTGATTTACGCACGGGGGTGGCGGGGCATTCTGAGAATCGAATCATTCCTCTTATTTTCAGTTATTTATTTAGTTTCGGGGAAAAGGTGATTTGCCGCCCCCCCGTCCCCCTCCCTCTTCATTGCTTCCCCATCTGCTGCTCTCTCTTAACGGTCGTTAAATCCTCCCGGGACAGGAATACCATTATTACGCGAATTTTATTGTTACGAGTAAAAGATCACGGAAGGTTTTTTCCGGATAACATCCGGGGGCGGAGAGGGGAACAATAGAAATCCAGCCACGGAAAGTCAGCGGGATGGTTTTGAGAAAGTTGCGTGGTCTTTTACGACTGTTCCTCTGTGAATTGATTAAGTGTAGAATGGCGGCAATAAAAATGTTTTATGTGGTGCCCCCAGTGAGAGGAGGGAGGGGGGGAAGGGGTTCCCCGGCTTTTTGATTTGGGGATGTGAGCCCAACGATGAAAACCCGAGTGAAAGGGGTTGGAAATTTTTATACAATCTATATATCGTGGTAACTTAGTCTCTGCCCTCGACGACAAAATATATTTGAGCTGTTTCCTTTAATTGCATCCCTTTATTCATAACGGGGGTGAATTCCACTGCATTCTAGAAAAAAACCGAGGGCGGTTACGAGGGTGGTAAATTCCCGGAAGCGGTTGCATGAAAAGGGCCGAAGTCAAGGCAAAGAAATTTTTTGTTTTGTTTTCCATTTTCCCTCGAAACCGAAACTCCTGTTTACTTTTCACTGAGAGACACACCCAATATAAATTACGGCTCAATTTTCATAAGAGTTTTTCATCAGCCATCTTGGTTTTTCTAAAACTTTTCCTCCACCGCCTTTCTATTTCTGATGAGTAAATATGGCGTTTCTTTGGGTCGGGAACCCTTTTCATGTAAATGGGTTTTATTGCCGAGTGTGGTAATGGAAGGGAGAGGGGCGGGGGGTGGGCGAAGTGAATTTTCACCCGGAAATTGAATGGTAATATAAAATCAACCGGAAATTTTTTTAGGGGCATCCCGAAAATTTAAAAAAAAAATCGACCGCATGCAAAAGAGAACTACTTAAGCGCTCTGACCGGAAACGCAAGTTTTTTTTAAGTTTCCGGTCCCCCACATGAAAGCTTTCTCTTATTTTCTCCCTTTCCCCGTCTCTTTTGATGCTTTCTTACCTTTTCTTTCACTCTGTCTCCGATACTTCACATTTATTTTATTTTATTTCAAATCATCTGTCTCTTTTACATCCCCGTCTGACGGAAGGCACACCGAGTCGGTAACAGTTAATGTCATGCACTTTAAAAGGATAGAGTGAGTGAGGCGCAAAGAAACCGGAAGCGAAGAGAAAAAAGCTGAAAAAGCTCGGAAAATCCCCGTCGGGATTCAAACCCTATAACTTGGATTGATCTCCATTAGCCTTCTCTTTCGCCGGCCGCAACCCTTTTCCAAGAAGCGCGCCTATTAACAAATTAAGGGATTTATCCCCTGAGAAAAAGGTTTTGCTTTGCTTTTTAATTTTCCGCTTTTAACGGGAAATCTTTTTTTAAATAAGTGGTAATTGAAACGGTTAATTAGACTTCTGGAAGTTTTCCATAATCTTTTAATAAAAATAAAAAATGATTTAATGTCTTTCCCCGACTGTATTAACCGACTTTCCCTTTTATTTCCCGCCCCTCCCCCCCTCCCCCCCTCACCCCCCTTCGCTTTTCTTTTTATTGGAAATTATCGTTTCTTTCCCGTCTTCCGCTTTCTATTCTGTTCTATTGTATTCATCGACTTTTGTTGTTTTTCCGACCTTTTATTGTGCTTCTAAGAATTTTCTTTTTTTTTTTTTTAAGTGAAATTCTTGAGCGGTAATTACTGAGAGAAGAGTTTTTGGGGGTGTGTTGAGACCTCAAAAGAACCGAACTGTTTTTTCTTTTTTTGAAGGCGCGATTATGAATTCATTTATTTACTCCGTCAAAAGAATTTCTAATTTAGAAGGGGGTTAAAATATTTATTTTAGCGTTATAACGTATTATTTATATCCGTTCGTCGGTGTTTGAAGGGTTAACGCGGACCTTTGTCATTCAAAATCGTTTTTTATCAATTTAATTATTGAAAATGTTTTGACCAATTCTTTTTAAATTTTTGGTTTGGTTGGCCTTCGTTCATATTATATTTCAAAAGCTCCTTTCATGAAACCCTTCTTTTTTTAAGAAAAAATTTAAAGAAAGTAAACGAAGGGCGGAGGGTGTTTAGCTGAACAAAACAATATTTTTTCATAACGGAAAACCCTATACAAACACACCCTCATTGAAATAAAATAATAGAAAAGACGAAGATGAAGAAAAGAAAATTAACAAAGCAGTGATATTTGATATTTTCATTTGATAAAAGGCGGTCGTTAATTTTCATCCGGTTTTTTCTTCCGACCCTCCCCTTCTCCCCCTTTTCACCCTCTCCTCCCCTTTCCCTCTCCTTTCTGTAAAAGAAAATTTACGAGTCTCCAAGTCAGGAATTTGCATCCAGTCGTGGCAGCAGATAAGGACGTTCTGTCCTTCCCAGACTCGATAAGCTTTATAAGGGCAAGAATTCGACAGCGCACTTAATTTTTGATTACATTTTCGTTACAGTTTTTCATTTTAATTTTTCCATCATTGTGAGATTAACAAATTTAAAAGTAACACAGCGATTGATGTGGAACTCTGATAAAAATTCGTCCGGATTAGTTTTTGCTTTTGCGCACACCCATATTTTCTCATTTCTTAGTTTTTTATGTTTTTACTTGGAATTTTCCGGGGGTGTGGGAATGAGGGTGGAAAATCCGAGCAGACTGACACCTGTTCGGTCGCAGAAGGGAAGAAAGGGCGAGGGAGAGGAGGGCGAGGGGGATGAAATTTTAATTAGCTAAAAACAATTTCATTTTTTGTTTTTTCTAAACAGTGAAGCGTTTGCCCGATTGAATTTGAATTCGAATGAATAAAGAGGTTTCGAATTGAATTACAGATGAAAGGTGATTTATCTGAAAAGGAATTCTGCATTCGATCCTGAATTAATGTTTGCAGTTAAATGTGGGAAATGTAATTGAGCTCTCGCGCGCTCTTCTGTGGGTGGTCGGAAGTTAAATTGATTTTCCATTTATATAACTTCCGGTTCGTTCGGTGGGGATTAATTAAAAATAAGGAATTCAAAGAAAATTAGAGTTTTTTCGGATTAATATGTGGAACGAAAAAGGAAAAGGGGAGAAAGACAAAGCTGAAGATATACTAGTTTTACTACATTAATTTTAACTTTTTACATATATAATTATTTAATATTTTACCTATATTAAACTATACTAATTTTATTATACTAACTTTAATATTTTACCGTGATT
>JAQIBA010000172.1:0-104681 GCA_028293925.1 Brueelia nebulosa | reverse complement strand
TTACCTGAGCACCAATCTAAAAAATTTTTTCAGAAATTTGAATTGTCAGCAAAAACGAAAGTGTGGGCCAAATTTGAAAGAAATCGGTTCGAGGGAAATCAAAGTTTTGATTCTCGGTCTTTGCAGACAGACAGACAGACAGACATAGAGATAGTAAGACAGACATACATACAGATGGTAAGAGAGACAGATAGATAGACAGATCGACAGACAGACAGACACGAAAACAAAGTTAAAAAACCGTTTAATAAAACCGTTTAAAAACGGAAAAATCTGATAAAAAGAGAAGTTACTTATGACTCAAAAAATTAAAATCCTCTTAAAAAATCAATTTAAGTCAGTCATTTGATTTAGAAAAACGGTGCATTTTAAATTTTCTAAAAATAATTGCAACCTAATTAGAAAACGCACATTCGTATTCTAAGCATTCAAACTTTCAAATTTCTTTTTCAAAAGACGAATTTTCAATGACGATTCCTCAGCTTATTATTCAGCCATTTTGAAATTCCCAAAAAATACAGTTTTTCTAATTTTCCACTTATGTTTACGTCGCGAAGTTAAAAAATCTTATGTGGACTAAAATAAGTTTGCAACTGAAACGGAGCCTTCATCGAAAGAATTGAATTTCAGTTGACCGTTTCGTTTCGTTTGATGTCGAAAAACTAAGAAAAAAAATTCTTCTTTGTATGTTTGCATAATATCGACTCAAGTTTTACTTTGAAAAAAAAAGAAAAAAAGAAAAAAAGAAAAATGAAAAGACAAGGGAAAGAAATCATACGCTCCGGGATATCCCACTCAATGGACTCAAAAACAAAACCGAAAAACTCTCCTGAAAGGAGAAACACAGAAAAAGTAAAAGAAATGGAAGGGGAAATGAAACCAAACCGAAACTTTCTGTACGAATATTGAAACGTGACTCGCATGATTCTCGAAATCATTCGGAAAAAGTATCAAAGACAAAAAAGAAAGAAAGTTTGCGAATCAAAATGAGAATGAAAAAAAGCAAATGGAGGACGGCCCTCGGGGGGGAGGGGCGAAGGGGAGGGGGCGAAAGGAAACAAGGCGAAGAATGGAAAACAAAGGAAGACAACTGTGTAAAGTCAAACCGGAAGTTAAGAAAAGTTACGGCGACATATTTAATAGGTTTTAATAACAGGCAGAATTCGGTCTGTAATCCGATTTCCGGTTTTCGTTTGTACTTTAATCCAGGGGTGTCCAGTTCGATCCTTTTCCAACTTCCGACTTTCTTTAAGTGTAAGTGTAAATACACAAATAACATTCTTGGGTTGAATGAAAGAAGAAGTAAAAGTGAATTTGAGATTAAAATCTGTCCTTTGGAGTTGCCAATGGCAAGGGAAAAGACAAAGGAAAGGCAAGAAAAGTTGGTCAAAGGACGTCGAGAGACTTTCACTGCAGTTATCAGGGAATTTTTTAGAAAGTCAACCCTCGACGCAGCCCTCATTCCTTATCGTTTTAATTTATCTCACGTTAATTATTCCCTCGACGTAAGCAAAAGGAAGAGGAAAAGGAAGAGAAAGGGTGAATGACGCGAGAAATGTTCACAAAGATATAAAAAAATGGCGTAATCCTGTTATTAATAAGCACGAATGTGGAGTTTCATTCCCTCATTCTTATTTTTGCTAACCTTTAATACAGTAACGCTCAAAAGTATTTTGACAAAACAAAATTTAATAGTTTCTTAATTATTTTACTATAAAATTTTGTATTATTTAGTTATCAATACTATTAATAATATATTCGTCGCATTAAAATAACGAAATATATAAAACATAACATTCTTAATACTCTTACTCAGTTCTATTATTGTGGCGCCCATGCAAATCCAACGGAAAGCCAATCAACTAATGCTCAGGTACCAGCCTGCAAAGAAGGCAAACATCCTGGCAATCCCACGACGTGTTTATCATAAGCTAAACATGTCGAACCTTTGAGAATGTCGCCTTTATACTTAGCTTACGACGAGGCATAAAACTTGCCTGCGCCCATTCAGTTCAGTATACTTCATGAATTCGGTATAGTGCAATCGTAGTTACTTTTACATCCAACAGAGTGCGGTGTACGAACTTTAAATGTTTACGAAATTAAACTATCACTTTAAATAAAGTTTATTATTTGTTTTGTTATAAATTATTAATATCGTGGCCGGAAACCCAATCCTGGACCCCGATAATTATTATAATAAACTCTGTTATTTAATTAATATTAAATTAATATAAATGTGAGGACTGTTGTAATGCATTTTAATGAAATTTCATTTTGTAACTCTTACGGATGGAATTATAAAAATATTGTATTGTCAAAATACTATTCGGCGTTACTGTATGTATGCGTTTAAGACAGAGGAGAATGAACAGAATACAATGGGGCGTCTATTTCATTCTAGAAAAAGGATGAAATTAGAAAACCGTAGACCGCCTTCTCTGAAATAGGTGAGACGCGGCAAACAAACAGGAAACGGAAGTCCCTCCGTTTTTCCTCTTCCCGAAGAAAAAGAAAACTCGATTGTCATTCGTCCAACGCTTTCGAGCCGTTATATCGAATTAACAAAGTCAAGGAGTTTTGAAAAAGCTTCGAGAAAAGAATGTGACCTGAGAAATAAATCGCAATGAAATTTAGGCCTTTCGCGCCCCCCATTTTTCCCGTTTTCTTTCCTCTGAAAAACTTTTTTCAGTTTTTAATAGTTCACCTCGAATTCGAAAAATATCACAGACAACCAATTCGGAATTTATATTCCGTCAGTCGAATCGGAAAAACGGAAACGGAATTCACAACTTTTAAAGATTCTCCTTACGTTCGTAAATTATGCAAATAAGGAATGCACAATGAAGTGGCCAAAATGAAGTAATTATCTCTCTCCTTCGCTCGGAGTGGCAACCCTTTCTCTTCGAAAATGGAAACTTCCGGTTAGTATTTGTCGAGTTTTGCCAGAGTCAAATGTCGTTTCCTTAGATAATGTTGATAATTAAATTCACCTCATTGGATTGCAGACAATGAGAAGAGGAAAAGAAAGAGAATTTATGTGATTATTCAAAGCTTAGGTGACACCGGAGAATGAGTTTCCGCCATTTTGAAGAAAGCTGAGAATGAACGAAAGGGGTGGGGGGCGGGAAATGACTTTAAAAGTCTCCTTTACTTAAATAAAAATCCAAAAAATCCGACTTTTAAAACCTTCAAAGAAAGCTAATTTACGGCTGAGTTTGTCGTCTTCCCGTTTTCCTTAAATCCGGCAAATTTCGCACTCAACCTTCTTTTAATAAAAAAAAACTTTTTTCCGCCATTTTTTAATCCCGGCATTAATTCATTATTTTTTTTTTTTAAGATTTTTAAGGAAAATATTTTCCGTATATCGAACAGTTTTTGAAACTTTTCTTTCATTTCGCATTAAAAAATCGACAATTTAAAAAATAATAATTATACAGAAATATGATAATTTAAGAATGAGAAAATACTGACGTTCAGTAATTGAAGAATAATTTCGATAAGGAAACCTCAGAAAAGAGAAAACTTTTCGGGATTATTTTCTGAGAGGATAATTTTTTTTTTTTTTAAATTTCGTTTAAAGTCCTATAATTTTCGAAATCAGAAGAGCCCCAGGCGGATGGGAAAAGTCACCCCGGGGAGACATTTTGACAGATTTGACAAAATGAAATTCCGCTGCGGTGGAAAGAAAACTCATTTGAAAAATAATTAAAATTTCTTTAACGGCTTTCGGTCGAGATGGGGGTTGATAAGGGTAGAGAGTTTCCTACCCGCTCGACTCGATTACATCTGATCAATTTGCTTCGGCTGACGGGAAAAATGCGAAAGGCTCCTCTTCGGGCAGAAGAAAACGGAAAGGGTTTCCTGTTTTCCCACGAAAGCAATCAAAATTCGGGGTTTGTTCGAAAAGGAGAAGACGCTCGGGGGGGGGGGGGAGGGGAGGGCGGCGGGGGGCGACCTCAAAGATGTTGCTAAAAGTTAAGTCTAACTTTTCTCCCACCTTTCACCCGGGCAACTCGTCTAATTGATCCTTTTCCAATTTTCCTCCAGTGATGAGGTTTTGAAAAATGAAAAACACCGGCAGAGAAAAAGGGAAAGGGGGGTGGGGGAGACAAAAAGTGAAAGCCAAGTCAAATCTGCAGAAAGATTGATGAATTCTTTTTTGTCTTTTCGTGAGAAAAAAGAAAGAGAGGAAAAATGGAAAAGTTAAGAAAGTCGTTACTCTCCGATGGAATTTAGGTGAGGTCTTTCCGAATGAAAATGCACTGTTATCGCTATTATTACTACAACTATTATACTACTATAAATAGTATAAGCCTACTGTAAATACAAAGTTGTCATAAATCATATACTAATATATAAATCTGTTCAAGGAATTTGTGTGTGTGTGTGAGTGTGTGTGTGTGCACACCGTTCTATGTTACCTAATATCTATGGAACCACTGAACCGATTTCGACCGGACTTTTTCCAAAAGTCGCGCATTTTTCCAAAGAATTATCTGCGCTTTGTTTCATTTCTAGAAAATAAACAAATTCCGAGAAATCTGTAGAAAACCTGTTTACGTTTCGGCGAAAAACCAGATAACTTTACGAATTCTTTTCTGCTGTTAAAGGGTTGACTTTGAGTACAGTGGGCAAAGTATTCGGGGGTTACACATATTTTTTATCAATTTACGTATTTCCTGAAATACTGAATGCATCAACGTTGCTCATGGTTATATGCTTTGTATATTAAATTAACAATTAATTAAACATTTTTCACAATTTTCATCTAATTTTCACAATCTAAATTTAATTTAGATTTAATAGCAATTAGTTAGTGTGGTTTTTTCAGGGTTCTTTTCAAATTTTTAGAGAATTTGTTATAGATTTTATATTCAAAATTAGTGTTAGATATTTAGAGTTTAGGACAAAAAATAAAATACAAAAAAGTCCACTCTGTCGGGGTTGAATTCCAGAGGGAAGAAGAGATGGAGGTGTGAATCGCCCACAGTAGTTAAGTAGCAATATAGAGATTGCAGACCAAAGAGAGAACCATTTATCTTTCTACTGTAGAAAGGAGAGTAGTGAAGAATGAGTTGCATTCAGTTTTTCAGGAAATACATCTGATATTAAAGTATAGATATACAGTCCCAAGTCCCATCGAGGGGGTTGGAGCACGAAGCGCTCAGGGGATGAAGCCCTCTAGTAACACATAAAACACCCAATCTCCTATACAAACCCCGAACGTTCGAAATAAATGTAACACATAAAGGTAAGGGATTAGGGATATTTTTATAAACAGGCGTTAAAGGGATGAGAAATAACAAAGATAAGGAGATACGAAGTGGTGACTAAAATAAGGTTTCACCCCTTAAAATTTCAAATTGGGCCCAATGAAGAAATTTTAAAAATTTATGTGGCCAATAAAAAGGGGTCCCTGGGGGTGAAAGGGGGTGGGGGAGGCAGAATTCGTTAAACCTCCTACAATCATTTATTAGCAAAGCAGGAGGGGAGGGACTTGATTGATTCTCCCAAAGGACTTTCTCTGGTACCTTCACGGCAGAGCGAGGAACCGTGACAAGGATTCATCTGGAGTTTAACGTTCCACTCGATTTCGTTCCTTAAACTTTTATTTTCCGACTGTTTGGAAATTTCGGGGGATTTCCGGAAGTAGACTGAGATCATTGTGGCCCTCGGACAGGGGTTTAAAAAATAAGGGGGTTGAGGAGATACACCTCAAAGGGTTTGTAACGTTTTCGCCGGAAATGGATCCGACAGAAATTCAAAATTTTCTTATGAACCGGATAAGGCATTCGATTAGAATTCTTATCGTTTGAATTTGCCGCCTTTTTTGCCGTTTCTTTATTTTCAATATCCTCCGTTAAATTTCTGTCGGTGGGATTTATCTTAATAGAAAATTCCTTTTCCGGATGCGGGGCGGAGGGGGGGAGGGGGGGAGGGGGAGGGCGGGGGGCGATTTAAAGGAAAGTGGGGTGATGAAATAGTTTTTAAATTCTCCCAAGCTTAACCACAGCTCTTCTGGATATTCATTCCCGGATTTTCGGAGTCTTTTAACGGGATTACTTCGCGTGCGGTTTTCTTTAAAATTATTTTTAGACTGCTAAGAGAACATTGAATAATAAACCAGGCATTCTAATTAAAACGAAATAATGAATGGCAGAAATTGGTGCAGACACGGGAGACAGAAACAACTAAGATCTATTGAAGTTTTATTTTTATATTTGAACTTGAGATTCAAATAATTTTGTCGGAGTTTTTTGCCAATTCCGATCAGAATATATTGCGATTCGGAGAGAACGTTCGCTAATGTGGTGAGAAAGAAAAGGAAATAAGGAAGAAAAGCAAAAGAGGAAATCGGGAAACTATTGGAAATCAAAACAATAACAAGGAAAATTTAGGAGATCTCTCCAAACAAAAGGAAGGAGAAAATTAGAAAATTAATAGAACAATCAAACCGAATATGAACCGTTTTCGTTTTCCCCCTCTGTTTGGACTCCAAATAGTCATTTTGGGTAAAATCACGTTTTGTTTTTTTTTCAGAAATAAAAGAATTTCCTGTGAAGTCTACAAACTCCTGGAAAACCTGGACAGTTTGTTTTTGGATAAGATAAAGCAAATGATAATAATTAAGAGAGAAAGTTAATAACCGAAGAACAAAAAACCCCGGGAATGAGTGAAAGGTAATACCCGAACTTATTATTGTAGAAATTAAGTTATAATTGCAAAATTTCCACCCTTTATTTGGTTCGGAGGCGTGTAAGGGGTGGATGGTTACCGACAATCAAATGCACCCCTCGCCTCCTTCTGACACGCCTCGCGTCAACTCACCCCTCGCGCTCATCCTCCAGTTGATATTTTATTCATGGTGTATGCATTCGGTTTTCGGTTATGAAATACGTTATTACATTTCAAATAATTCCAGAAGGCGTGTTCATTCTTCTATTATATCTACCATTTTGATTTTCTTTCGTTTATCATGCGATGAATATTTTTCGCCTGGTGAGCCTAAGGTAAGAGATTCTATGCTTTGATTGACGGCGAATTTCGAAAAAGGAGGGGGAAAGCGATGCTTGCTCTGAAAGGCATTGGAGGCGTGATTAATGCACCTTTTGCATAATCAGCGATTCCCCCTTTGTTCCCGACGGCAGCATTTTACGGAAAACACTGAAAAATACTGAAGGGTATTTACGCCCACCCCCCCTGGAAGGGTTTTCTGACCGGTTCCACTTATCTTTGCGATGAGAGCACTTTACAGAGCAATCGAATTATAATCGTCTTAACACTCGAACCGAATTATTGAATCAGTGGCTTTCCAGAGCAAACCGAAATTTCTTCATTTCAGGCTCCGTTTTATAGTTTGTAAATATCGGCCAAAATGGGGGGAAGTAAAAAGGGAACGAAGCGGTATTTCCTGTTTTGCAAAAGGTTGGGGGGGAAAGGCAGAGGGGGAAAAAGGCTTTGTTTAATTTAATTTCCATTAACAAAAAACTACTTTAGGTGTTATAATATTAAAGCGTCGACGCTGACATTAGTAACTGGGCCGTAACAGAGAGTCTTTCTTCCGAATTGTGTTTCTCACTTTCCGGGGGATGAAAAATTCATACTGTATGTGTCTGAAAATTTGTGAATTTGGAGTGGAAGCTTTTCAAAGAAGCGAAGTGGAGGAAAGGCGGAAAAAGAGAGAGAAAGAGAAAGAGAGAGAGAGAAGAGAAAGAGAGAGAGAGAAATTAATCAACCGCAAACGAATTTTAAATGGGCCCCGAGGCCCGTGAAACGGAAGGGTTGAGGGTTTGTCAGGGGAGGAAAAGCCAGAGGGGAAAAGGGGTAGGGAAAGAGCTCCCACGCTTTGTTCTCGAATCTTTTGTTTTAGTTTTTTTTCTCTCTCCAAGTTTTGTTTATTGACAGTTTGTTTTTAGCAACAATTTGTCAGTTTTGTAAAAGAATAATTAAAGAAAATGAAAAGGCGGGCGGAGGGGGAGGAAACAGTTGCAAGTGACGTTCACCCCGATATTCGTGATTCACTGAAAGGGTGCCTGGCTGTAATTTAAGATATCAAAATAGAAATTGTGATTCAGTCAATGGGAGGCTTAGTGTGAACACTCACGTAAATATTATTAAAACCAAAAGGAATTTCCCGGAAAAAGTCGGAAAAAATGAACTTAACTCTTCAGAAGGTACAATATTTTGGTCCGATCAGTATTGTACAAAGTCAAAGTCAGTATCTGCTATTGAAAAAGAGTACGATCTTAAAAAGTTGAGTTTTAACTTCCAAACTCCAATTCCCTCCCTCCCCTCCCTCCCCATTCATACCTGAATGGATTTCTTATTAATTTTAATAGATTGAATATTCATCCCTTGCATTTGTTTTCGGAACGATTCCAAAAAGAACAATGAGATGAATTTTAAACAGAATTTTTTACTTTTGCAAAAGCACGGAAATAAGAATAAGAAAAGGAGAGGTGAACTTGTCCTCTGCGATTTCAAAAAATTCAGTAGATTTTCTATTTTCTTACCACCCCTTTTTGTACTTTTCCAACCTCCCCTCACCCTTTGTGTTTTAAGGAGAAAACTCCCGCCGATCATTTTGAAAGGCAGACGACAGTTTCAGGGAAAAAATTTTTTGATTTGTTTGGTTTCTTTTATGATCGTTTTGACAGAATTTTAATACCCTGAAACAAAATAAATAAATGGGGTATGTGAAATGGAAAAGAAATGGTTTGGGACGTGTCACGTGACATTCCTTCGCGGTGCGCTCATGCTCGAGTTGCCAACTCATTCCTGTTGCATATTACACGAGAGGGAAAGCAGCCGGAACTGCTCCATAACCGGAAGTTATTACCTCGTGTTCTTTATTTGTTCGACTGAATAAGGTTTCCAAAGAAGAGCTCTTCTGCTTTTGTTTTACGACCGCGATACCCACTTGCGAGTTCAGACCATAGCAACCGGCCATAAAAAAATCCCACATCACCCGCAATCTTTCAATAATAAATGACGTATTTTAATTAAGAGATCGGAAACTGCACTATAACTCTTCATGAACGGAAAACCTACGGCTAATCTATCTTCTGAGACGCCTCATCTATTCCGAATAAAAGCTCGAATAGGTCATTTCTCCTCCCTGCAACTCCTCCCTCAATAAATAGTCGGAAGCGTTCGTTCGTGACGATAGCTTATTTCTCTCTTTCCTATTTTTATTGATAACAGGTACGGGGAAGATCGATTACCATGTTCTTGCGAGGGATTAGTCGAACATGTTGTTCGAATAGGCGCGCTTCGATTGCTGACAACAACTGCAGCGAAGATCTCTGCCGGAGGTGATCCGAAAGGAACAGTTCGAAAAACGATAAGAAACTTTGAGCTGAGGAAAGCACTCCGGGGGGTGGGATGTGAACGAAGGCATTAATTTTTATCGTTTTATTGATGTTAGAGAAGTTGATCGTTTAAATGGGAGATAAGGTTCACTGACGGAGCTGATCATCCCCCCGGAGAACACAACCCTGAAATCCTCCCTGACAATTAAACCCTTGAGTCAATTCCGGTCCTTATTAGGTCTTGTTGGTTAATATTGTCGGTGCTTTTCGGGGGCAAAAAATCTCACCGCGGGGTGAATTAAGAGGAAAAAGACTCCCACTCTATTCAAATACTGTTTCCACCCCCACGCTCTCACTCAGGGGTACAAAATACTGCAGGAAAGAAAGGGAAATTCCACTAATTCGAAAAGGCTAATCAATCTCCATCTTTATCAGTCTCAACCGAATTTAGGGTTGGCGATATTCTCTCTCTGACCAATGGGAATGAGTTATTTACGAGTGTCTGGTGGGAAATCAGGTGAGACAAACGTGACATAATGTGGGTGTTGACACGGGAAA
This sequence comes from Brueelia nebulosa, assembly GCA_028293925.1. Classification (NCBI taxonomy): domain Eukaryota; kingdom Metazoa; phylum Arthropoda; class Insecta; order Psocodea; family Philopteridae; genus Brueelia; species Brueelia nebulosa. Next base: position 94,809 of record JAQIBA010000172.1, on the reverse strand, counting down.
TGAGCGTCGGGAGTTCACTTTTAAGTGAAACCGCTCTAAAAGCGAACATTTTCATCCGGAAAAAGAAAAGTTAAAACCGACGTTAGAAATTTAACAAGATGCGGTTGAAATGTAGGTCGTTTCGCATCCTTTGACAGGCTCCCGTTCGCCTTGTCAATGGAAGGGGAAAGGAAAAGCGTTCCAATGGTTTTTTGATTCTTTTGAAATACCTCTCTCTCCCTCTCTCTCTCTCTCTCTCTCTCTCTTTCTCACTCAAGAAAAACCATTTGGCGAAATGAAGAAAGAAATCAACTAGGTTTGAAAATAGAATGAGATTTAATAAGATTGAAAAGGGGCTAACGATGTGAATGAATGCGAGTTGGGGTCATTTTAAATAAATTTCTCAACGGTTCTTACGACGTCACTTGTCTTTTTCTTCGCCATTTTTTCGACCGCGTAATCTTTTTCGAATAATTTCGAGAACTGATAAGATCACATTCTGCTTCTCAAAAAAATAAAAAAATTTTTTAAGCGGGAATTTTAAGCGGTTTACTGATTTCTTTTTATCAAAAAGCGCTTCAAAATTTTCCATTTGAGCACTAATTATTATTTTTCGAAGCCATTGAAAATTTCTTCATTAAATTATCGCATAAAATATAACTAATCTTAAGTCGCCATTTTGGGGCGTGATTTAATAACAGCAAATCAAACAATTAACTAAAACACTACAATATAAATTATGTTAATAATTTTAATAATGCGAACTCTCACATTATAACCGACACAAACTGAGTGAAAATCGAATGATTGGTTCAAACAATTTCGACTTTCGAAAAAGAAAAATTTATATTTTCTATTTAATTAAATCAAAAGTGCCAATCAAAAATGACCGGATATAATTGCGGGGAGAGTCGCAAGTTAATAAGAACCGGAAACAGCAACAATCGCGCCTAAGAAGTTAAAGAGAAAAAAGTCGTTAACGTTTTCAGGTGAGATTGAGTAAGAAAAGGTTCTTTTTTAAGGGGCATCCCAGGGGTGAAATCGAGGTTAAGTAAGAAAAGGTGATGATGAATAGAGACCATCTACCCCTTTCCCTTTCTCCTTTGGGGGGTTGAAAACCTTTTTTCTTTCCAAACCTTTTTTCTCCTGACCGAAGTGGATGAGTGAAAAGGGATGTCGAGGACCGGGGCGCGGAGGGAAAGGGGTTTGGAGGGAAAGAGAAAAAACTCGAGAATGGTTTTTATTCATTGATTGGATTTTTTCATCTTTTTTTTTCCCCGAGATCACGAAGGCCGGAGTTAAATAACATCATTAACTGGTGATGGATTAACTTTCTCCTTTTTTAGGCAACTTTCACTTGCGAAAAATTTCTTTTTTTCGATTGTCTCTTCCCGTGCTGATTCTTTAGCGATGTTTTTTGCGCTGATAAATGAGATTTCTTCCATTTCCGCCATATTTTTTGCTCTTTGATCGGTTTTTATGCACCCCTTGTCTCAGGATATATTACAACAGTATAAGAAGCTTTGGCCCAAAAAAATAGTATATCTAAGTACAGACAGTGAAAATGTAAGAAAGAGTAAAAGTGGCGAAGAGAAAAAATGAAGAAAAACATGAGGAAATTGTTTTTAATAGTTTTTACAAAAAGATTGAGTTTAGGAGGAAAACTTTAATCATAAATTTACCGTCTTTTCGTTCCCTCCCCTCCGGTTCGCCCCTCCGCCCCCCTCGAAAATAAACTTTGACCATTAGGGTCGAAAGATATTAATTCCGTCTCACCTTTTTTCGAATCTTATTTATGCCGCGGCATAATTCTTCCACTTCGGGAAGAAAAGAAAGGAAATGAGAAGAAAAAAAAACTTACCGTGGAAGTGAAGAACACACTGGAGGAAACAGAAAAATATTCTCAAGGCGGTTGGAGTTGCCATTCCGGGCAAAAGGCTCTCACATCACTCTGTGTTCACTCCGTAACTGGAAAACCGTTGAATTATGCGAAGCGTTTTTTCGATCGGAAATACGTCGCCGAAGGTTTTCCGATTCAATCATGACTGATTCCATTTCAACTGAAACAAAAAAAGAGACGTATTGGTGGATAATTGAAGAAAAATAAAAAAGCAAATTTTATGAGAAAGACGGGGTAGAGGTGATACAGTTTACAGTATAACGTATACAGTTCTCGTAAATAACCAGAACAAATCCTTACAAAGTGAAAAGTCCGCAAGCTGAAATAAACCCCGTCTAGACTCATCCCCTTCTCAGTGTTAACCCTTTCTCCCTATGTTCTATTAATAGTCCATTAATTAGGGTATCCGCGAACCTCTGAAAAATCCACACAAAACGGAAATTACTCGCCATGGGTTCAATTAAAACTTTTTCAATTTTCAATGGCTGTGATCAAGATGTGGAAAACCGGGCGGTATGAACACGAAATTTCGTAAGGGGTGGAGCGAAGGGGGTGAGACTGAAGATGAAACCGAAACACACACAGACCTCATAAAACGCAAAATGAGATTCGCGAGATATGCGATTGAAAGCGTGACGAATTGAAACCTGGAATTACGAACGGGAAGAAGAGGAGAGGGAAAGGGAGAGGAAAGGGAGTGCACCAATAAAACATGAAAGTGCAATGTGCAAAACAATGGTTGAGAGAATATAATCCTTTGGGTTTTGCCAATTATTTTCTAATATTTTCTTGGGAGGTTTTCGACAAATAACCGAATATCACATTAAAACCGTTCTGTCTAAATGTATAATCGTGATTGCACAACTGTGGTGAAATCTGTTGGAAGAGAGTTCTTCTCAGCAGTCATTAGAATAAGTTGTGGTCCAGGCTGTGGTCTGTCGGCTTGTGTCATCATTACCGCGAAACTTTGTCCCGCAGAAGAGCTGTCGCTTTAAAAGTTATCTCAAAGCTGAAAGCTCACACAGTTTCCTTCGCTTAACTTCGCTTACGAGAATCCTTCTCCCATTATATTTGTTTTCAAAAACTGTTGGCTTCTAATCGAGAGTGAGATTTAGAAAAGGAATGTTATTAGAAGGTTTTCAGGCACGATCGAGAAGGTTTACATCCTGAGAGATTAATAAAAAAAAAATCTTGAGAAAGAATAAAAGTGAAGATTCAGGGGAACGTCACGAGAAGAAAAATTTCATCTCATTTAAAACATTTCCAAATAGGTTTTCCCTCCCTTCGGGAAAAAAATTATAAAAACAAAGTTTGTTCTCTTTTGCAAGCGACACGAGAATCAAAATTCTGAAAACGCGAAAGAAGTTGATGCGAAAGGAAGGGAAGAGACAAAAACAACGAGGAAGCTATAAAACTTTTTTTCATTCGCTCCGAGAAGTCGTTTAGGACGTGAGAAGAAGCGCTTTCGGCCCCCGGCATCCACCCCTCCCTCCCTTCCGCCCTCCCGGCTATCCCGCCCCCGAAAACTACCCCTAAATGCTCCTAATAGGTGTTTTAAGTAGGGTTAATTAAGGGAGATTTTATGAAAAGCGGCTTTTCGGTAACTTCCAGAGGGATGGGGAGGTGATCTTTTGAAAAAAGTTGCCCACTTTTGGTGAGTTTGTTGTTTGCTTTTATACAAATATTATTTTTTATCGAAAATATATTTTTTTACAATAAAAACATTTATGCATGCGTGAAGCTTTTGATGGATTTTTTATTGGTTACTTCGACAGCACTCACAAGTTACAAAATTATTTCGATAGTTATAAATATAGAAAGTATAAAATAAGAAGCATAAGAAGTATATGAATAGAAGTATAAGAATAAAATTAGAAGTATAATAAGAAGCATAAAATAATAAATTTTAAGAGAATTATGATTAATAAATCCCCTTTAATTACAAAAACCCATTAAAAATTTTGGGAATTGCAATTTAAAAAAATTTTTATTTTTAATAAATAAGAATTAATTTGAAAAAATTTGAATAAGATTAAGAGGTGTTTTGTTTATTCTTAATTTCTTTTTAACTTATTTTAATGCGTTCATTCTTTGTAACGTTTTCTTCAGTGAGTTTTCCTAAACGACTTCTCCGGTCATTTTTCATCATTTTGTATAGAAAAACATTTATCTAAATTTATTATTTATATATTTATAAATTTATTATATATCATTTATCTAACATTTATCTAATATTATCTATCTCATTTAAAAATCTTCACGAGCACATCAATTTTAAATTGCTGTTTTTTTTTATAAGGAATTGCATAATTTATAACTTTGTAAAAAATTTGTTTTGTAAAAAAGAAAAAATTATACTCCCTTAATATATACCCCCTTAATGCCCTCGGGCGAGATAAGGGCAAATTATTATATTATATTTTATTTTTATAAGGAATTTGCTTTGACAAGCATTTACAGACGTAAGAATTGAACATTTGTAAATAAATTAATAATAATAAAAATAAAATAATAATAAATAATAATTGTAAAATTTGATGTAATTAATACCCTTAAATATCTTTTTCTACGCATTTAATTTTATTCCTCAAAAAAATCTCAATTTGATGTCAATAATTAACTTTTATTAAATAAAAATTGTAAAAAAAATTTTGGCAAAAAACATAAAAATGTTTCTATAATTCCAAAAAAAATAAATAAATAAAATATTAACGTTGCAGAAATTATTACTCATTATTTCCCGTGCATGCTTTGGTGGACACAACCGACAATTATAAATTTTATTTATTGACTAAATTAAAATAGTAATGGTTTTTAATTGTAATATTCAATAATTATTTTTTTTAATATTTATTTTGAAATTTTTCGACTTATTTTTTTAAAACCAAAAATAAATAAAAAGCAATAAAGCGGGTTAAAATGTAAACATACGGTGGAAGCAAAGGAGCGAAAAAATAAAAATTTATATAAAATTTACCATTGTTTTAAGCAAAAAGTCGTCCGAGAAATCAGTTATGAATTTTTATTTATTTACGTGTTTGAAATGTATCGGAACGAAGCGCTTTCGAAAGTGAAAACTTCGCGACGACCGCGAGACCGCGTGTAAGCTGAAAATCCACGAGGTCAAAGCTTTCTGGTGTTACACATTCGGCAATGTTCGCCTGTTTCCGCTCTGACTTTCGCTCAAACTCGACTTTCTTCGGCAATTCTGACTTCTTGGATATTTATTTTGTGCCAGACGTCCAGGGAACGGGGGAGGGTAATTTTTACCCCCTTTGGCTGTTGTCATTTTTAAGGACTTGGGGGAGGGGGAGGACTGAAGCCTTTCGGGGAGAGGGGGGGGGACATAAAAATTTAGAAGAAACTAAAGGATGAGCTGAAATATTCACGCAGTATATAAGCAAACAAAAGGAAGAGAATTATTAAAAACTGCTAAATGAGATAATTTAATTATGCAGCGTAGCGTGAATTCTAAAATAAAAAAAAAGTTAAAACTTAAATCACAGCCTTCCTCGATAACCGTACAACCCCCCTCGCAAAAAAAATAATGAAAGCTGACCCTTGCAACCGTAATCCCCTCATCCCCTATCTAATTTTCTTCATTCAATCAGCAATTTTTTCCGTATAAACGGGCCCTGGGTAAATAATGAAATCTGTTCACCTCAACCGTGCACTAATTATTATGAATAATTTTGAAAATTCAGCAAAAACTGGGAAAACACTTTAGGATGGGGTGGTTGGGCCTCTGCTCCGAATCAAACACTCCAGCTCTGATATTTCTGATGGGTTTTCTCAATCCCACACTGTTGCGGAGGGAATTACAGGAAAATCAAAACGGGAAGGATTTCCATCTCTGCGGTTTTTCATTTCCTGTCTTTGATTTTAGCTCCGTTTCTCGCTTTAATGGTCTAAAATTTTTTCTCTTTTTTAGATCTATTTTTATTTCCTATTTATTATCAAACGTCTTTGTTTTTTCTACTTTTTCTTTCTCTCAGACTTTTAATATTTACAATATAATTGCTCTGTGAGGCTTCTGGGAATGCATTTCTGTTTTGGAAGTCTTGAAGAGATTTAGAAGTTACTCAGGAAGATTTTTATAAAACTGGGGGTGGAATCAGAAGCGAAAATGCATGCATTACCCTATACCGAAAACATATCCGTGGAATGAGAAGCAAAATGCAGACTCAGAGCGGGTCCCTATCTCATTGCAGTAACTCTCATTCTTTCTCTCTAGCCTTTCCCGTCCCCCCTGCTGGCAATGAAATTGGTCGAAAAAAGCCTGCAGATGAAAAAAAAAGTGGAAAACAGAAATTTCCACACGAAAATTAACTGAAACGTGGAAGGGAAGCAGAAAGGGGAAGTCGCTTTGTGCCGGGCAAAATATGTGCATAAGAGTTCCTATTCTTTGTGTTTTATGGGGTAGATGTGATCGGAGTAGATATTGATAATCTCTGCCAGGGGCGGAAGTCGAGAGCACAATCAGCAAAATTCCCTTTTTTATTTTTATATTCGCGGCCCGGGAAAATATGGTTCAACACTTAAACAAAACGAAAACCTCGGTTTGGTTTTGGTGCTGATCATCGCATGAGAAAATCTCCCAATGAGTGCTCACTCATTCAGCTCTGAAACTGCATACGTTTCATTGTTGGACGTTTTTATTCCTCACTAGGGGGCTTCGCCCTCGCTGGGATTTGGAACTGTATATCTATATCTATACTTTTATATCAGATACAGTAATACATTTCCTGAAAAACTGAATGCACCCCCATAATCCCATTGCACTAAACCATAAAAATTATGTACAATTTCTGAACAAACAGTGAATTTATTTATGAAAAATTTATCATATGTCAGTAGAATATAATGAGTTTGAACAAAAGTAAATGCAGGTGTACAGTTTTGTCCTGTCTGTATCGTATTTTTTGTAGTTAAGTTGTAAGTTAAGTTGTTGTAGTTTACTTACTTGCTGTTTAATTACTTGTAGTTTAATAACTTTGTTGTAAGTTAAGTTACTTTTGTACTGTCCAAATCGTAATGAGTCCTAAAAATTAAGATTTTAAGACTGAAAAAACTACTAACTCTAAACCCACTCTAATTTCTATCAATTCTACACAAATTCTGTGAAAATCTGAAAAACTATTAAAAACTACAACCCCTAAATCCACACAAACTAATTACTATCAAATCTAAAAACAATTCGCTGAAAATTATGTGAAAATTAATGCACAAAGAATAGTGGATGCATTCAGAATTTCAGTAATAATATAATATAATACTATACACCCTGAATTCCTAGTTCCCAAATCCCAAATTCCATTAGTTCCCGATGTTACTGTACTCAAAGTGGCCCCGAACGCAAAAAAAAGAACATCAACCCTTTAACATGAGAAAGGAATTCGTAAAGTTATCTTGTTTTTCCCCGAAACCTAAACAGGTTTTCTGGAGATTTCTCGGCTTTTGCTGATTTTAGAAAAATGAGATGTAGTGCAGATTACAACACACACACAAACACACACATTCCTTTAACAGATTTATATATTAGTATATATGATATGATATAAACAAATGAGTTGCAATTATGAATGCATTTTAACTCACCACCGCCATCATTCATTATATTATCAAAGAATGAAAGATAATCCATAAATACAGCATTTAACAGTACCTTTATTTTGATGGGTTTCTTTTTGTTGTTGAGATGCCGGCATAACATCCGAGAATTGGTTTTTTGCTGTCAGCTCAAGTATTTATGGCTATTTCCTGTCAGCTGCAGTTCAACTATTTATTGAAGTTGGACGTTCCATTAATGAACCAGCAGTAAGTCTTCGCGATCGCCTAAAATACGAAATATATCATAATAAAAACCGAAAAAATTTTTTTGGAACATTTTTGTTGGTCCCTCGTCTTTTTCCCGATTGAAGGGGAGGGGGGAGGGGGAGGATAAGCAGTTTTCCTTCGGGGGGAAAAATGGTTAAGTGCTCCGGCAGGATTCCGCCTCTCTCCTTTTCCCCTACTTATTAACAATTTAATTAAGAGAAAAAAATAATAAATTTTCAAGTAAAAGTATTTCCGCTCGCCCGTTTTTATTGCTTATTTATTATTAATTTATACCGAAGTGAAAATAAAAAAATTGACTTCCGCGAGTTTTATCTTCCTGTAGTCGGATGATAATTTCTTTTCCGGGTTTTTCCGTTTGGGTGAATCTCTTTTGGGAAAACCCCAGATAAAATTTTAGCTTTTTTCATTTCATTTTGAATTGAAAAAAACCTAAATTATTTCTTTGATAAATGAGTCCCTTCCCCTCCACCCCTGACTTCTTCCCCAATCTCACGTAAATAAATAATTTTAAATTGACTTTTTTTCTAGGATAGGTTTCCATTAAATTGTTTCTTTTTTCCCTTTCAAGATTGAAGGGTTTCTGAAACAATACTAAACCATTTTTAAATCATCAGCATTGGTGTTTGGGTGAATGAAGGGATTGAAACTCTAAGTGATTGCAGAATGTGGAATCACGTGTCAGCATTTTCATGGCAGTGAAAGGAGAAAAATTTTTTTTAAATTTATTGAAGGCGAATGAGGTTTATAACTCAAGTTCAGCGATACGGTAAGCCATCTTAAATGAGAGGCGGCTTACAGGACTTTGGAAGAACAAACCAATTTTCTTTTCACAGGAGAGTTTTTCATTACGAAGTCGAACCGCACAAATCCCAACAGATGAAGCTTTGAAGCTTTGACCAACCCAGCAATTCGCCCTCCCCCCCTTTCCCCCCCTTTGAACCCATGCACGACATAATTCTTTTCTTTTCAATCTGACCCTGGAAAAACACGTTCTCCAAGTCGGGTTATTCCACAACGTCAGGTGGTATATTCTCACAATTCCTTCACCTTTGGCAAACATCGAATTATTTTTCTAAGGGTTTCCCTTCGATTTCCCTTTTATTTTCGCTTTTCTTTTCCTCTTGTCTGGCCCCTTGCCCCGTCACGGAAAGGAACCTTTTAAGCATTTCCATCGCGAGAAAGGATTTATGGTTATTTCGCCCAGAGTTATCGTCTTCATTTACAAATCATAGGAATAAAACTCGGGAAGAAAATTTAAGAGGAAATCATATAATTGAGGAGGGGCGAGTTCTTAAAATTAGCCTTGATTGTCATGATAATTTTTTAAGACGGAAGGAGTTACTAAGATTTATGGGCCTTTTTTATGATGAGGGTCGACTGGAATTTCTGATTCTGTAAAATTTTATTTTTATAATATAAAGTACAAACCCTTCTGTAACGATCTGAGGCAGTGGTTCCCAACCTTTTTCGCTGGCACATTTTTGAAAATAAACGTTATGAACCTAAGATTTTAATTCGATTTTAAGACTTCAGTAAAAGTTAGGAAATTAGTACCAATTTAAAAATTGTAAATTTTCATTTTTTATGTATTAATTTTTGTATAAATTAATTTTATGTGTGAATTTTTTGTGTATTAAGTATCGAAACCACACATATAATATCATATTTAAATAAAAAAACAAATAGATTTCCGTAATTATCAGTACATAAATAAATAATATTCCTTTAAAAATACAGTTGCGCTCAAAAGCATTTTCACAATACAAAATTTAAGAGTCTTTTAGTTAATTATGTAACTGAAAGATTTTATTATTTAATTTTTTAATTATTATTAATTTATTAATTTTATTACATAATTTAACATTCTTCTTAGTCTTTTGCCTTTTTAATACTCTTATTATTAGTAGTTATTATTACTACTATTCTATAATTCTAAAGATAAAGTTTTTGTTTCTTCTGTTTATAATTAATATTACATTATTATATTAAATATTAATTAAATATAAAATTCATAAATATTTACATAAATAAAATAATAAATAAATAAATAAAATATTAATTAATATAAATGTGAGGACTGTTGTAATACATTTTAATAAAAGCCAACTCTTTGTATTATCAAATACTTTTTTGACTATATTTCCCCTTTCAATACTGGAAGTTTCAAGGTCTTCCTATTTCTATTTATTCAAAAATTTCACTTGGAAGTTCATGGTTTTTCTCTTTCTCCAACCCCAAAAAATACATTTCGTCCACAGAAGTGAAAATTCAAAAAAGTCCTTACTGTTTGTGTGCCCCTCTGTCCACCGACTTTTTTAAACCCTTTCATTTTCACTGCTATGAAAAAAGAAAAAGCAAACGAGCTTTAAACCCTATTTACTTGAAACGGTAAAAGATGGAAAGGAAAAATAGCAAAGAAAATTGGATATAAAAGTTGTGGAAGGGAGTCGAGAGAAAGAAGGAAAACTGAGGGAGGGGGAATAAGAGTGGACCCCACGTGACTTGAGTTTCAAACAAAATATCTTTGATCACTGGAATTTCAATCAAAGCCAGATGCCTCCTTCCATTTTCTGGGCGACAGCCCCGCCAAAAGAGATGTTTCTTTTTTTCTTGATTTCTGGTAAGCGACGTGACTTCGCTCCGCAGTCGCCCCTTCCCTCCAGTCCAACCCTTTCTCTTCACCACCGATTCCATTACCACTACTTCTTTAGGCTTTTTAATTGCAACCGAAAATTAACTGGAACGGAACTGGTAACTAAATTAGTACTGGGATCGATTGACTGCAGAAGCTTTACAACTTCCCGAAGGTAATTATCTGACCTTAGCCGAATTTTTATATTAGTATTACCGAAGTGGGATCGATTCACATAATGTTAGCATACACTTGCAGGTATAAATGACTGAATACAATTTACTCTGCAGTTTCTGATATTGCCCATTAATGAAATTTATACGAAGACACGAATCTTCTTCTGTATTATTTAATTTATAATTACTCTTTCTGAAAATGCCTTAAAATGTTGCAAAATCTAATTTCGGAAAGAATGAACGGTCCCCACCGCAAACCTTCACCGCAAACGGAAAAAGACAGAAGGATTAAATTAAGCAAATTAATAATCCAAATTAGAAGAGAGAATAAGATCGCGTGTTTGTTTTCCTGTCCGTTCTGTTCCATTGTTTTCCTTTTCTTCTCATTGTGAGTGGAGTCTTTTGTGTCCGTTAAGACGATTTCTGGTCTCAGAGTTCCTCATTTATTTTCATCCCTTTCAGACAGTCATCATGTGACTTTTCGTTGAGCGAATGTGCTTATACTTCCGTTATCATTCGCACTATTAAGCCATCAACCTTCTGCCACTAAAAATAGAACCGAACTACCAGTGGTACCTCACCGGAAAGCATTCTGGCACCCAAGAGCATGTCCTTTAAGAACGTTAACCAAACAACTTTCCGGAGGAATAAAGGAAATTGCGGAGGAGTAGTAAGCTTTCTTCGTGATGGTTAGTAATTAATCCGGTTTGTGTGGACGACAGGTGAACAATTTGAATGATTCCTTTCCCTTTGCAGGCTCTCTAATTTTCCTCCCAAATTTTCCAAACACAGTAATTCATCTATTGTTGAAATAAGTTGCCGAATTTCAGCCCCTTTTCTTCCCTCAAGCGCCCTTCTTTCAGAGATTTCATTACAAGTTTTAATTGCTTATTGTTAATTTCTTCTAAAAAAAATACTATTAATTAAATAAATATTAGGCTTATTACATTAACTTTTCCACAAATTTGTCAGGCCTTCGTTATTCCTTATCCTAAACAACGTTCGATCTTTTTCCTTTTAAAAAATTCAATTCCTCTTTCAAAAGATTTCCCCCAAACGTCAAACATCGATTAAGTTTGATGAGACAGCAAACTTTGGGAAAACTTAAGAAAAGAGACGCAATTATTATACTATAGCTTATTTCTTGAGGTGGAAGTTGAAAAGTTTTACTGCCAAATGCCGACTTTACCGCGCAATAAAATGAAGGGCCATTACGCACACGTGACGCGAGCAAGATATTGCTTTGGCTTCTTCTACACAGGTGAAGAAAGCAGAGGGCAAAAACAAGAAAAACTCGGGGCAAAGCTTTTTAAAATATATTGAAAACTTTCGTAAAACTATGTAAAAATTATGGATGAGCGCTTCGGATCAATGAATGACCGACCCTATATCGAGTTAGCGTGTTTTAGAAACCGAAAAAAAATTGTCAACCACCGTTATACTATATATTAATGGAATTTATTATAAATAATATTATTTATTATTTACCCGGAAAACGAGATTGAGTTTTGGGTTTTCGTAGAATGAGGTTTCTACAGTTTAGTGAGTGAAGGAAAAAGTACACACAAATTATTACACGCAGTTACCAATGAAAGCTTCCAACGGTTATGGCCTCTGAAAAATCTTTATATTGAGTTTTGTGAAAGGTCAAATATTTAACGCGAACCCTTTGAAAGTGGTTGGAAAAGGAAAAAAAAAAGAGAACACCTCTGAAAGGCGAAGCCTGACTCAGATAGCGCCTTTGCCACGTATGAAATTGAATTTCCGATGTAAGTGGCTATTGTTGCCGAGCTGATGAAAAAAAGGAAAAGGGTTCTCAATGAAGTTTCATGTATATGTTTTGAAAGGCATCCTCGGAGGGTTGTTCGTCCCTTGGGAAAGTAAACTCTAAGTCACCAAGTCAAAACTTTCCTTACATTATTCGAAACTGAAAAGTTTTTTTCTTTTAATTTTGTTTATTCTTCCTCCGGAGTGGAAAGATTAAAAAGCGGAGTAGAATTCAACAGTTAATTATTAATACCCCTTGGAAAACTAACTAAAATTCTAAAAGTTTTATTAAAATCTTAAAATGTTAGCTTTTTAATCCTCAAATTGGTAACATTCAAGAATAATGTTACATTTTCTACTTTTTTTGGCGCAATTTTTTAGACTTAAAACCTGAAAAATGATCTTCCAATTACTGGCATTAACTCCGCTCTTTCTATATCTTTTTTATCAGCAGTAGCCTTTTTTACTGATGATATCCTACAGTGCGAAGATTTATTAAACCAAAAGTTCTAATTTATTCGCTCGGAAATCTAATATATTTTGTTTGCAGATATGATTCGAATATGATCAATTAATGCATTGATGGCAGACAGTTATTCTTAAAAACCATAAATATAAGGGAAAATTCATTCCCCTATCTTACTCGTAAAACGAAACACTCATCCTGAAAAACAATTTTCTCATATGAACTCACCCTAAAGTATGATAATGCGTTCCACCCCAATCATTTTTTATATATAAGGCCTAACCTTCGTTCAGAGAGAACCATTTATACAATATATTGCATCGAATAGCTTCATTTTTCGTCTTTCTATTTATTTAAAATAAAAAAATCCAAGTAAATAGCCTCTTATGTGCCATATTTCTCTGGAAGATAGTTGCTTTCGGTCATGCCTCTTTGCTGATTGTATTTTATTACGAGAATAGCGCCCCAAAACAAAATTTTTTCCCTCGCAAATCAACAGTTAAGTCAAATCTAAGTTAGTCCTACTTCGCAAAGAAAAAAGATTTTATACGTCTTCGTTATTGAATAGTTTCTTCTAAAAATATCAAAGCTTAATAGTTAGCAGCCATGATGTCGATTGTCAAAGTCATTCAATATTTGATTTTCTCCGATTTCTCTGAGAAAAAAATAAAAAAGTAAAATTTAATGAGTCGGAAAATCCGCCTTTTGTTGATTGTATCATCAAAACTTATTCGCGTCAAACGAAAAAAAAAGAAAAGATGGAGTCCGGGGGAAAGAGAATGGGAAAATAAACTTTCTTTTGTCGGGAATTATTTATTGCTAAATTCAAATACCTTGTGATTTTTAGAGATTTTTTATTTTTATCAAAAAATTCAATTTAGCCACAAATTTTTCCCAATACGAAAAAAATTTTTTTTAACAAGTCGAGAATTTTATAACTTTTAGCACTGATCGATTTTTTTTAAATTGTTCAAAATGACTGATTAAGTTTTACATAATTAGTAAATATTAATTTTAATAAATCTCTAAGTAATGCAACTTATGTTTTATTTTTGTTAACATGAATCTATTAATGTTATATTAATACTTTAATTCCAGTGCATATTACATTAAAATTAATTTTTATACGAAAATATTTATATAAATTATAAGTATTACATAAGTCATACACAAATGTTTATCCTCCATTAGTCTTTTTGGATAAATATATTAATTATTTTTTGTTACATCATTTGTTTCATTTTCGTTTACTTATAAATGTAGAAATTCCTTTTTCTGTATTGAAAAAACTTTCAAACATGACTTAAATAGTAATTGTTTTTCATTATAAAATTATACTAAGCTCTAAAAACGAAATTAAGTGAGTAAGTAATTAAAAATACTAAGAAAAAAAACAAAATAATATCATAAAAATTCGTTACAAGAATTATAAAAAACCGTTTAAAAACCAAAACTTACGGACTTGTTCATTCAGCTGTATTTCTTGAAAATAACAGTACTCTTCGTTGATGAATGTGTTTATACTTTCGTCTCGAAATGAAAATAAAGAATGCTATAATTAAAATTTATTACTTACAAAAAATTAAACTTTATAAAAAAAAAACAAAACTCAAAAACTTCGCGAACCGTTATTAAATCGTTTCCACCATATCACTTGACATTGAAGTGGCAGCAGAAAATGGCTGACACGTCATTATAGCAGAAGGCAGTGCCAACACGAATTGGTTGGAGTTTGAAATTAGGTGAAAGCCTGTTTTGAGAGCCACAGATAGGTTATTCACGTCTTATTGAATGTTCCTTATTTATTACTGATGAATATTTAAATAAATGAAGTGTTGTTAGTAATAATTGTGACGTTTTGGATTACCAATGAAGACTTTTTTTGGAAAAATATTTAAATTTCCAATACGGTGACATGTAAGTCAGCCATATTTTGTTTTATTTGTTAATCATTTTCTAAACTTTTTAACCTCTCAGCCGCAATCGATGTTCAAAAAAGTTTTCTGACTCACGACTGCGCTAAATATTCAATAGCAGCGTGCTACTGCTGACCCTAAAAATCCTTCAAATATGATTCCTTGTTTATCTTTTACTCTGATTACGTCAACCAAGACCTATTATAACGTACACCAATAAAATTCTTAGAGCTATTATATCCCTTTTTAAATGAACAAATAATTGAGTCAAACTCATTTTTTGCCCCAATTACAGATTTACTGTTGGTTTTATATTTGAAATTATTTTCACTTCCAGATAAATATTTAAAATGCTGTGGGACCCAGGATCTGTCAAAAAAGATGAGGAGGAACCTGAGAATACTCCCATCTCTCCAATTCTGGTTCCGATGCAGAATAAAACACCCATGATGGAAAAAAGTGTGCCTGTATTAGTCCCTGATGTTCAAGACCTTAAAGACCAGTTTCAACAACAGCAAAACATGTTAACTCAAATTAAGGAAACTTTAATACAAAATGAATCACAATTAAGCTCTAGTGGAAAACAGATGGAGGTATTTGTTAATTTCCATTTCTTTCCTTATTAATAATTACAACTGAAAAAAATTTCTCAGTCTAAAATCTTATCTTGCAAAAGGGATTATGAATTTATTATATAAATAGACTTATTTAACTTAATAACTGGAAATAAAAAAGACAAATAGAACAAGTAATAAATTCGTAAGAAATAACTTAAAATTGTATTGTATTTTTTATTACATAAAGAAACCACAGAGTTTTTCATCATGTTTTCAATAGTTTTATATTCATTTGAAAACTTTTATTGGCAAAGCAGAAAACTAAATATCATTAAGCTTCTTGTTTTATTTTATAGTAATAATAATATTTCTGTCTGAAATTAAGTCAGATTACACTTATATCATAAAATCATTATCTGATTTTATTGTAGTAATTTATTTACACTTATTTGTGAGAATTTTTAACAAAATAATATATGTTATTATTTGTGCATATATATTCTATGCAATGTAGGTTCATAAGTAGTTTTTGTTTGATTTTCTTAAACTCTGTATAGTTTCGAACTGTGTTCTTGAAGGTTGGATAAGTTATGGGAAAGTGTTTTGTGATTTGCAGTGTCACACTACCATATTTAATTTTTATGGGATTTGTTTTTTTCTGCCATAATTCTATTCTTGGAGAGTTTTGCACTTTTTGTTTATCTCTGTGTTCGTGCATTGTTACTACTTTTAGTGTGAATATAAAAAACTGTCCTTTATCTTTTGAATTTCTAGTAACATGCTTCAATCATGTTTTAGGCTTATGCTACAAAGTTATCTCAAATCAGAGCTCGCTCGAAGGCCACCCAAGGAAAGAAGTCCATCCCAACAGTCAGTTCAGGCTCGCCCAAACTCCAGAAAAAATCATCGAAGGAAAATCTAACCAAATTAGATTCTACCGACAAAGAAAAACCGCCTCGAAGTAATTCTAAAAACAGAAAAGGGAAAGTGTCCGAACTGAGAAAATGTCTCGAGGAAAACAAGTGAGTTATTAAACTTTATTTTTAACGCTTCAAAGTTTTTTTTTGAGGGGGGGACAAAGCCTTACACTCTTTAAAAAAAGGAAAAAGGCTGACGATGTTTAAAATGAAATTGATCTCGCATAAACCTTGACCTGTTCTTGGGGGCCACACCCAAAGAAATGACTTGCTCATTTTATCGACCTTTTGCTGTTACTAATTATTAAAATAGTGATACGATAAATTGAGAGATATAATAATTAAATTTAAAAAATAAAAGATTGTAATAAATAAAGTACCGGGGTCGTTTAATTTTCATTTTGAAAGGAATAATTAAGAATCTGAGTTTTATTTTTTTATTATTTAGAAGGAGTTTTGGTTTTAATAAGCAGAGAAATTGTGGTGGTCTCAGTGAAAAGTGAAATTGAACATTTTTTTGATCATTCTCGTTATAATAATGAATGCAGAATGCCACAAAATAATATAATTATTAACAATTAATTGATGTTTATTGTACTTTTCGTGAACCAAAAGGACTAAATTTGATATGTCTTCGTTTCAGAATAAAATTCGAACAGAGAACTGGGAGAGAGCAGTCAGAAACGAAAAAAATAGAATCCTTAGTCGAACAGTTAAAGACGCAGCTGGAAGAAAGGGACAAAACCATTCAGGATTTGCAAAAGAACATAGAGGGGCCAACGCTTAAGCCCGAATCAGCGCAGAAGCAAAAGTCAAAGCAAAAGGAATCTGTAAGCGAATTCTTTTGTTCAGCGAGTCGCCTCCGGCTGAAAGTCAAGCAAATAAAATTCGAAACTATGTTTTTAATTTCCCAGGTGGCCTCAAAAACGACGCAGACAGCTCGAAACCAGCCGACCGACGATTCAATCGAAATAATCACGCTTCAGAATAAAATCCACGAACTGGAAGCGAACGTTTTAGATTTAGAAGAAAATCTGAAGGAAAAGGAGTCTGTGATCGAAGCTCGGACGCAAGCAGTGACGTTACTGTCGCAGGATCTGAGCCTGAAAGGGAAGAACACACTGGAAAGCCTCGAAGAAACGAGGCAGGAAATGCGGGCCATGCAAAATAATTTTATCGCTATCGAGGATCAACTGAAGAGCGAATTATTAGATAAGAAAAATAGGTGAGAGGGGAAAAGTTGAAATGAAACCCATATTTCACAAAGATTTGTATGAATGAGTAAAAGTGCTTAATCTAAATACATAATTAAATAAATTACATTTAATTAACAATAAAATTATTTGAAAAAAATGTTTGGGTGATAAACTCCGGCGCTGAGAGTAATATTTGATTTTAGATTAGCGACGTTAGAAGAAAAATACAAAAAATTAGAATCAACGAATTTCGAATTGAGCCTAAGAAATGCGGAACAGCAAGAAAAAATAGTCAATTTACAAACGAAATATTTAGAAATAGATGCCGAGCGGAAATCGCTGAAAGAATCGATGGTTCAAGGTCAACCGGACGATAAATTAGACGAATTAACGAAAAAGATAAATGTCCTTACGAAAGAGTTGGACGACCGAAATAAAGCAATGATTAAAATGAAAATAGAACACAAGAACAAAATTAAAAATGTCAACAAAACATTGGAGACTCTCAAAGGGGTCAGTACGAGACGTTTCACATTCAGATCCTTTATTCTCTTCTGCTCTTTCACTGACGTCTTCCCCGTGTGGTATTTTCAGGCGTCCGACGAAAAGGCCGAAATAGTTAGACTTAGCAATCTCTTAGAGGAATTGGAGAACGTAAAAACCGGATTGGAAAACCGTGTGGTTGAACTGGAGGACGAGAAAGGTAATCTTCTACTTTCAGTATTAGATGTTGATGATTTCAAAGGTAGTTATGTTTGACATTCATTTTTAACTTACTCACTAACCAAGTTTAAATGTATTTACTAACACTCGTGAGTTTTTTTTTTTGCCACGGAGGGTGTTCAACTCAAAGTAGGTTTTGCAAAAATTTTATTTCTTGAGCACACTCTTTCCCTCAAATGCAGATACTAACGCTCTTATTATTATACTGTATTATTTTATAACGAAACAAACCAACGAGCATAACCCCCTTATCAACAGAATGATTTATAAATTATACTGTATAAAATTGTACTTCTGAAACTATGAAACTACTTAGAATCTGTTCAGTGGTTTTTTAGTTATACGCGTACATTCGTATAAATACGCAAATACCTTTAACAGGTTTATTATATTAGTGAGATAATTGCATTTCTGTTTTATTCAATTTTAAATTGATTTTTTATAAATTTTGCTCGAAAATGTATTTCCAATGACACTTCAATATTTAAATTGTCAATGATAACATTACAAATCATATTTACGGTCAAATAAGTTAACCTAATTTATTTAAAATATACTCAATCCGAGTCGAAGAGCCACTGTGTGTGAATTTCACTTTGAAGTCAATTTATCCGATGATGAAATACTTTAAAATTAATGATTTTAAACGCATATTTTTTTAATCTTAATTCTATTTAATATCTTAATTTTTTTAACCGGAAAAAACAGTGAAAATATCTTTTCAAATTTTAATTAAAAAAAAATTGAATTTTAATTTATTCAGTCTCATTTTGAATCAAATGTGGGTGGTAATTGGTGCACTGTTGGTTATTAAAAGATTTAATGAGCACTTCATCCCATTCGGGGGATGACCACCCCCCGAGGAGTTGTTTCCCGTGTGGTAATGGACTTCGTCTCTAATTCCGTTGTTTCTGTGGGAAACGACAGACGCGTTACAATAGTAAACAGTTTTTTATTTTCAATTCGCCTTTATTTGATTGCTTTTATTTTTTGTTTAAATAAGCCTCTAGTGTATATGAAAGTAAATTAATATTATAATTTAGGAGGGATTCAAAATTTTTTCGTTAAAAAGGTGGGCAGAGATACATAAAAACCAGGAATTTACTGTTGTAATTATTTTGAAACCCACATTTCAATGCATATTTACGACGTAATTGAGAAAATGTGTGTGAATTGTTTCGTTTGTTAAATATTGCAGCATGAACGCTTGTGATTTGTATTTAGTCTGTTTAGGCGTAGCGCCTTTAGGCAAATTCACCATTTTTTTATTTCGAACGAGTGCGGTGCGTGTTTTTTTTTTAATAATTTTCATCGGTTTAATTTCAGCCTCCGAGAAGAAGTTAAAAGATCAGATAAACGAATTAGAAATAATTATTCAGAAACAAAATGAGGATTTGGCGACCCATTTGAAAACAATATCGAATTTAGAAATAGAAAAGACGAATTTAATACAATCCAATCAGGAGTTGAATGTTTTGGTGGAAAATCTTCGCGAGCGGATCTCCGACGTGGAAAGTGATAGGGAGAGTAAATTGAAAGAGTTAAACGAAAGAATTCGGTCGATGGAAGAAGAGCACAAGAGAAAAGTGGAGGAATTGATGTGGGAACAGGGGAGAGAAGTGCACGAATCTTATTATAATACGAAAAGCAGTGAGGCCTTGGACAGAAGGGCGCTGGAGGAATACAGGATATCGACGGAGATCAGCAACATTCACGTGGAAGAGCAAATTGAGTTGCTCATAAGGGAAAAGCAGCAGCTTTTGGAGAAGCTGAAGAACTTGTCAGGAGTTTCCTCGACAAATTCGTTGACATTCGAAAAAATGGAACATTCCGACTTGAGGGTGGGTTTTTGTCCTTGAATCATTTTGTCAGGATCACTGTCCGTCTTGAAAGTTGTAACAATTTAGCATTAATTAAAGACAAAGTAAAAAATAATATTTGAAGTAAATTAATTCTTTCAAACCAATTCAAACGTAAATGTAATTATTTATGTTATTAAATATATATTCAAAATGATTTTTTTGCTTTCAGGATGACAAAGAAACTGTTCTGCCATTGGATGCAGATATCCACAGCCAGGGAAATAGAGCCGTTCACCTGGAAAAAATCATCAACGATCAACAGCATTTAATAACCGATCTTCAGAAAACAATAGCAGAAGAAAAGGAGAAAGTGCAGTCGTACCAGAAGCGAATGTCGGATCTTGAAAGCACAATTAAAAGCTTAGAAGAAGCGAACGTTTCGTTCAAACAGCAAATCGAAATGTCCGAAGCGACAGAAACGGGAAAAATCACGAAAACGAACACCAACACAAAGAACCGAATAAAGAAAATCGAAATGGAATTGGTGCAGAGTAAGAAAACCGTTCAAGAGCAAAGCGAAAAATTGGAAGAGTTAAGGCTGAAATTGAAAGAGAAGGAGGAACTCATAGAAAAGTACACAGAGAGAATCGAACTATTCGAGAAGGATGACTGGGATCGGCAGAATCAGTGGAACATCACCGAGGGTGAAATAGAAAGCGCTCAGGAGCTCCAGAAGAAATGCCTGAGCCTGGAAAACAGTTTATTCGAGCTCAGCGAGGATTGCGAAAGGTTAAGGAAGGAAAATATAGAGGTCGTTCATTTGCTATCCGAAGAGAAAGTGAAGAGGAGGAAGTTGCTCGAGGAATTGGAAGCAAAGCCCGTGGTAGATACAAAAGAATTTGAAGAAAAAATAAATGCAATGAATGAGCTCCTTGTCGAACTGCAAGAGAAGATGGATATGCTGGAAATGAATCATGCGAATCAGACCGTCGAGGTCGGTTCAGACTCCGGCGGGGAGAAACTGGACCAGTGGGAAATGGTTGATCTTCAGAAAAAACTCGAATGGACAAATGTCGTCCTCACGAGTAAAGAAACCGAAATCTTTAGACTGCAGAACTTATTGGAGGATCGGAATAAAGCGGTGGAAATTTTAGAAGCGGATTCGAAAGAACTGAAAATGCTGTTGAAAGAGAAAGAGCAAAAGCTCGGAGAAATAAGAGGGGAGCTTAAGGTTAAGGAAGGGCAGATAGAAGTAATTTCTACGAATTTTGGTAAACTTCAGGAGAGCGTGAACACGGCCAATGAGAAAACGGCCGCTAATGAACAGCAGCTAAAGGAACTTTTAAGCACTGTTAAGGAAATGGAAGGAGATGTTTTCAAGAAAGAATCGGAACTACAGGAAATAAAAGGTACGTGAGTGGGTTATCGCATCGGAGTAAAATGTATCAGAGTTAATCTTGTGTTCTTTTTGCAGGAATACTCGCGGAAAAAAATCTCGACGTGACAAACCTGCGAAATCGTCTCGAAGAAGTGAACAGCGATTTGACTTACAGCTATCAGGAACATTTGGAGAACATGGGGAAGTGCCTGAGAGACAAAGAGTCTGACTACGATGCTCTCTTGTCAGAGAAAGTATTCCTGGAAGACGTAAACAAACAGTTGGTCGCTGAGAAAGAGGACATTCACAGGCAGAAAGCGGAAATTACGAAAGAGAAAGAAGACATTGAGAAGACTTTGTCGGAAAAGAACAAAGTAATATCCGAATTACAGGAGAAGTTAAAAGCCACGGAGAAAAACAAGGAAGAAGGACAGGATAAAAACTTAGGGAAGGAAGATTTAAAAATAAAACTGAAAAAATTGGCTGCAAATTTGAAAAAGAAAGCCCAAAACGAGGCGGATTTAATGAAGCGAGTGCAAGAATTGGAAGAGGCTCTGTCGGAGATGGAAAAGCGAGCGGAAGGTCTGAAATCAGAGGTGAAAGAGTTCACGGAGAAATGGACGATGGAGAAGATGGAAAAAGATAAAATTGCAAATGAGCTTTCCTCAGTTTTGTCAGAAAAAGCCGCTTTGGAATTGGCAGAAACCGGAATGAGAGACAGAGTGACCTGTTTGGAAAAGGAATTGGGAGAGTCGAGAATCCTTCACGAAAATCAAATCAAGGAACTAACGACACATATTCACCAGTTGCAAGAAACCTGCAACAGAATGCAAATGGTCGAACAGGAAGACAAAAGTGAGTCCCGCTTATACATTTTGAAGTTGAGGTGAAATATAATTAAGAACAAATTTTTTGATAAAATATTTTATAATTTTTTTTACAGATAAGATTTCACATTTGGAAGCAAAAGCGGCGGAATTGGCTCAGCTGTACGACAGTGCCGCGTCTTACGAAGAGCAAGCACAGCAGGAGGCGAGCAGCGAAAGAAAAGCTCTCATGCAAACCCTCGCCGAAACCAAAGGAAAATACGAAGAGATGAAATTCAACCACGATCAGCTTCTTCTGAACAAATCCGAATTGGAAAAACGACTGGCGGAGTTGGAGAGAACATGCCAAGAACACATTTCGGAGAAATCAGGCCTCGAGGCGAAAACTCAAGAAAACCTGGCAGTGATAGAAACACTGGAAGCGGAGCTGAACAAAACTCGCGACCAAATGAAAACAGTCGAGGAGAAATTGTTCTACTCGGAGGACCGACGTTCGTCTCTCGAAAGCAAAAATGAGGAAATGTGCAAGAAAATTATGGAAAACTCGGAAAACCTCACCACCATCGACGATCTCTCCGATCGCATCGATCAACTGCTGAAGTCAGAGAAGTTCTTACAAAACGCCGTAACGGATTTGCAATCCGGGAACACCGAACTGAAACAAACTTTGGATCAGATCACGACGGAGAAGCACAATTTGGAGAAAGAGTTGAAAACCTCCGGTGAGAAATTGACCGAAACAGCGAATGAGTTGAGAGAGGTGAAAAGCTCAGATGAGGAGAAGAGCAATTTGATTAGGGAGCTCAGTGAGGCGGTGGAGAGACTTAAGTTGGAGAAGAAACAGATTTCATCGGAGTTCGAGAAATTGAATCGAGATTACGAGCAGTTCGAGGTTGATTTCAAAGAAAATCTGGAAAATTCGCAGAACATTGAGAAATCTCTCCGGCACAAGATAGAGGAGTTGCTCAGTGAGAATGTCGCCCTCGCTGAAAAGTGCAATCTCCTGTCGGAAAACGCACACCAAAGCGAAGCGAAGCTCGAGGAAGAGCGGGAAGAAAAAAAATCGAAAAAGCGGAAATCGGTTACATTTCGAACAGACGAGGTAGAATACATCAAAGACCTGAAAAAACAATTACACAGTTATTGCGCAAGCTTAAAGCAGGCCAACGAAGAAGTGGAGAATTTGAAAGCGGAACTGTTCCGTGAGCGGTTGCGTCACGAAGTGTCCGACGTCGTGGCGGAAGCGGAAGTTAAAGCGGAAAGTTTGAGGCAGATTCCCGAGGCGAAGGAACCGGATGTGGGAAGAGTAGTGGAAAAAGTTTCCCTCGAAGAGACCCCACAGGAGCGGAAGTTTGACGGGAGCGTGTTTTTCGGGAGCGAAGTGGAAGAGCCGTTTTTGGAGGTGAAAACCGTTGAACCGCAACAGAGCTCCGAATTGGAGTCTCTGATGTGGGACGACGGGTGGGGAGCAGAAGGAAATCTGGAAGCGGAGTACCTGTCGGGGAAGGTAATCGAGGGAAGCGAAAAGCCAGACACAGATTATAAAACAAAAATAAAAGCGCTAGAAACGGAACTGATGAATTTAGAATCAGAAAACGAAAGATTGAAAAAGGAGTTAAAAGAGCAAACGGGAAAATACACAAAAGCTCTTAAGAAATTAAAAGAACTGAAAACAGCTCACGAAAAATTACAGCTGGAAGCGGGCAAACTGAAAAGCGGGTTTGGGGATTTGGACACGGCCATCTTTGAGGAGCTCAAATCCCAAATCGAAAGCCTTGAGTCGAAGGAAAAAGAACTGATAAAAAATTTGGAAAATTCAAAACTCGAAAAAGAAACTCTCCTGAAGAAAATCGATATTCTGAACGCCGGAAATGATAAGTTTTTAGAAATGAAAGAGCGTCAAAATAACGAAGTCGAAATTTGGCAGAAAAAAAACGAGGAACTTCTCAGAGAAATGGCAGCGTTGCGAGAACACTCCAAAGAAGCCTTTATTCCCGACGATAACGCACTCCTGTCAGAGAATCAGGAGTTGAGAAACAAAGTGGAGGCTTTGGAGTGGAAAAACTGCGAGTTGGTCGAACTGCTTGAGGAAAAGCAGGAATTGCTCGAGGGAAGAGGGCAAACCACCGATAACAACATGGAGAAGGTAATGAAGGAAAAATCGGAGTTGCAGAAGGAAATAGAGGAGCTGAACAACGTGAGAGAACGTCTGGAGAAGAAACTGTTCGATGAGGAGGAGAAAAACACAGCGGCCATCGGAGAGCTGAATGAACAGCTGACGGCGCTCGCGACAGAAAACGAAGCGCTGCAGGACATTCTCGGAGAGATGAAAAAATCAGCAGACGCGGCGAAGAAAGAAAAACCGCAGGAAAAGCCGCAGGAGTCGAAAATATTCGATTACTTCAAATCCTCCCCCGGAGCAGAATTATTTCCCGCAGTCACCCCAAACACCGAACGCGTCGATCATAATCAACACCAACAACTGGAACATTTACAGAAAGAAGTGGAAACCTTGAAACGAAAGATATCAGATCTGGAAGAGTTGCTGAGGGGCAAAGAAGAGGAAATAAAAAGGAGATATGAAGAAATGGAATGTCTCCGACAGAAACTTTCAGAAGCGAACGAAAAAATCAGACTAAGCGACGATCGCCTGAGTAGTATTCAGCTGGAGAGAGCGAGCGAGCAACAGAAATTCCTACAACTCGAAAGGGAGAAAGAAAACGTGATATCAGGCCTTACAGAAAGCGTCATGGAGTTGGAAACCCTGATCGGTTTAAAGCAAACTTCGGAAACGGAAGTGGAAGCGTTGAGGCAAAAGTTGCAACAGCTCGAAAGCGCCGCCGCCCTTAAGGATCATTTCGAAACGATTGACCTCAGCGACGGAGCGAACGCAGAAAACGCGGCGGAAAGTCTCCGGAATGAAATAGTCAATCTGGAAAATCTCCTCAGTCAAAGGGAGGAAGAGTTTCAGCTGTTGAGTCAAACCAAAGCAGGGGAAGTGGAAAATCTCAGACAGAGAATATTTCAATTGGAGGATGTCATCAGATTGCGAGAGGAAGAACTCAACAGGGTGGAATCGAACAGAAAAGGGGAGGTGGATGCACTTAGGCGGAAAACTGCCGAACTGGAGGAATTTGCCAGATTCAAGGAAAACGAACTCGAGCAAATTCAGTCAGCGAAGGCGAACGAAGCGCTGTGTTTGAACCAAAGAGTGTTCGAACTGGAGAACGCGCTGAAGAATGGCGGAGGTCAGCAGCGAGTTATCGAACTGGAGAATCTGTTAAGGTGTAAAGACGAGGAGTGTCAGCAAAAATGTTTGGAGGTGGAAACTCTCAAGCAGAGAGTCGCTGACTTGGAAAAGGCTGTCTCCGCTAAAGAGGAAGAGATTACATACCTGAAAACCCGTGTGAACGAACTGGAAAAAAGCTACAACGACTCCAAAATAGAGATAGAGAGACTCCTAAACGAAGAAAAACTCAACGTGGAGGAGAAGTTCGTTGAGCCCTTCCAGGAGAACATGAAAATTCCAGTGGCGTTCGAATTGGAGGCGTTATCCCGAACGCTTAACGAAGAGAAACAAAAATCGGAAAATCTTCTCTACGAGTTGTCCGAAAAAGAAAAACTCTTATCCGGGGCAAACCTTCAAATTCAGAATTTGAACTCGAAGTTGCTGGAAAGCGAGAAGAAACTTGAGGAATCGAGACAGGCGGAGAGCGGTCACAGAGAACTGCAGGAACAGTCCGCCATGGCGAAAGCCCAGCTGGAAAAGATCATTTCGGACCTTCAGCAGGAGCTCGAAAGTGCTCACCTCCAGCTCTCCGTTGCGCAGAGAGAGCTGCAAGAATTCCAAAAGCTCAAAGACGAAGCAGAGACCAATTTAAAATCGCAACTTTGTCGCCTCGAAACGGAATTGGCGGAGTCAAAAGAGGAGAAACGATCGGAAGTCGCAGAGTTGCGGAACGAACTCGCGGAGAAAAGTAAACACTACGAAACTGCGATGAAAGAGGACGGGGAGAAGAACAGGGAGGCGATGAGGGAGTTGGAGTCGTCGAAGAAAGACCTCGAAGAGGAATTGGAGAGACTGAGAGGGGAGCTGGAGAAAAAAGAAAGCGAGATGGAAGGGCTCGCGGAGATGCTAAACGAGGAGGGCTACAAAGTGGCTCAGGCGATGGAAATGCTACAGGTTAAAGAGAGTGAAGTGGCCGACCTGAAACAAATGCTGACGCACATGCAGGAGGAGATAAAACAGTTCAAGGATTTCGAGAAGCAGGTGAAAGACCTGCGCATGGCACACATTAAGGAGGCCACCGGTTCTGAAGTACCTGGTGAGTGATACAATCGCTTGTTTTAAAACTTTATGCCGGGCTTAAGGGTGGGAAATCAAACTTGACCATATGGGGGTGAGTTGAGCGTGAAAGTGCAATTTTCCCTGCAGACACTGCCGAAGCCCATCTTGACCTCAGCAACTGGACGGAGCACGAACTTGCCGAACTCAGCAGCAGACTTCAAAGCGATCTCGACACCGCCTTGTATATGCTTCACCAAAGAGACGTCCGCTGCGACGAACTAACCTTCGAATTGATGCAGGTCAGTGCACAGACGGCTCAAAACTTGCATTCGAACGGGCGAACAATCCTCGTTGTTTTCAGCTGTTGGAGGAGAGGGATACTCTTCAGTTGCGACTGTCCACAGCGCTGCGCATCAACGAGGAGCTCAAAGCCGGAAGTAAACCAGAGGGAACGAGGTCCGGTCACGGTTTGCAGGAGAACAAGGATTTAGTGGATCAGTCGAACGACAGACAGCGGGAAAGAGCCGCCGCCCCCAGTCAATACCCCCGACATCTTGCTGACAAGTAAGTGCGAGGCGCAGACGAGAGATGAAAGAACATCCGATAATGTTTTGCGGTTTCTCCTGGCAGAATATCAGAGCTTCACAGCGTGAGTTACCTCCGGGATAAGACGGTCAAAGACGAAACCGTTCAAAGGCACAAGGAGCAGATGAACCTTCTGTCGAGGGCGTCCGACTCTGACATAACGCTGAGTGAGTACTCAATGGTTGTTACAACACATTTGCTATCATTTTCAAATTGCGAAAGCTCTTCTCTAGATCGAGATTGGAGATGTCTGACCGATCATTTATACTGGTCAGATATTTTATCGAAAGTGGACACCTGACCTTTGATAAATGGGGGGAAGGTCTTTGATTAAAATTGAAAAAGTTACAGTGAAGTGCCTGATACAATCAGCGAACCTGCATTAATCAAATCTCATCTTTTGCCATTCATTCCAGATCGAGACTTGCAAAGTTCTCCAGCAGTTTTACTGAACTGGATGCGAGGGAAGACCACTCCGAAAGTGATGCACATTTAGTGGAAACCGTCCGCCCTTCCCCCCCCCCCCCCCAAAAAAAAAAGAAAAATTTCCGCATTTAAATATGAGCAGTCCGCAATTGGAGCTTTCTTTCGGATGTTGATCATTCGAATCTTCCCGCGGGAAAACACATCGAAAGGGGAAGAAAATGAATGCTTCAGTTACCAATTGTTTTGTATGCTAACAATGGTTTTTGTTGTAATATAAAATTATTTTTACTAAAAACTATTTCATTTATACCTTTTCGTTCAAAAGCAGTTGAAAAAAATTAATAAAGAAATTAAGTGTGGTCACAACCGACATTACTGTCTCAGTTCTAAAAACCGTTGGTATGGTTATACAGTATGTAACATGAATTCTTACACTTCTATACATTTCGTTTGAGTTGAATGTTATACCTGTTATATTTCACGTATTATTTTCTTAAACTGATTATCGTTGTGACCTTTACTCGACTTAGAGGCGCCCGAGAGGTCCAATAAAGATCCATATCCGGTTTTAGGGCTGTTCTAGGCAGGCGGTGAGAGGCAGAGGAAGAAAAAGATGCATTTTCATCGAGAGAAATTTATATTTTGGTTTTGCCAAAGGAATCCCGAGGGGTTATACTGCTGACCTCAGCCTTACTCAGTATTTTGGTTGTGTAGATAAAGAATTTTGACGGAGAGATTCCTCCGTGTCGTTTCGGTTTTCCTGAAACTTGACCAGAAACAGTGGCAGACAGCATTTCCCGAACCGATGCGACCGGTAAACAAAAGCAAAAGCTCCAATTGTCCCTCGGAACCAAATCACGATCTAATGCCCGTCAAAATTAAACAATTAATTCGATAAATAAGAAAACAATGATAATCAATAGATAAAATGAGAGAGAAAAAAATTTTCTCGTAACGACGCCATTTTTATCGGGTTCAGTTCTGAGAAATCCTAGTGAAGTCCGCTTATAAAAACAATGTCGAGAGGTTTCCCTCGCATAATTGCTTCTTTCTGAACAATGATTTTCCTCAGCAGATGGATTTTTGTCACCGCCTGTGTTGTCGTTTGTGACGTCACATGGGGTTATCGTGTCGGGGTGGGAAAGGCCGATGTGACCGGGCCCATCGTTGAGGTCACTCTGGTAAGTTTTCAAATTTGGAATGATTTCAAAAAAGGACTTTTAACTTTGATTACTAATTAATAAGTCATAAATTTTCGCGTTTATTTTTTTGATGATAACGGCCGATGATAACTTTCCGGAAATGAGGAGCATTCGTAAACAAAATTCTAAAAATAAAATTCATTTTAAAATTAAAATGAATCAAACCGAACTTCTTAAATTAATTTATACATTTAATTAATAGAAATTTAAAATATTTCTCAATGAATGTTTTGCTTCTGTGGTTTTTACGGAATATTTCTTTGAGTCTGACGCTAAACTTCTTTTTAATTTCTCCCCGCAAATTTCTTTTTTTAATAATTTTCCGGGAAATGGATTATCCATAAAGAAAACTTAAGAGGGCAAAATTAAAATATTTAATTAAGAGAAATTATACATATTCTGTATAAAATACGAAATTACAAAACAGAATCGTATATTGTTTTAATATTTATTTATTTACTTATTCATCTATATGTATTGTTCATTTATACTTAATTAAAAAATGTTAATCAATTATCTTAATTTTATTAGTTCTTAATTAAATAATTTCTTAGGATATATAATTTTCCATATAATATTCTTTAAAATAAATGTATTATTTTTAAATAGAAACGACAATTTGTGTAATATAAATATATTTATTAATATATATTTAAATAATTTGTGTAATATATGGAATACATAAGTGTATAAACACAGCTTAATATAAATTGAAAGACTATATGGGACACATAAAAAATGTAAATAAAAGAGAAAATAAAATTTATAAACCGGTAATCACTTTTCCTTATTTAAAACTGAAGTGTTTGTTATTAAACGGTTTTTTTTAATAATATAATAATAATATATATATTGTCTATTTTACATATTTTTTTGAAGTCCCGTAAAATGCTTTTACTATTTATTACAAAAGGAAAATAAAAGATAAAAATAAAAAAAATACAAAAAGAAGAAAAAACGACAAAAAAAGAAAAAAATACAACTCTGCCTCTTTTACGCTATGTTAATTATAGAAATTAATATATTATATTATTTGAATTCTTAATTCTTTGCACTTATACTCTTTGTGTTCATAACATGAAGTAGTATAAAAAGAGCACTTTGCTTTTGACTTTCAGATGTCATTTATAGATTTTTTATGAGTTATATCAGGAAACGATTAATGTCGAACTTTTGTTGAATTTGTATTTATGTATAATTCTTTGAAATTATAATTGTTCGGTGGGCATTATATTATTGGAAAACTTTCAGATGGGCTATGGGAAATTCGGGCAGAAAGGCACAGGCCTCCATTTGAGGCAGTGGTCGAGAGCCTACATCGTCGACGATGGCGACAATCGTTTGGTCTTCGTTAATGTCGATGTGGGAATGATGGCTGACGGAGTTCGCATTCAGGTTCGTAAGCAGCGGCCTTGCAGCAGTAGAAATCATCTAAACTCATCTTGTGCTCGAACTATAGGCCCTGAGCATTTTGGAGAAGAAATTCGGGGGACTGTATAATAAGGACAATGTGATGATTTCCGGGACTCACACGCATTCCGGAGTCGGAGGATTTATGATGCATACTTTCTTCGATATCCCCAGCGCGGGGTTCTGCAGGCAAACCTTTGACGCTCTTGTCAATGGCATCATCAAGGTGAGTCCGGGAGTTGGTACGAAGTGGATGAATATCGGTGAAAACGTCTCGTTATTCGACAGAGCGTTGAGAAGGCGCATAAAAGTCTGCAAGAAGGGCGAGTGTACCTCTCGACCGGGACCATCTTGGGTGTGACCGTCAACAGAAGTCCGACTTCGTACCTGAAAAATCCGGAAGAGGAAAGAGCCAAGTGAGATGCGAGAGATCAAAAGAAAGTTTTGCAAAGAATGCCGGCTGACCTTTGACGCGTTTCAGGTACGAACACGACACGGATAAGGAACTCATTCAGCTGAAGTTCGTCAGCGAAAGCGGCCGGCTGATTGGTGCCATCAATTGGTTCCCCATCCACGGGACGACTCTCAATAATACCAACACTCTCGTGTCTTCAGACAATATCGGCTATGCATCCGCCGCTTTGGAGAAGTACATGAACTTGAAATTTTTGACTGGAAAAGTGCGTATTGGTTTTCCCCCTCGAGGGTCGACTGACTTTTCCTCACCGTCGATGAATTCTTCCTTTTTTAGAACGAATTCGTGGGTTCGTTCGCGTCGAGCAATTTGGGAGATGTTTCCCCCAACACGAAGGGTCCGAGATGCCACAAATCGGGAACAGAGTGCGACGCCCACAGCAAATGCAGAGACATGTTCGAGGAGTGTTATGCCCTCGGCCCTGGAGAAGACATGTACGACAGCGTTGAAATAATCGGAAAGAGACTGTATTCTCACGCATGGGTTCGTTCCTATCCAACTTTATTTATTTATTTACCCTCAAAACTGCTTATTTTTTCTCGTTGCCTCTATAAATTATTTCATTGTTTGTTTTATTTTTCTCTGAGATCGTTATTTACACACCATCAGATGATATATGTTTTATTGTTATTTCAATTTTGGTGTTTTTTTATTATATTTTATAATCTATTCACTCCCCTCATTTCCCTCTAGTATTTTGTTATCATCGAAGTGCTTTATTTATTTATTTTATTTTTAGTTTTATTTATTTATTTTCTTGTTTTTTTTGTATTTCATATATTTATTTTTATATTTTTATTTATTTGTGTATTTTTATTTATAATTCTACTGAATTAATTATTTTATGAAAGGCATTGGCAAAATTATATTTTATATTACATAAATTACGATTTTTGTGTGGTAAATTTGTATTTATTTTACTTTAAATTATTTAAATTACTTCGCTTTACAAACCAATCAAATAATTTAATTAAGCAAATGATAGACTGTCATTTTTATTCAGAATGAACGATGGACCTTTTTATTTAAAACCTAATTTTGATTTTTTAAATGGAAAAATGTTTAAAAACACAAAACACTGTATAAATCCCAGACGAAAGACAAATGTTTTTATTTTTATTTCTCAGAATTTAATGCACCATGGAAACGGAGTGGAAATTACAGGACCGGTGCAAGCCATACATCAATACGTAGACATGCCCAGGGCTACAGCCACAGTCAGCAACAAAAGTGCAGGAACCACGCAACAGGTACTGCATCCAGGGACAGCTTTGGACTGTTGCTCATTTTTTCCTTTTCCTTCAGGTACGAGGATGCCTTCCCGCCATGGGATACAGCGCAGGAGCCGGCACCACCGACGGCCCTTTCCTCCCCTTCCTGCGACAGGGGATGACCAGCACCGTGTGGTGGGTCGACGCTCTCACCCACGTCCTGGCGAGACCCACAAGGCAAGACGTCGCCTGCCATGCACCCAAACCCATCTTGCTTGCATCCGGTCATGTGAGTGCACCCCCAAAAACCTCTTTTCGCTTTCCGCCTTTTCTCATACTCCTTCGCGGTGTCTTTCAGATGGGTTTCCCATTTGAATGGCAGCCGAGTATAGTTTCGACACAGCTGGGGAGGATCGGGAACGTGGCTATAGTCTGCGTGCCTGGGGAGTTCACTACAATGGCCGGGAGAAGGATGAAAGAAGCTATTAAAGAGGTTTGGGGCGAGGACATGACGGTGGTGATCGCCGGTTTGTGTAACACCTACAGCGACTACATCACCACTTTTGAAGAATACCAGGTGCTTTATCCGTTGTCGGAGTAATGGATTTACATTTTCGGCTGCTGTATGGCACTCTCTTTTCAGGCGCAAAGATACGAGGCTGCTTCCACTCTTTTTGGACCGCACACTTTGGACATTCATTTGTCTCAATACAAAAATTTGGCAAATGCTCTCAGTCAGGTATGTTTGAACTCATTGAGGTAGAAAACATCACTGAATATTGTAAATTACGATACAATATCCTAACACATTAGAGTCCACAGGTAACGATAAAGCTGACATAGTTTGGCTTATAAACCGAATTATTGTATCTAAATAAATTAAAAACATATAGTTCCTTATTCTACTAGTAGTTTTAGATTTTAGATGGAAATCGCATATAATATAAATTATACACCAAAATATCGGCGAATAATAACGTTTTAACAATTTCAGAACAAAACCCTGGGAAGCGGACCTCAACCGAAGGGACTCAATCCGGACAAAATGATGTCGCTGATACCTCCCGTTATTTTCGATGCACCCAAAAAGAACCACAAATTCGGAGATGTCCTCCTGCAGCCAAATGACACTGACCTCAACGACCCGAATCCGATCATCAGAGCCACTTTCGTGAGTATAACCTCAAATCGACGAGTTTGACCACTTTTTATAAACCCTCCACTATTTTTCTAATCCACAGGTAGCAGCCAATCCCAGGAATAACCTCCGACTGGACGACACTTATTTCCTGATAGAAAAGAAATCCATCTTCGGGATGTGGACAACAGTCGCGGACGACGCGGATTTGGACACGAGGTAGGTGTTATTCCCTCACCTTGATCACGTTTGGTGAAGGATTCTGGAAATATTGGTCTTTCGTGTTTAGGATGCACTGGAGACGAACGAATGTGATGAAGGGGACGAGTGAAGTGGACATCGAATGGAGGCCTGGAGATGTGGTGAATGGGGGTACCTACAGGATTAGATACTTCGGGGATTACAAATCGAAAGGGGGGAAGGTGAAGTCTTTCGTGGGTGTCACAAATACATTCAAGATTATTGGAGAAAACAGCAGATCACCCGACGGAGTAATGACTTCCAATTTTTAAAAATCAAACGAGTATATTTTTTAATATAATATTATATACAATGTAAAAACAATTCGTAAAATTTCATATATATATTTCTAATAATCATCTCAATAGAAAAACTATAATAAATCTACTGTAAAACTGATTCTGTAAATGCGATTCCATTACTATTGTTATAATTCCTGCAGTTGAAAGTTACGTGGTTTTGGGAAGGATGTATATCACTCCTTTTCCATCAATTTACCTTTATTCTAAGCTTTTAAGTTCCCTTTTAAGCTTTTTCAATTTCGTTCTACTTTTTTTTCTTTTCGATCAACGAAGATCCGTTTTTCTTTGCGACTTTTCTCGAATTTAAATCTCATAAAATAATCAGTTTTCCGCCTTCACAGTCGGCGAACCCTTTGATTAATAATACACTGAATCCTGTTTAACTGTTCAGTTAAAGTTTTCTTTGGGTTTCCAGAAACTTAAAATAGCGAAGGAGGAGTTTATTTACGTTTTCCGGGTTCGAATCCGATCAAATTTTAAATGTTTTTATTATAATATGAAAACCGCGCGGATGGTTCATGATGAAAGACTTTATGAAAATACTGAAGGTTCACAGCAAGGGGCTCAGGATATATCGCTCCCGATGACGAGTTCCCTGATGTTTATGTACTCTGGGTCGGTGGAGAAAATGTCCAGGAGTTGAGCGAATGTGGGTCGCTCGGACGGATCGAAAGCCCAGCACTGTTCCATTATTTTGTAGACCTCTTCGGGGCATTTCTCCGGCCGGGGTAACCTCTCGCCCTCTTCCACCCTCTTGATAACCTGAAAGGATCGAATCACTTCTAAAGCAGTGCTTCCGGAATTTGAGATAACACTTTATTAACATTTTTAAAAATCATATAAAGTATTTAGCAAATTGTTAAATTTTTAATAATTTTTTTACAAAAATTTCGATTTGGTTGTTCATATTATCCACATTAAAGGGTTAAACATACCTCGTTGCCCTTAAGGTCTCCATAAGGCTGTTGTCCGAAAGAAAACATTTCCCAAAGAGTAACTCCGAAACTCCAGACATCACTCGCATGTGAAAAGGTACCGAAATTAAATGACTCCGGGGCGTACCTGAAAGAATCCCATGCAAATAAGGTTCGGGGATTAATGAGTGTATTGGTAATAACCGGTGTCCCACCATTTAATGGGCCAACGACCGCCCACTGTAGCTTTATAGTACTGCCTGTCGCTCGAAATGACCCTCGACAGTCCGAAATCGCTGATCTTCGCCTGATGTCTCGACGAGAGCAAAATATTCCTCGCGGCCAGGTCTCGGTGCACGAACCTTTGCTCTTCCAGGTACTTCATACCTGAAAAATTAAACCTTTCTTTTCCCCGTTTCTTGCTCACGTGATCGATCCCCTCACTTGTTCCACAACTCACCGCAAGCTATCTGAGAAGCCCACAATTTCAATTCGTAATTCGGATTCACGCGGTCGGGGAATTCCAACAAATACGCCAGCATCGAGCCTAGAGGAACTAATTCTTGGACCATCATTAGGGGCGGACCTTGAGAGAGACCTGAAAAGGGATGCCAAGGCTTTGTAGCTTTGAGCGGAATCTGTGGGATGGCGTCAACGGATTGACAGTGACCCACCGATCAACTTAACAACGCAATGGTGATTCAAACTAGTCATGACTTTGGCTTCCCTTATGAATTCGCACCGATTCACCGGTAGGTGTTCGTTGTGGAGGGTTTTAACGGCGACGTCCACCTGCAACCAACGCCCGATGTAGTGCGAATGTTCTAATGGGTTGTCTGAACGAGGGAGACGGCCTACCGTCGTGTATTCGTCGACCTGGTAAGTCCCTTTGTACACGAAACCGTACTCCCCCTCGCCCAGGACGTTGCCCAGTTTGAGTCGACAGGCCTGGATGCAGCCTGGGGGTTCAGGGACGGTTTCTTCCTTGCCGGGGTGGAGAATGACGGAGACGCAGTTGTTGATGATCGGTGCAACGCTTTTGTTAAGGGTGGTTTTCTTGGAGCTTTTGTCGGCGGTTGTGGTGATGATGAGGGGAGTGGAAGAGCGACGGCCTGTCGTGTTGGTGAAGTCCGTTTTCCCTGTGGAAGAGTTTTCCACATCCCTCGGTGGTTTTTGCGCACGCTTTTTTAATGGCATCGTTGCAGATAACTGAAAACAATTAATTTTTTTTCAGCCCGACTTTCTCCGTTTATTTTAGGTTTGATCTTACCCCATGTCTCGGAAATTCTGGAACCGGTGGCTTCGGTTTCGGTGGCACTGGGACTTGCAATACGGTTGGAAGACCATCTTGCATTTTGCTGTAGTAATCTATCACGTGTTCTAAGCTTTCGAGCAAAGGCCCGTCGTCTATGAAATAATAGCCATTCTGAAAAGTCACCAACAAAGGGAATCACCATCAAAAAGCTCGTTTGAAATATCACTTTTATCGACTCCCACCTCGTTTTTTATTTGAAAATGAAAACTCCGGTCGTTGACTATCATTGTGAGAACATACACTCCCCCGTTTTTATGACTGTAGCGCACTAAGTAAGAGCCTTCTTTGTTGCCGTACTCCTTAAGAAGAGCAATGGCCTCCTTTCTGTCCAACGTCCCATGGTACCAGTCGTGCTTTGAAAGAACGGGCTTAGGGGCCTTGTAATTCCCTGTAAAATGGAGCAGACGATCAATGGGGGTTCCCAAAACAGAGGAAATGAAAAGGCAAAAGGGGAGAGCAAACTCACGCAGTATCTCCACGCAGTCTTGATAGCCTTTCCTTTGAGCGAGCATTAGTGGCGTTTCTCCATCCTGTGTTCTGGGATAAGCAGGAGCATTGAGTCCCAAAAGAAGCTGCACCACTTCGGATAGTCCTCTGTACGCGGCTTCATGAAGTGGGACCCAACCTGTGTTGGCGTTCCTGCCCTGAATCTGGGCCTGACCTTTCTGTACCAGCAGTCTTATGGTTGTCAGATGATTGCTTTGGCAGGCATACTGTAAGTGGAAACCAAGGAATTGATGCTACACCATTGGTTGTGGTTACTCTCAATAAATATTCTGAGCTCACATGAAGTGGAGTGTATCCAGCAGTATCCCTACAATTAATGTTAGCACCATTTTCTATTAACTTCATTAAAATGTCATCTGCACCTATCCTGCTGGCTAAATGTGCAGCTGTTTGGCCATCTTCACTTTTGGCTTCTGTGTTTCTGTATCCGCACTTTAAAAGCTCAGACACAACTGTGTAATTACCTGAAATAAAACCAAATCATTTCAATGATTATTTATTTAAGTATTTACAGATAATGCAAGAAAAAATATATTAAAAAGGATTACCTTCTTTTGTTGCTCTGTGCAAAAGATTTGTTTTCCCATGGCACCTTGTATCATGAGGAGGTGGGTCCTTTTTCTGAAATTTTGTCAATTTTGTACATAAACCATTTTCATTCTCCTGATGATAACTAATCAGAGTTTCCAACCCATGAAATATGTGTTCATTATCTGAAAGTCAATACAATTAAATTATTCAAACACACATAATATTAAAGCCTTAAAACATAAAAACAACCCAAAATTTACAAATTAAACTACACTGAAAATAAAAAAAATAATATAATACATAAAATCAAAAATAATATCCACTCAAAAAAATATTTACTTTAAATGGATACTGAAAAACTTAATACTGCAATAAAATTAAAACAAAAAAGATTTGGGTTGTAATTATTTACTCAAATTTGTAATAATCCATAAAATATTTAAATTTATAACCTAAATTTACAGTGAACAACAAAGACAAAATATTTTCAAGAATTTTATAATTATTTATATCTTCAATTGCTTCTCACAATTATAACAAATTTGAATGTTTCCCTAATTGTTAAAAAAAAATATAAATAAATTCATTCAGAAAGTCAATATTTATAAAGTTAGTGATCTCTAAAACAGCATTATAATTATTTCACCAACCTATGCTGAAGAATGCATCTTCTCCATGCCTTAAGATCTGATAATGAACAATATCTCCATTGTGCAGCAAAGTCAGCACAAAATCACCAGGAGATGCAAAGCTCTCCCTCACCAAAAACCCACCCTCCACATTGAGATCCTTAATCAACTTCTCTGCATCATCCCTTGACAGCTTTCCATGAAACCAGGATATGCAGTCTTCCCTTGACATTTCTCTACAGCAACAATATGAAAACAATATAAGTTGCATGAATTTTAAAGTTAGTTTTTACACAATGGCATCAATTAAAGATTTCAGCAATTACAGTTTTGTTAATTTTTTTTTGACTACCTTTTAAACAGACTGATAAATTCTATTGAGTGACAGCTCTCCATTTTGATGTAAAAATGAGAAAAAACAAGTGGTTCACGTGAACTAAAAATAAATTGACTACTCCGTAAAAAAAATTCCTGGAATTTCTCGTTACTCAAAAAAAAATATCAAAATACGATTGACCTTGAATTTGTTTTTTTAACTTCGTTTAAGAAAACCCCACAAAAAAAAGAAGAAAGCAAATAAAACGATACCTGTATGACTCATCAATGTTATTCAAGACAGCAACAACCGCATGGCATTTGTTTCTGCTTAGTCTTTTCAAGCCTAATTAACTTCTACGATTGTAATTTGTTTGTAGCTAATCATAGCATATGACATTAAAGAAATGTTTGATGAACTCGCGACAAATTTCCCCTCAACTGCCGTGAACTGTCGACAAATATATTTCGCGCTACTAACGGTTTGTCTTACTATGTTGCGCGATTCTACGATTTTGATATTCGGTATGTTAATTCTTATATATTTTTCATTTGATTATTATGATTGTATATTGTATCGCTGTTTCAGAATCTCAGGTCATCCAAATGCAGTGCAAAAATTTCAAATAAGTTTGTTAATTTGGTACGATAAGTGCAAAATTCAATTCTAACGCTCCTCAATTTTTTAACTGAAAAATTAGCAGAAGTTAATATTCCTGTTAAAAAATTGACTTCAAAGAATCAGTCAGCAACATTTATCGGGTATTTAAGAAACTTATTTTATTAAATCAGTTTTTTTGCTCAAATTATTTTTTTTTGTTAAAAATTCGCCTTGTAATTTATCACACAGGACTAAGATGGCATAATTCGTTTAAATTACTTTGAACTATTAATTGAACCGTTACTTTATTACTGTGCAGCAAAGCTCTCTCTGTTATTAATTCATTCAAAAGGTAGTTTCCGAAATCTTCATTATAAAAAAAATGAAATGCCATATTAAACACTGAAGGAAACTGTAAAACGGTGTTGCACAGTGAAAAATTAAAAAAATATACAGAGATGATTTATTTATAAAAATTAAAGGTAGTCTTATACAAACAACCATCATTTTCTTGACTTATTTACATAAATTTTTGAAAGTACATTATAACAGCATCCATGTGACAAAATATTGTCCATACACTTTGAAAAAACACATTTTATGTTTTTAAATATTTTTAAAACTGGATTTCATCATTCACGTTTTATCGATGGAATACCATACAATAATACTTATTTCAGCAGGCGAATTGAAGGGAAAAAAGTTGCAAGCCTTTCTCCAAAACATAATAATTATTTAAAAGGAGGGGGAACAAAATGCTTAATGTACGTAATATTGCATGACACGCATTTCTTTTAGTCGGATCGGAGAGGGGTAACAAATTCTGGGGGATTAAGAATTTATGGTCTTTTGAGGTCATTTACAGGCATCTAAGCTCGCGATTTGCAATGTTAGTATTAAAAGGCGTTCGAAGGTGAAAGATTGTCATAAATCTATTTTTGTACTAAGATAAATAAAAATTAACGAGCACAAAAGCAGGAATAATGGTCTTAGAATATTTCGGGTCCACCACACAACTTTTTCTGAGTGATAAATTTTTCTAAGAATATCTTACCGAAAATTCAGACAGTTGTAATATTATTTACCAAGTCAGATTTCGAATGCAACTGATGGGCAAAAGCTTTCGCATTTTGAGTTCGACTCCCACCTACTCTAGTAAATTGCCTGTTGCGAAATAAATTTTAATGGATGTCTGAATTCA
Organism: Brueelia nebulosa; assembly: GCA_028293925.1. NCBI lineage: Eukaryota > Metazoa > Arthropoda > Insecta > Psocodea > Philopteridae > Brueelia > Brueelia nebulosa. The sequence goes on along the minus strand of JAQIBA010000172.1, from coordinate 55,445 downwards.
TTTACCACCTTTCCATTCGTAAGAAATTACACTTCTTGATAAACGCTTCTGCTTAAGGGTTTCAATTTAGTTCTTTCCTTCTAATTCGGTTCTTCTCCGGTAACGAAGTGTTAGTTCATTTTCTTAGAGGGTGCCACATGGCGACAGGTTTCCTAAGCGATGATAACATCTGAATCCAATGAGACAAAGCTTTGCCCGTTGCCTGCGAGCCCAAAATGACGTGGCCCAAAGGGTATGCTTTTGGCTCACCGATGTTTTCAGCAACAGTCAGTCTTAATTGTAGGTTCTGTAATAAAATCAAATCCGGATGATTTCCCTGATTAGGTATCTTGAGTTAATCAAATTAATGTACTAGGAAATAGGAATAGGAAAAATGAACTTAGGGTAGATTTTAATAGAAATCAATTCTCGAATGGTTTCCATGACGACCAAGAATTGTTAGTGTGATTTTAAAAAGGATTATTGAAATAATAAAGATGTGTATGCGTACCTGAAGGGAAATAGCGGGCACATTAAAAATCATGGCCTCATTAAATATAGGGCTTCTCTCTCCTTTTTTAGTAGAAGTCTTTTTCTTGTGGATTTTTTTACCTTGTTTCAATAGATAAACCTGAAAGAGAAAGGTTATCTTTTTGAAGTTAACTTCGAGAAAAAAAACCTGGATTTGGGTTTTTGATTCTTTACTTTGACGAAGGGATCACCGGAATCTCTGTGATGAGGGAAGAGCAGATTCCTGGCTTTGACCACCACCACCGTCAGTCTTTCTGCTGTAGGCAAGTAACTGAGTGACAGCATTAATTCTCCCCATTCAGTTCGGCTCTAAAATTTAAGTTTAAAATTTTTATTAATAATCGCCAACTTATAGTTTCCTTAATATAGGAAAGGCGGTTTTAACCAACCTGTCCTGTATCTGTGAGGGTGACCCATGTGGTGACTCCCTGCCGCGCAGAAATGTCGCACAAACGCAGGTCTCCCTCCCCAATGAGAGTATTTGAATTCTTATCCGTAGAATACACATGAAAAGTGAGGCTTCTCCTGCAGAATTCACTCGATTCCAATCCGAATAAAAATTTTTCTTTGTAACTGGGACTGTTTGAATTTCGGTAAACCTTTAAAAAAAATCTCGAGATTAAAATTGAGCTCGGCGAAGGGTGGAAATGACGTCGTAACCAACCCTTGTTTGTATGTTTGTCGTCTTGTCGGGGAGTAAGTAAACCCTGACGTAGGTGTCCAGTAGGCCTTGGTTTTCGGGCTCTGGTCCTATCAAATCCTTCGCTTCTAAAACACTCACTGATAAATCTGCACACTCACTGTAAAATAAAAACAATTGATTTTCAAGTGGAATTAATCTTTTGAATAAATTTTATTACCCTTACAAAAGGTTAAGGAGACTCATCAAATTGCCAGTTGAGATTGCGAGTTGGAGTGCCTTTTCAGTGGGAAAATCTCCACCGTATTTTTTTATAGTCCAATATTTATTAGTTCTCGCATATAATATTATTCCACTCGGCCATAATTTCTTCTTTTTATCTTCCGCAGTAAAATTTTTAAGAATTGTTTTGCAACCAAAGTATAAAAAAAAATGTTTACAAAGTTTTTATGCGAAAGCACTTTGTAAAAATTATAAGAGCAAAAGCTTTAGATTAAAAAACTTTTAGTTAAAAAAGAAATTAAAATTAGTTTCACTGCGACAAATGACTTCACCTGTCATAGTCCAATCCCACGCAAAGGTACCCCGTCACGTGAGGCTCTTCCAGGTCGGCCAAACCGACAGAAGTGTCTGAACAGACGGACTCGCAGCTGACCGCCCTCTTCAGTCCCTGAACCTGTTTCAAAGCCTCTTCTCTCTCTATGGAGGCCTGGGAGCGCAATCTGGGGGGCCGTGGGTCCCCCGGGGAAGGTTTACCTGCGGAGATATTTCATCGTGAGGGTTTGCTGTGATGGAGCGAGTAAAGGGGAGAAACTTACTTCTGGGAGGTATGGGGGGTGGCTGCGGTGGCGGAGGCCGTCGGGGCGGTGGCTGAACTTTTCTTTCCTCCTCGCACTCATCGATCCTTGGAGCGATGGTAGGGGAGGATGGGGGGGCGGGGGCAGGTCGAAGGGGTTGCGGAGGAATGTTTTCGGTGGTGGCTCCTCCGAAACTCGTGGAAGACGATATGAAACCAGGAGTGGTGGCCGCGAGGACCGGTTGGGAACTGCTGAATGTTGGTGGGCACGTCATGCGATACAACGACTGGTCACTGTTGCCGAAGCAGGAGGGTTTTGTGAACTCTGCAAAAAATAATACTAAGCTATATTGTGCTTTTTTATCAATTGGATGAATCGAAATCTCTTTGAGGTTGTTCTGACGAAAGATAAAAAAATGGGAGTGGATGACTGCAATGGGCACTTAGCCAATTCAGAAGTCACTACCCTTTCCCAGTGCTTTTATTATAAACCCTCTTAATGGTGAACGGGCCTTTTCTTCCTGCAGCATTACTTAAATTAAAGGAGAGAGCCGGAGAGGGTGGCCTGAGGAAGGGGTTTGTAGAGACAGGGAGTATTTGCTGCGGTTTGAAATTCTGTTAGTTTTTTTCTAATCGCAAACACTATATTTTAGATTTTCCGCTGAAAAGCGCGATTTTACCCAAGAGCATTCAAGAAAAGATGTAAAAGCTTCGTATCGATTTTATCTTTCAAAATAGAATTTCATAAATAAATGCACAAGCCAGGAAAATCAAACCTGCGTTTCGAAAATGGCAGTTTGATCGGTCGAAATTCGAACCTTTCGGAAAATATCGACAAGTTCAGGAAATGAATTTTTTAATGTCGAAAAACTGATAAGAGCAGTAAGCTGATAAAAAAAGGGATTAAAAAGGGACAAGCATTTTAAAACTTGTTTGGAATTTATCCAGTAGATTTCTTTTTATTTTCTTCGAAATGAATCAAATATTAATAAAAAAAAAAAACTTAGAGGAGTTAAAGAGAAAGAAGTTGAACAAATGGAAAGTTCTGAAGCCCAGAGAAGGCGCACGAGCATTTTATAAAACAAGATAAGGAGCAGAAATGAGATCGTGTGAACAAAACATCACACACACACAAAGGAGAGTAAAGGAAACGACATGATGAAAAATGAGTGAAGCCACTAAGGGCGTAAAAATGATTACATCCAGTAATGAAAAGTCATTCACAAGGGGAGAGAGGAAAACGAAAAATAATTTTCTCAATTTTGATCAAAATAATTGAAAAAATTTTTTTTTCAACTTTTAAGTGTTTTTCAATATTCTTCCGATTTCTTCCTGTAAAAATAATATTCCATTTAAAAACTATATTTATAAGGATATTTAGTTTAAATTAAATTTTAATGGTTTCACACTTAGAATTTAACTCAACAAGTTATAACTTTTCAGTAGCGGAAAACTTAAAGATGGCGGTCACTTTTTGACTTAATTATTTCTCCGTCTTTAAAACTTTGTGAAAAATCATAATTTGATTGGGGAAATGAGAGAAATGTTGAATATTTGAAAGGTAGAAATAATCGTAAATAAAAAATGAATCCTTATAATCACAGTTTAAGCCATTATCTATTCCATTCAATTTTATTTTATTTCTTATCTACAAGTATATCTCTCTAGATAGCCACTTCTTTACTTAGAAGTAAATATATTATTATTTATTATTAAAATGTATATAATGGAAAGCAAATACCTGAAATATCAGTCGTCTGTACCGTCCCGTAAGGCAGTGATATTTCCTGAGGGTAAGACGGCACCTGATCTGTTGTTTGCGGAGGAGAAAAAGTAGTGACCGCTATTTTGTAGTCGTGATCCACGGGCTCAAACCTCTTAAAGCTTCCGCTGTAGCAGAGATTGATATCGCCGGTGGACTCGGAAGGTATCTGCTTGGAAAAGCGAAAGCTCATATCTCACGTGTGTATGTGCTGGAGGAAAGTCAAACAAAACAGCCAACTCACGAAATATCCGTTGGCGTTGTAGTGACCTTTGCTCTTTGTAAGATTTAACTTTTCCTCCTTGGAAGAAAACACCCAGGTCGCAGTCCAAGTCCACAAGCCGATGAATCTGCAGAGAGTCATTATCACGAAGAGAATTAAAGCGGCGAGAAAAAGCATTGTCAGAGCCACCTGGAAATCGCCCATTTTGCCCTGTAATAATTGAAAAGAAAATGAGATATTCTTTAAATAATTTACGAAAGTTTTCTCCCGAGTTAATAACCCTCGAGACTGCGTACACTTTTTAAATAATATTTTATTTCAACATTTCAAAAAAGAGTCAAGTCTACTTCTCAACTGATTACAATCCCAACTTTGATAAAAAAAAAAAGCTTTTAAACTCAGCATTTATTTCTCTTTGTTCGAAATCTTAAAAATTAAAATAATTTTTTCCTTCGCTATAATTTAAAAAACTGGAGAGGCCATTTTGTTATTCCATTGATGGATGCCTAAATATGTTTTACAGGCGCAGTGTTAAAATATCCTCAAAACACTAAATTTAAGTGTGTAATATTATTATTCAGAAATTAAATGATCAAAAAAGTGCTTTTTTACAAATTTTTTTGTTCCAATACGATTCTTAATTAATATAGTTCAGCGGTTTCATATTTAAAAAAATTTTTTAGTGAGTATTGAGTTTTCTGATTGAAAGACTGCACATTTGTGTACGTCTGGTTAAACATTTCGTCGATTGTCATTGTCATTTCCTCATTCGTTCTTGTGTCTTTTGTGTGCACTTCGATAAGCAGAACGGCAATTTTTATGACGACATTGAAAATGCAAAGGCAAAATCCTTTTCACAGTTGAATTTCTCTCGTAAATTGGAAATTGAATTACGGTTCAAGAACAGCTGCGTTTGGAAGTTTTCCGAAGTGGCAGAAGACCGCTTTGATCTCGACCACAATAAGATCAGCCTTAAAAAAGAACCTCCTTACGAGGGTGGGGAGAACTGCATTGCAGATGGTAAAATCAAGGCGGAAATCCAATCACAAGCTCAGGCACAACGGCGAATGAAATTTGGTTTATATGGAATTATTAAATAAATATAATAATATAATAATTTACCCTTATCTCGCCCGAGGGCATTAACGGAGTGCAAGCAACAATTCTTTTTTTACAAATATAGTAATACAACAACAATTTTTATTTCTTTTTTATAAGCAACAATCAAAACAAAGTTATAAATTAGGTACAGATCCAAAGATAAACAGTTATAACTTTTAAATTAAATAAAATATGCAGAATTAACAAATTAAATATGAGATTATAAGTTAGATAAACAAAACATTAAATAACATAGATTAAATAAATATCGTAACAAAAATTGTAAATAAATTAAATACAAAATTATAAGTTAAATGAATAAAACTTAAATAACAGATTAAATAAATATTATAATAAAAATTAAATGAAATCTTATCAGTCAATAAGTTAAATATAAATTATTTAAAAAAATAAAATAAAATAAAATGAAATATTTTTAAAATATTGAAGTCATAATAAAAAATAAATAAATAAATAAATAAAGCACAACAACAATGATAACAAAATAATAGAGGGAATGAATAGATACATGAGCAACTAAAAGACGGCAAAATATCGAATGAAATTTGGTTTATATGGAATTATTATAAAAAAATTAACACATTTATTTGAGAACAAAGCTTATGTTGATATTTCCTTTACAGAAAAACTCTTCAAAGAAAGACGGAGATTTTAAAAGAAAATGCCGCAATGAGGATGAGAATGGCGTAAACAAAGAAAGCAGCTAAGCCATGTGGAAAGATAAATAAGGATTCCGGCTTAGTCTGCTTCATCCGCACTGTCAGAATACGGCGAGGAAAATCGTAAAAACGGAAAAGTATCTGTCGCGATGGCCACGTGTCGATTTTAAAAGGTAAGACATTTAGACCGACATTTAAATTTAGGCATCGAAAAAGAAAATGTCAGCTTTCTCTTTGATACGCTCGGAAAGTTTGATGAATGATTTATGAGCTTCCCGTCTGCCTGCGGTTTTCTGTTTCCTTTTCGGGTAAATAACTATGTATACTATAACACCACTTTGTTGGGTGGAGCAGTAAATAAATGAAATCGGTATTCGTATCACGTCAGCATATCTCCTGCATTTCTAAACGCAATATGTGTTGGATATTGAAGTTCGGGAATTGAGCCACTCAGCAATTGAAAAACATTCAATAAAAAAAATGGAAGGAGAAGTAAGGGAATAAAAGACGAAACCCTAACAGGGGTACAATACAAAGTTTCCCTTAATTAAAATGACGTGAAGTATTGTATTTCTCTTACCAGATATTCATACAGTTATGCTATTTATTAAGTCAGGTTTCTAATTACGAGCAGAAAATTTTAAAGAAACAAATTTACATACATTTATTACAGTTAAAGTTCTGTTTTGATATATATCATTTAATTTTCTCATTGGAAGCAACAAATAAAGTATAATTTATTTTTGGGAATATGAGGCGATGGCTGAAGCCTCATTAGAACTCACTCATGTCAGAACAGTACGATTGATCACACTTCAATCGAAATCGGGCAAATAAACAACCCCTCGGCGAAATCCGCTCTGTTTTTCCTACATCAAATGCGTAATAAATAAAGCGGCTGCCGGACAGACTCAAATTCCCTCCCTCACTCAAGAGTTTATTTCATTTAATATCTAAACCTGCGATGAAATTATCCCTTTCTCTCAAGTCTCGTTTCTTCTGTAAAGTGGGAAAATGAAATCTTTGAGTAACGTTTCACCCTTTCTGGCCAACCCCTTCTCGAAAGGGATGAATTGTGCGCCGAAGACTCCCGGCGTTTATAGATTGATCAAAGCGGAATTTTTTAATCTCGTTTATATTTTGAATTTGATTTTTTCATAACTTAATGAAAAGGTATAATTGAAGTTTTTTTGGATTTCTCTCATCGGTGGGGGGTGAGGAAATAAGTCGAAATTCTATTTTTACAATTTTTAATAAAACTCTTCCACAGAAAAATATAAATGAATGCAGTTTAATTCCCTTATCTTTGCATCAATCTCTTCTTTTATTTTGATTGGAAACTTCAGAGCATTTGTCAAAATAAAAAAGTATTTCGCAAGGAATTAGGGCGGGAGATTCCGCAAAGTTTCATTATATAAGATGTAATGGCCGGAAGATATAATCTATAAGATGTACTTTGAGGAAGACAGAGAGAAGGAATAAAAGAAATGAAAGGAATAAGGATTGGGGAAGTGTAGAGAAACATCTGAAAGGTCTGATATTGGTTTTGACTGATCAGAGGCAGGGGAGGGGGTGATAGAAAACGGGAGGAAGAGAGGGAGGGACAGTTTCAGAATGAGGAAAATTAGAATCAGTAATGAATGAAAGATCATAAGACAGGAATTCGCTAACGAAAAAGGTTCGCAGTTAATTAATCAGTGGTGTACACAAATCTTTTTAATAAGAATACAGTTTGTAAAATGATAAAACAAAAATTGATCATTGAATTAACACATTTTTGAATCACTGTATTCGATTAAGACTAATAAAAAATTAGTTTATTAGGCTTTTAATTTGGGAAAGCATCGAGGAGAATTAATTTTGGCGTTAACCGTGGAAATGCGCAACAAGTCAGCACACTGAGGAGAGAATTTTCTTTTGTTGAGAAATTTCCTACTTTCGCCACTGATGTTTATCTTTCCTGAATTTAATTTTCACATTGAAAATCTCAAAGAACATAAAACCAAGATAAAATATTTTGGAGTCGTTTAATTCGAATTTTAAAGGTTTGGGGCCGTAAAACCTTTTAGGCGCGTTTAGAAAAGGCCAAATTAACAATTTTGGATAGAGTTTTAATTAAAAAAGGAAAATTGAGGTCGCGCGCTTGTGAGGAGCTCATGCTGAAGAAGTTGTTTCTTCGGGGTAGATTCCGCAAAGTCAAGGACGCGGAAGACAAATACCCCAAAACGGAGAAGAGAAAGGGTGAAAATGAAAGCTACCAAGAAAGGGGAGGTTTTATCAGAAATAACAGAATTATTAAGTCCCGAAATTCTGATGTAATTATGGAAATTCACACTTCTGCGTAGGAATAACGCGTTTGGCTGAGGAATGTTGAAGAGATTGAAACACTGAAATACAATCCCTGTTGGGTGCTTTCCCAAAAAAGACTATTTCAGAGTTTGCCTTTGTAATTTTAGTTTATTTGTCTGTGGTTGTTTCTGCTTTCTCTGCTTCTTCCCCATTTCCAGAGGAGGTATTTACATCTATAAGAGTTACAATAGGTTCGCAAATGTGAGGGAAACGCCTGATGTTGAAACGACACTGAGGTTTCATCCCCTCAATAAATACAATAATTCTTGGAGTGTGCATCTTTTATAAGGCAGCTTACAAACTCTCAGAGAAGATGATAAAATAGAAAGCACTTATTTCTTTACTTTCTGTCGATCAATCTTTATTTTTGATTCCCACCTTTTGAATCCGGAAGTTCGGAAAGTGGTGATTTCCGGTTTGTCATCGAATATCACTCACTAACCCAAAAAACTCCTCATTGTAACCACTTATCTGCTTTTCTTTAGTCGAAACTGTAAAAATAAGTTTTTCATTTTTTTCTCATGAAACAAATAAGCGGAACTCGGAAATCGGCCAGTGTATAAATTCTAAATGAGAATGGGATTTATTATATTAATCAATAATATATACATTGAAAATGTGATGTTGCTGTCTGACAGTGAGCGATTAGTATGCATGCTTAATTTAAAGCCAAACTGGACATGATAGGACGGGAGAAAATCAGAAAGCGGACATCAGTAAGCATACGGGACGTCGATAAACAAACGCCTGCGTATTGATTTCCGTTTGATTGCGAACGCTTCCGAGTTAATAAATTTAGGTACCTTTTATTAAATTTCCACGAAACAGATTCGCGATCGCGTGAACTCAGCTTAAAAAGAGTCTGGGAATTTGATATAATCTTCGACGTAATTTTCATCCCCCTTGCCTCTTCCCCCCTCGTCGTGTAACCTCCCCCCACCGGTGTTTGCTTTTAATTATTATCTATTGAAATTTTTTATTAAAATAGTGACCTCATATGGGAATTTGTTTTTTATTTTTTTTTTAACCCGAAAATCCGGAAAAATTGTATTGGATTCGTGGTTTTCTAATTGTGTAAAAATTATCGACAAAATCTGTTTTAATTCTTCAGTTCATTTAAAACATAATTACCTTTTTAAATAAACCGTCAAATAAGGGTAGATATAAATCAGTTTGGTCCTAATTTTATGTCTTTTCACAGCAGGGGATGAAAGGGAAGTTTCAACCCTAAAACAGTGGTCACATTGATTTAATGTATTGATTTAATCTTTTAATTCATTTCTAAAAAATTGCACCAATTTTTGCTACTTTTTATTCAAAAAATGTTCATTCTGTCAGTTCACCCCTCCCCCATTTTCGGTGTAAACCCTTAGCAAAATGACGCATCACAAACCCCCAATCGAAAGTTCTCAAAGGGGGGAAACAAAGGAAAACAATTTTAAAAGCGTCAAAATCTATTGTGCTGTCGTCCGAGAAATTTTTACCTCCATTTCTTCGGGTTCGGAAGTTTCGACGAACTTTGGCTTTGAAGGGTGGGAAATTTCAAGAGAAGAGAGTAAATGTATAGATTCTAAGCTCTTTCGCCCGCCCTTTATTTTCTCCAACACTAATTGAAAGTAAATTAAATTTTGTTTTTCCGTACGAATGAACTGTAAAGGTTCCTTTCCCTTTTTGTATAAGTTGACAGTTCGATTTTCCGTTCTGAGGAAAGGATAAGGGATGCCACCCTGCAAAGCCTGGGGAAGTATGTCACTTTTGTTGTATGCAACAATGAGACGAATCCCATTTATTATCATCCCTTATTGGGTTTTCTCCCAATGAAATGGGTAATTCGAAAATGAGGGAGTTTTTCCATTCGATTTATCTCCGTTAAAGTCGTTATTATCGTTACCTTTTGATCAGAAGACACAAAGAAGGTCAAGCAAACATTTATGAAAAAGGCGGAAAGAAAATGGGCATTACGCCCTCTTGTCAATGTAAAAAAAGACACCCTTTGACATTCATTATTTTCACAATAAATTACTGACTCCTCGCCCTTAAATTCACCTTTCGAACTGTAAAATTGCTTATTCTATTTGAAGCTTTCGATTTTATTCCAATTTGAAATATAATTTCGAAAGATTGTTGTTATACAGTATATAAATTCAATTTTTCGGCGGTGAAATTTACAATCTGATTTAATTTCGTAAGAAAAAAACCAGACGATTCAGAGTTTTTATTTTCAGTGAATTACAACGATGCGAATAAAAGAGAAAAATAAAACAATGTACGGGTTGCACTACCCCCAGCGAGCAACGGAGGCTTTAAACAGGGAAGGTTAATCCATTGAGAAGGCGCTTTTGTTTTTAAATATCTCTCTACCTCTCTTTGCAGCCTCTTTTATGTTCAGCCTAATCCTTTTATATTCCAAAAACTCAAGTATTTAGCGCTTACACTGCACAGTTATTATCTCGAGTAAAATTAATACTAAACATCCCGATAAGTTAACTTCTCGTAGTAACGTTCAAATTGTTTTTGAATTAGAAATGAATGTCTGTCTGTCTGTCTGTCTGATTTTGAAACCGTAATTACACTTTGTGGTCGAACTAATAAAATCAAGATAAATGAAATACCACTCGAAGCCATTTCGTATGGCCGTAAAGTGGCAATAAGTTCCCTCTCGAACTTACCTTTAACGCGGTTTTCTCCTGTTGGTTCACACGGGGGGATCTTTCGTGACCCCTATGAAAAAGCCACTTTGAAAAAGACACTTAACATTTTACGATCTGTTTGTTTGTTTATTGTCGGCTTTATTGTGATTTTATGTACAGCCACATTTCGTCCTGGAAAATGGGGAAAAAAATGGTTTAAGTCATGCGTTTCCTTTTTTTTTTTTTAAGGGGTGTTCGTTTATGAAAACTACCCTCGGGGGGAAACAAGAAACGAACCGCCCTCGGAGAGGTTTCATGCTTACACGAACGCATTCGAGATATGGATTTCAACGACGGTAGGGGTTGGTAGGGGTGCGCTTTAGATTCCCTTATCAGAACGGCAATTACTTGGTCATTGATTTTCTTTTTTTTTTTTTGCGAAAACTGTGAGCCATTGCTTTTTTGACACTTTCGGGAATGGCATTCGAGTCTTTTGCGTTAATCCTTTTTTTTTCATTTTTAACTTTAATCCTTCTTAACTTATGCGTTCACGTCGGAAATTCTCACGTTTTAAATTTTTTTTTTCAGATGACCTTTTTTTTTCTTTTGGTTTTGTGCCTCTCTTATGTTATTTCAAAATTTTTGCCTTTTGTTTAGTATTCTATTATATATTTTTTATATTCATTTTCGAACGAACCGAATGTCGAACAAATCTGAGGAATAAGATAATAGATAAGAGTATTTGTGGCACAGTTAAAGGAGACTGTCTATCGTTATATCAACGTTTCATATGTTTCTTCAGTGATATTGGCAAACTTTCTCAGTTATTTCATCTATAAAGAACTCGGAACATCCCTTAATATCTCCGAATTTCAAACGAGATAAAGAAAAGCCCGGGATGAATTCGAAATTTCCCTCTTCTCGGAAAGGTTTTCATTTCCAATTCTATAGAGTTTACAGTATTTAAATTCACTCACGTGATGAAAACACTAAACTTAATGTATTTAAGTTTTTACTTCTAATTTAGAATAAATTTTAATTGGGCTTTTCCACAGCATGTGGTGGTTCTTCTGAGAGTCAAGAGTTCATTTGAAACAACAAAAAAGGGTTAAAGGAATGCTTTTCTGTTAAAATCACCCCATATTCTTTGAATTCATTTAAAAACGTCTTCCGGTGTTGTTCTAATACCATTTCGGTAGAACCAATCATGAGCTTTTTTTAATTTTCTCGGGCGTTTGATAGTACAAACAGACGAAGGGTTTTTCTGTCTTTTTTTGGGGGGGTCTCGAAGTGAGATATGGAATAACCAAACCCGGAGTAGAACGCCCTTAACTGTTATTTCTAAACTTACACTGATTTCTCGCACCGAACGGTATTCAGCAGCGAAAAGAGTTCGCAATTAATCGAAGTTGTTAATATCCGCTTTCGAATAATTCTGTTTCTTCCCGTAAAACATTTAAAAAAAATTCTCGCGGGTAAAAATCAGAAAAAAATGAACAAACAAAAGAAAAGAAAAATAACGGAAAAAACGAACGCGACCACCTGCGTTGTGGGCGTCCACCGTTTCACTAAAGACAAGACAAAAGGAAGAACAAGAAAGCGTTCGCACGTTCGCGGACGTTTCCAGGGTTTTTTACGGTTTGCTGGAAAAATTGCCACGGAAACGCACGAACGAGAATCGGGGCTGGATTTAGACGTGATTGGAAGGAGGCGATCGTAGCGCTTCCACGCGGCAGTATTTCCACTCAGTCCGGAAGTGAGCTTTCGGAGATGCTTTCACCACCGGCCGCACGGAGCGCTAGTCTCGTTCACACGAAAACCGTCCGTTGGAGTTTAAAATCTCAAGAAAAGTAAATTCGGAGTGTTGCTAGTGATATTTCATTCCAGTAAACCGATTATAACAAAGAACGTGTTGGAAATTCCTTCACCCGGGCTGAACAAAACGTGATTTTACTAAAGTTAATTTAATAAACCATTCAAGCAGTCATTAAAAGTCTGACAGTTTATTTTGATTCGGTTTAATATACAAATTTTATAGCATAATAAGAATTAGATCTTCCAATCAAATTTTATAATTCTTCATGATTCGTTAATCAAAAAACTCTCGGAAAAGTGTTGAATTTATAAATGAAGTCTGATCTGAATCCATTCGTAAACGAACGTCGAAGTTCCACCGATTTCTAAACTCTGTTTACTGTAATTAATATTACTTATTTATAAATAGAATGTTATTAATTATTTATTTTTAATGCAAAAAGTAAGCATCTAGAAAAGTCACACAAAAATACGCCCGAAATCTAATTAATTATTTATTTAATTATTTGTCCAGCATTCATTCATTTCTTGACTAAAAATAAAAAAAAATGACTTGAAATGCCTTAATTACTATTAATCAGTCTGTTAATTTTTATCATTTTTTTTAAATTACAGTTCTTCTTTAACGTCATCTAAAACAACATCCGATAAATCAATGTCTTCTTCCTCAGGAAGAGCCTGATCTTGTCCGTCCCAAGGCTCTGTTTTAACTATTTCGGGCAACTTCTTTCTGAGATCAAGAGTGTGTCCCCGGCCGAAGCTCAAATCTCTGTAAGTTCAAATTATTTTACTATGCTTTATTCGTGCGCGGTGTATGGATGTCTATCAAAGATGGACAAACCTTAGAAATTCCGAAATGCCCTCTTCTGAAAAGGAACCCTTGAGCAGGGAGAATTTTTGCTTTTTACTGTTTAAAAGGGCCATCGCGGGATAACCGAATCCGCCGATGTCCAAAACCTGTTCCAGCTCTGTCTGAGCACCTGCCTCAACCCAAACCCAACTGCAAATACAAATTTCATGAGTGCCTTTGTTGCCGTTCATCCTTCGTAAAACCATCCTTTTTACTCACCCCCACATCATCCTCTTGAATTTGTTAGCGACTTTTGACAGCATTGAAATATAGTTGTTTCTGCACGTTGACTGACAGTCGAGAATATGGGGAAGCACAGCAACCACGCAAAGTGAATTTTCCGAGCATTGCTTCTTCAAAATGTCTTCATTCACCAACTGCAGATAAAATAAAATTATTTTTTCTTGTGACCATTTACTTACATGGAAAAATTCTGGTTTCATAAATGCAAGGTGTTTTGTCTAAGACTAAGTTTAAATTTACCTGAAGGACTTCTGGAGGAGGAGCATTTTCTTGGATTTTATCAATGACCCAACTGTAGATATCAGAAGAGGACCTTGCTCCATCATATAACTTTGCATCCTGCTTTCCTTTTGATCCAGGGTTAAAAAAGTACAGTGTGGGGTAACCCTCAATATTATACATTGATGGGATCTTGAACTGTGAACTTGCATCTATTGCTCCCAGTTTAGCCTAAAGTAAAGATTAGAGTGACTGATTAGGTGGGTTCTCAATGAAGAAGACTATAACAATATAGTATAAAATAATGAAATACAAACAGTTTCAATTCAAAATGATTAAAGTAATAATGCATGTGAAAACTCACTTTTCCTTTCAGTCTGGTAGCAGCTTCTGCATATTCAGGTGCCAATCTCTGGCAATGGCCACATGATGGTGAGAAGAACTCCACCAGCCAATAATCCTTTGATCCATAAACCATTGATGCAAAGTTATCATCAGTTAATTCAACAACATTTGATGAGTCAGCTGTCTTTGATGAAGACCTCTTCCCTGATAGATTTTCATTTATTTTCTTCCTAGCTGCATCCAACCCACTATCTGCTATCGCCTGCATCAAAAATTATTTCAGCAAGAACAATCTAACTCATGGAGTATGCTTTCAGAAGTAAGAAATACCTGAGCAGTTCTTTGCCCATGATAATCTGTTGGTTTCTTCTTGTCTGCACCAAAAATTTTGATTGTGGGAAATCCACTCACACCAAATCTCCCTGCCAGGCTTTTTTCTTCATCACAATTCACAGCACCAACTTTAATGACACCCTGCAAAAGCAAAAATGGTCAAAGTTCTTCTGCCAGAGGGACATAATGGCACAATATGGTTAATAATCCCTCACTTTAAGAGCTGTGGCTGCTTTGGAGTATTCTGGAACAAGAGCCCTACAGTGACCGCACCATGGCGCAAAGAATTCCACTATCCAAACAGCATCGCTCTGCAGGACCAACCTGTCGAAATTTGATGCCGTGAGGCTAATTACGTCGCCACTTGAAGGATATAACCCGCTACTGCTTGAGAAGAAAAGGAATAAAAGGCCTGAAAATATAACAAAATATGAAAACTAACAAGAGTGCAATTGCAAAATCTTTCATAACGTTGTCAATTAACAATATTTAGGAAACAACAAAAGCAGATGTGTACAGAAAGGCATTAACCCCAGACCGGCTATAATGGCAAATTCGTCTTAAAATTTTAATAGAATTTACCTGCAATTACTATCATGATGTATGAACTGCAATTTTTTCGCTATAACTGTAAAACTATTATTGCTGATTGATTTCTTTCACAGTCTCCATATAATTACGTTCTAATGAAAATCGAGTACGAACAACTGACATTTGTTTACGCCATTTATGATTTAACCGTGGACGTTTCCGATTGGTCGGAAAAACACCATCTTGTCTTAGATAAGATAACTGCTTATTCCTGTTACGTGAAATTAACGGTATTGCAAAAATCATTGAAAATTAATATTTATATTTCATTTAAAACCTTAAATACTTTATAATTCATTTTATAGATTTTGCTTTTTAACTATTTAATACTGGATTAAGAAAAAATAGCATTCATTCTATTGACCCGATAACTTAAATTCAGTCAAAGATATTTTGAAGCTTGAGTGTCTTTTATTTTATTTTAAAAGTTAACAATTTTAAACTTAACTAAAATATAAAACACTAAAGATTGAAAATATACAGTAAATAATTTCAGTAATTATTTTTATGAAACGGTCTTAAAGTTTAATTTTAAAGAAAATTACGAATTGATGAATTTTCGAACACGGTTTGCAGCAGAAAACAATAACAGTCTGAAAAATTTAATCAATAATGGAAGAGCTGTGGAGTACAACGGTTCGAAAAAAATTATGGAACAGAATGCTTTCAGTCGATTATGTTAAATCGGGAAAGTCACGTGAAAATCCTCGTGGCGGTTAATTACGAATGGTGCGGAAACGAATCGCACATTGATTTATTTTTAGAACATGTTGAGCGGAGTGCCGCGAGAGCAATGGAAGACAGAAGTAACGATTGGTCGTTTAACGAAAACTTGGTCCATTCGATCGTAAAACGAAGCCGGAGCGATATGTCTTCGTCTGACGACGGAACTGTGCAATCCTCGGGTGAGTGTGCGTTCACGCCAACCGCGGTTTTTCATTGAGGTTTTAACGGAATGATTTTTTATAATTGCATCTCCACATGTTTATTTTTTTGTGGTTGTAATCCTTTTCTATAATAACCGCGAATTGATAGCAGTGTGCTGCTTAGAATACGAATTTTTGTTGTTTTATCAGTAAGTGTAATTATGTCATTTGATAATTTTATCCGAAATCGAAACTAGAATTCGATCCTTTCAGTTTTTTTTTTAATTTATTATTGAGCAAGATTTTAATGATGATTCCAGTAAACGAAGGAGGTAAAAATTTCAAGTTTTATTTAAATCTTTTTACAGTAGAAATGGCAATTTTGAAAATTTATTTTTAAAAGGTTTCTGAAAGTTATGTACTTATTTTGAAATAACTGGTTGTATTAATTTCTACGCTGAAATTTATTTTTAAAAGTATTTTAACACAGTCAGAATTATGGCTGCTCTGATTTGACCGGTTCAAATTAACATACTTGCTGCGCAACTAACGTTCAAAAAAAAAAGAAACGTAACGACGAAAACCTCTTTTCAAGAGGGACGAGAAAGGAAATTGTGATATTCCGAATAAATACGCTTTGATTTACCAAAAGAGCATCCTGTAATTTGATCGTATCGACATGTGTTGACAATAAATATCAAACAAGACAGTCGTTTTTTCTCTGTCGGTTTTTTATAACTTCAGATTATTTTATCGGGTTTTTGTAATTTACTATCGCCATTTTATATAAACATTCTGATAAAAATATTCACGACGATTTGACAATGTTATGTGCTTGGAATTAACCCGGTTGACCGTTATTGTGAATATTTCCATAAAGATGTACTGGAATTCAGCTTTATGTTATTCTCACTTTTGCAAATTTTATCGCTTGGAAAATCCCAACGTGGAAGATAATCATATTTTCAAGTGAAATTATAACAACCAAACAGAAGAATTACGGTCTCATTTTTCTTCTGTTTTTGCGGTTAAAGTTTAAAATTTTTTCCGTTTACTGTTAAAGTTAATGTAAACAATGGAAAAACGGTTTTATATTCACAATGGTTTCATAAAGATGTGTTTTTTACCGTTGAACGTTGTTTTTTGTTGTTCAAGTTTTGTGAAATTTGTTTTTGAGATAAAGCTCGTGAATCTTTCCTGCCAATCCCTAAGTTTAGTTATCTCATTTTTCCCTTAAAAAAACATTATAATGTTGTAAAAGGTAAGTTAATAAGTTTAATAAAAGTTGAAAAGTGCTTTTTATCACTTAATGAAATTCTTGATATTGTATTTCAAGTGAAATTCTTATATTTGTCTCGACGGTATCTGAACTTGTAAATCAAGATGGCGAATGACTATTGACCAAGGAAATGGATTCATTAGGGTGAGTTATGATTATGTTTTCTCCGCTTAATAATCATTGACTATTTCCGAAGCTTTTTTATTAAAACGACGAGGCCTGGAGGCATTTTTCGATTTTATATTGTTTGCTCTGTCGGAGTTATGTTCTTTCTTAAAACAGTGTAATTTTTTAAAAATTTTCCTTAGAATTTCAACAATATTTTAATAACTTAGAAAAACACGTTTCAGAATAATGGCTTTTGATTTGAAAAAAGTTTCTCTTTCAGGGAGGTTGGAGTTTTGATGAATATGGGTGCTGATAATACAGGAGGTGAAATTTTGAAAACCTTGCTCTCAGCATCTAAAGTTCAGAAACCTGAAGTAAGTTTATTCTTTCAATTATTATTATAATTTTAATAAGTTAATGTTCAGGTTAACATCAATAAGTTACAATGAGTTTGTTAATAAATGTGTATTTATAAACAAAAGGAGTCATGGAGTGATGGTATATTTTGACAGTAGTTGGGGACATAAAAATTGACAATCAAAATCAAGACAATTTTAATAATGTCCTAGGGGAGTGAATGAAAGTCTTCAAAATGCAATTATTTAAAAAACAGTTTGTGATTGTGCTTTTCTGGAATGTGATTCAGGTAGACTTTCAGTCAGTCAGTCCACACACAAAATACAAAACAGAATTATGATAACTGATCAGTCCATTTTGTCAATAAAAAAAAAACAAATCAAAAAAACATTGTTATGTTTTATTTAATTTTCAGCAAATTGAACTGAATGTTTTGGAAGATTTTGGGGATAGAACCCAAACAGAAGAACAGCTAGTTCTTCAGTTAGAGGTGGCAGAGCCAATGAAATCCCAGTTTGAGCCGGACAGCATTGTACAGCACATTCCAATCACATACCTGACGACAGACAACCCAAACCTCACCTCCGTCAGCAATAACACTTTCGTCGAGCCCGTCACGTACGTTCTGAGCGAAGATGTCTTACTGGAGAACAAATATTGCGCGATAGGTCGAAACAAACCCCAGAAAGTAATATTCGTTCAGGAAATGGATACGAACGGTCCCCAGTCGGGGACGTTCGGGAACTCAGAGGCAAAACTGTTCGCCGTGAAAGACAGACAAATCAATCAGTGCGGGTATTCGAAATTGTGGGATGTTGATCGGGGCGTGAGTGACTCTGTCGTGTCTGTATCGAACTGCGAAGCAATTAGAAAATCAAACGAAAAGGAGCAGAAAACAGAAGAAGAATCGAATAAAACGGTTCGAGGGAAACGTGGGAAAGTCGAAAGCAAAGAGAAATCA
Organism: Brueelia nebulosa; assembly: GCA_028293925.1. NCBI lineage: Eukaryota > Metazoa > Arthropoda > Insecta > Psocodea > Philopteridae > Brueelia > Brueelia nebulosa. Next base: position 36,787 of record JAQIBA010000172.1, on the reverse strand, counting down.
CCTGACAATAATACCAAAGTGCAAAAAAAAGTAAGTAGAAGAGTGATGTGTGTCCGCTAATTACTCCTTGGTAAGGTTTAATTAATCAAATGAAAACAAACAAAACTAAACACTGAGGCTTTGCTTGGCAATCTCGGCAGAAAATCAGTACACTGAGGCTTCGTTTGCTTTAACTGAGTCAGATTTAGTCTTTGAAAAGAAATTCAATTATTGAGTTTCGAAGAGGGCGGCTCATTTCGTTTCACAATCTCCCCCTTGATTTTATTCGAAATCACTCCTTCAGAAAAACAAATAGTGGATTTTACACAGGAAACAGTTCATTTTTTTAATCAGCGAGGAAATTACGAAACTGGTTGATTTCCTTATCGAGGTCGGCCAACGGCCGTATAGTTATCAATATTTTTAGCACCTAAAACACACTCATTATCACTTTTTATGTACGAATAATCGATCATTAATAACCGTTTGTGCGGTTGTATTTCCTTTAACGGTAGCTTTTGGTCTCTTTTCTGTCGATGTAGCAACCCAATCTTTTGAATCAGCTGCAGTAAAGTTTTTAATTATTATAAATTCCCAAAGAAGTGCCGAAATTCGGTCGAAATGTTTTTGTAAGTTTTTTTTACTTTGGGCTAAAATAATCCATTGGGCGTTGATATGTCCGTCAGTCAGTCAGTCAGTCATTAAGCCGAAATCAACGTTTGTAAATATTTGTCGAGTCAAATAAATTTCATTAAAAAGTTTGTTGACGGAACTGTTTGAAAACTTGATTTTTTCAAGTTTTTTCTATAATTATCTGGATTTCGAAGCCCGTAGTAACAGAAAAGGCTCAAATCGAATCTCTTGACTGTTGAGTGTTAATATTTTGCTTAGCAATAAGGGTCGGATTCGCTGAGGTGGGGAATCAAAAATAAGCAAATAAAGTGCTTCTTTCCTTTATCTCTTCACCGTATTTACGTCCCCATCACAGAAGACCTTAGGAAGAGTCAATAAACTTAAGTTTATCCTATTTTATCTTTGAAATTTTCCGACGAAAATATACATCAACGCGGTCAAAAAATACCGGTAAATGTGAACAGTTGTTTTTTGGCCGGCCATCCCTTATTTTTCAAAGACAAATTGCCACGAAGTTACAATGAACCCATTTACGATTTCGTCTGAAAATTTGATGATCTATAAATTTTCTCTTTTTAGATTTCAAATAGTAAAAAATCGTTGACCAAAAGAAAAAATTCAAAACTAAAAAGCAAATTGAAAACCTGTGGGAAAGCCTTAGTAAAAACGTCCGGAAAGCCCACGGAAGAAAAGAAAGAGGGTGCGGAGGAAAAACAGAAGCAGAATCTATTCGAACTGACCAAACTGGAAGACAACGTCGACCAAGTGGCCGAGAGATTAAAAATCGGCTGTGAATGCTCCGATTCGAACTGTTTCGACGTAAGTCTTCCGTTCGGATAAGTGGAATATAACCCACGAGCGAAAATTCGGCCTCGTCATCGTCATTGTAATCGTTTCAGGGATTAAATCCTGATGACGTTTTCAAGCACAGGTTGAACATAGCCGATTTAACGAAGCCGGAACACGACATGTACCTGATGGGCGTCATCATGGCTTCGATTCACAACCTGGAGGAGACGTGCCGGCACAAAGAACGCATACGCATCAGGTCTTGTTATGCTTACCAGGTATGAGGATCTCCGAATGGTGAATTCTTGCCATGGTCGTCTTCGAAATGAGCAGACACAATGAACAATGCGGAGATGAAAATAAAAAGTAATTAAAGTGACACTTGTAATTGATGGAGTCGCCCACTGCGGTGGGAAACGGCATAATCGGGCCACCAACGGAAGGCAACGGACCTAAGGCAAAATGTCGTGGTTTCAAGGGCTTTCGAACCGTGACATTCCGCCCCAAATCGCCAAGTAATGCACTGTTTGAGTGGGCTTACTAAAAGGCGAAGGTCACCGGAGCAAATGACATAATTGTCGGGTGCAGTGTTCGGTGCCGTGACGACACACGGTCGAAAGCCCGTTAACAGAAATGACAGTCGGGGAAGGTTTGAATCGAAAATGTCGGCTCACGTCTTCAGCATCCTATCGCGTGAGATGGCTGTACGTGTTACGAGGTGAAATGTCCAAAACAATCGCGAAACTATATTTGGAATCACCATTGATTTGCACTTCCGCTCGCCTGCCGGTAGACAGTATTCTATTATTTGTTGGTGCCAGACTGACAGATCCACTTGTAAAGCTTTTTTGAAAACTTTATCGACCCTCCGTCTTCTAAAAAAAATTATGTACAGCTGTATACTTCTCCTCCTATAACTCGATTTAGTTCTTAATGCATAAATATTATTACACAATAAAATATTTAAAATGTTCCATAATTCGCCAATGATGAATATATGAAGATCGAACACTTCATTCCCAGCATTTATTTATCTAAGAAACGTTTATCTGCCGTTTTCAAAAGCCTTTTACCCGTTAAATTAATAGAAAAATGACTGAAATGGCATTCGTAAGGCTTCTTAGGAAACGAAAGTGAGTTTTAAAAGTGCTGAAGTTACTCTCAAGCATAACTTTGTGGTCTCTCCTATGAATAATATGTTTTCATAAAATAATTGAACGCAAAGGTTTTCATAATTGAACTTATTTTCAGGGGAAGAAAGTGTGCCTGACCGCATTTCTCTACCTTCAGCACGTGACCCTCTACCAAATGAAAAGACTGAGAAGTCATCTGAAAAATCACGGAGTCTCCCCTAGGATCCACGGGAACCGCGGTCGAAAGCCCGCCAACACGTTATCCTTAGACATATACCGAAGAGCCACAAATTTCGTTCAGAGTTACATAGAAAAGCACTGCGTGAAAACAGTGCCCAGTTTCACCAGCTATTCTTCGAACAAAATAGGGGGCGACCCGAAAACCCCGGCCAAAAAAGAAAACAACGTGAAAATCGCCAATAAAATGACCTCGTATCACCTCCCCCCGGAATGCACGAAAAGACGCGTTCACAGGGAGTACAAATCCTTCTGCGAGAATCTCAAACTCAGTCAGAAAGTGATGAAGTATTCTACGTTTACCAATTTCCTTAAAAAGCAATTCCCCAATGTGAAATTCCACAAAAAAGAAGAGAAAAAACAGGAAAGGAAGCAGGAGGAGTCGGAAAGGTGGAAATTTAAAGAAACAAAACCTGCGTGCGAGGAAATGGAGAGGAAATCCAAAGAAGACCAAGGAGTGGATAAAAGCATTCAGGTGGATAAATCGCTAACTTCCACGACGGGTTGTTAGTCAGTGTTAGCAGTAAAACACTGTCGATCGATAACGCCGTTTTATAAAATTGTTTATACTTTCATTATTGGTTAATAAATTTTATTGAAATTATCTGTTGTATTTTTTTATTGCATAATTCATATAATTTTCTTATTTTTTAATTTGTGAAGTGACAGGAGAAAAAGGGAGGTATGAGAAGTAGCTTTTGTCCGGTTCGTGGACGAAAATTGCAAAGGGTTTTATCTTCTTCTCAATTCCCAAATGAGGACTCAGATAAAAGCCGATTCGATGCCGTCTCCACTCAAGGACGGCGATAAAAAATATTTTTCTTTAAATTCATTGTCACGAACCCAGAGAAGCCACTCGTTTGTTTATTGTTTACAAATTGTCATACTGCTTGTCAATCATGTTTATGTTTGCTGACGGCTGACGTCAGTTTCGCGTCGGTTTCGCGCCGGGTAAAAAATCGGAAGGTACGACGTCCGCGGGGAATTTGGGGTGATGGCCACCTTTTTGGGTGAGTTCCTTCGCCTTTGCATCTGAGTATTGGGTTGTGTTCTGACGGAGTGCTTTTCTTTGCAGATGACGTTGGAGATTTGGCGGTGAGGGATGTAGCTGACCTTCTGCACACGCAGTATGCCATTATAACAGGTGAGCGAAGGTGTTTCCTAATAATAATTCCGTGGGGGCAAGTTTTTACTTTAGAAAACGTAATAATGCTGATAAGGTCGCGAGAGCAATGGCGATTAGCTAACCTTTATTGACAAAGTGTTTCACGCAAAGCCTTTTCATCGATAACGCAGCTTTAGGTCGAGAAAATAATATGTAAAAGCCACGTTTTTAATTTTAATGCTCGATCATCAGAAATAATGAATTTTCCGTTTGGAAAAATTGTTGACATACAATTCCCAGTTGGATTTTCTACGACAGAGTAAATTATAAGTAAATAATTTGTTTAATATATTTATTAATTAGGTATTACAATCGTGACTTTTTTCGTTTTAATAATCGCTGACTTTGAAAAAGGAAGAAAGATATGAAATGTAAGGTAATGGAGAATTTTATTTAGTATTTCTCGTTGTCTGTTATATGTCCCATCTTATCTTGAGCTCATTTTTCACCCCCATTTATGTCTCAAAGGTCTTCAACAAGTTAAAAGAAAAATATACACATTGCCATTTGCTCTTATACACCACAAAACAATTCGAGTTATACTTTTACTTCAAATGAATTAGAAAAAGTGAAAAATAATTTATTCACTCAAAACAATTCAAATATTGCTCAACTCCGGTCTAATCATTGAAATGTGAGATTCATAAAAAGGAAATGAGTGGAAGGCAGTACTTATCAGGTGTATTACAAAAAATTATAATATTTAAAATGAAAATACAAGTTAGGTAGGCAGCCAGCCCAAGTTATTCTTGGCAATGAATTATTTGGATTGAGGGAAATGTAAATATAAGATTGTTTTATTTAATTAAAATAAAAACATCAGTTTTATTATACTTAGTTAAATAATCCGTGAAAGATGGTGACCATTATTTTATTCAGATTCAGGCCTTATCCTTATCCTTAAAGGGGGGATATTTGCTTTTGCGATTTGTATTTTCCTACAATACTGTGACTTCCCAACAAAAATTGAATAAAAGCCCCGAAACACTTCCTAATTTCGAGATAAACGTTCTCGCCCACTTCAGCAATTGTACTCTTTTAATTTGAAATTTTAATTCATCGTAGGCGGGAAGACTGAGAATGGATGTCCCATCATCACGTTTCCGGACATCGGGAACTTTTCTACTTTAGGCGATTTGGAATACCAAAGACTGATGTTGTATCTCACTTCGGTTCCTTCGTAAGTGTCCATTGAGACTAATTATTGTCTCTTCAAGATTTGTTTTACGCACATTCTCTTTGCATTATTCCACCTTTTCCCTCCTGTCAGTTTGAATTTTCCCGAGGGGAAATTCTCACGGAGTGAAGAAAAAGCAATTAAATAACCGGTGTCATTCTTTTTGTGAGCCGAGAAAACAATAGATTGTGTCTCTTCGTGGTCGATTATGTTAAGTTCCCAGGAGTTAAATTGATATTTCGGACGGGTTTACCCACGTTTGGTATCCAAACTGCATTTCGCATTGCTGAAATCAATTTAATCCCACCCGATACAAAAAGAGCAGAAATGATGGCTCAAACCTTTCAGAAGATCCTTATAAGTTTTGTATTTTAAAAATTAACATAGTTTCCCAGGTACTTATTTGATATACTGTTGTTCCAGTATGCAAGAAGCAGACATAGGTTTCGTTCTAGTCATCGATAGGAGAAACGACAGATGGAATTCCGTCAAACCTACATTATTAAAATTATCCGTAAGTGCAACGCCCGGATAAACGAAAGCTCATTTAAAAAGCTGTTGTATCTTGAAAATGATTTTTCCCCCCCCGCAGGGTTACTTCCCAGGTTTAGTCCAAGCCGTGTATGTTTTAAGACCTTCGGGGTTAATAAAAAAAGCAATATCGGACCTTCTTAATAAATTATTTAAGGAAGATTTTAAATTTAAGGTAAGGTATTTGAAATATGTATATATTGGGAGAGGTTTCCGGTTTTCACTGAGGAAGAAGTTTGTTCGCCAGGTTACGATATGTAATAGTTTGGAGGAATTGCACTCGTTCATTGACAAGTCACAACTGACGCCTGATCTCGGGGGGTCGATTCACTACAGCCACTCGGAGTGGATCCGACAGAGGGAGGAATTGGAGAAGTTTTCAACGGAAATGAAAGAGGTTTCCGCCAAGCTGGACGGATTCACGAAGAAAATGCAGGAGACGGAGATACCCAGGGAAGCAGAAGCCGTGCAGGAATTACTCACGACACAGGCACGCTTTCTTCTTCATGTTCCTCTTCAGTAGTTTATTTTAAACTTCGCCATTAATTGGTATTTGTCCTGCAGCAAACGGAATACGGAGATTTGAAGGAAGAAATTCTGAACGCGGCAAGACATGGAGAGGGGTTGCTGGAGACGTTCAGAAAGTCGCAGGCTTTAGGGAACGAAAACACTTTAACCGTAGAGCAAAGCGATAAACTGGGGAACGTAGCAGCAGTCGAAAGGTAAACATTCGATTTGTGTCTGACCCGACTGTCGGCGACGTCAAAAGCACACTTGAATTCGTTTTAGGCTGTTGGTGCAGTTGGAAGAAACGGAAAGAACGTTTTGTGACTTCCAGACGGAACATTTCCAAAAGTTGAAGCAATGGCTGGATCGCAGAATATTCGAGCAGGACGTGACGGAACTCGAGTCGAAATTCGACCAACACCTCAAAACCGTGAACGATATGGTGGAGGTGGGCGAAACCGTGCAACGCGTCGACAGTCTCATCAGAGAGGCGAACGCCTTCCAAAAGCTCTGTCTGGTGAGTGCTTTCCTCTCCCTTTCGACCACCTATTCCCTCTTGTACGCTTGCGTGTCACGCCCGTCCTTGCATCTCGTTAGACCTGCTAATGGGCGTTGATTGCAAACGCAGGCCGACATCGACCGTGCGGAAGAAGTCATTTCGAACGGGCAGAGGTTGAAAAGCAAGAGTTGTTCCTCGGAGAAAAACGTTCAACCCGAGTGCGAAAAACTGAAAAAGCTCTGCGCGATCCTCACGGAAAGGCTCGATCATCGATTGGACACCCTGAAAAAGCACAGAGAACTTCAGGAGCAAATCGACAGAGTAAGTTTGGAAACAAACGGCGGACGAACTCCGACTAATTAAAAACTTTGGTAATTAATTAGGCCAACACTTGGTGCGCGACCGGCATCGAACTCCTCTCGTCTCAGCAAATCGAGAAGGCGTCGGGAGACTCCGAACTCATTCAGAAAAGCATTTCAGAAATCAACGCTTTCCTCTCCACTGCCGAATCCCTTCAGTTGAACAGTCCCAAGAAATTATTCAAAGACAATACAACGCCGGAAACGAAGGCTTTGGTGACTCAGGTGCGTTTGGAAGTTCACATTTGGCGGGAGAGGAAAAAATGTGAACGATTCTTCTAATCGGGACTCCGATAATTGAATTATCTCTCTAAGTGCGAACTGTTTGTTTTATTGAATAAGGTCGCTCAACGGATAGCAGATGTTACTTCCATGTGCGATAAAAGGTTGGCGAGTCTTCAGTTGCTGACGAAAAACCGTCAAAGGCCGGTGCAAACGGTGACTCCCGAGCCGGGAGTCCCTCTCCAGCCCTCCCATGGAGCTCCCGTTTTGCACAAGCCAAAGATACTGAAGAAAGCTAACACCGTTGCAAAGGTAAAGTCTTCTTCATTTTTAACATCTCATCTGTTTGACTTTTCACTTTTCCCAACGAAAAAGTGTTGTTAAAGAATGTTTTATTTTTCCAGTGCGAAGTTTCAGTTAAATTCTTTAAATTGATAAAATAATTTATGTTTTATTTAGCTGTGTTTTGTTTAGTTTTGAAGTGTTTGTCCTTAATTAGTTTTGTATTCGTTCTCAGCTGGAAGACCCTTGGAACCAGGGAAAAACCAATCAGAGCATAGACAAGGACATTCCCTCGGGGGATCCTCAGGTACTCAAATCCAAAAGACAGCACATCCTGGCCGAGCTTCTGGAAACGGAACAGGTTTACGTCAACGAGCTTCATTCCATTCTCAAGGTGAGAACTCCTGAAAACTCTCCTCCGGCGTTCCCGAATCTAATTGTAATGTCTCTTCAAGGGCTACAAAGAGGAGATGGAATCTCGGGAAATGAAGCCCCTGGTCCCCCCCGAGCTCGTGGGAAAAGCGGACGTTTTATTCGGGAACTTGGACGAAATCTACGCATTCCATAACGACATATTTTTAAAAGATTTACAAAACTGCATTTCAACGACGGAATTAGTCGCTCTTTGTTTCACGCATAGAGTGAGTGGGGATTCTTCTTTGGACTTCGAACTGTTCGGGGATTTTATTAATGCGGGGATTTCTCGAATTGCAGAAAAACGAATTTTACAAATTGTATAGCTGTTACTGCCAAAACAGTCCTCGATCGGAGCAATTGAGAGAGCTCGTCGGGGACAGAAATTTTTTCTTCGGGGCTTGTCAGATAAAATTGGGGCACAAATTGCCGTTGGCGGCTTATCTTCTTAAACCCATCCAAAGAATCACAAAATATCAGTTATTGCTGAAGGTGAGTGTTGAGATCGAAGTTTCAAATCCAAAAATTACAAAGTAAAGGAATAGTATTGGCTGTTGAAGACAGAATATTGTAAAAATTGGCAAATATTTTCCCTTTTTGAGGTGGATTTGAATTTTTCAGGATTTACTTCGGAGTAGTGAAGTACTTAAATGCCGAAATCAGCTTCAGGAAGCCTTAAAGTGTATGTTGGTCGTTCTGAAATGCGTCAACGACAGCATGCACCAGATTGCCATCACCGGATTCAGAGTAAGCCTCCTTTGGGGGGTGACCGGTAATGGACAAACACTATGTCTGGTTTTATTTTCAGGGGGATCTGTCAGAGCAGGGAGAACTTCTCATGCAAGGCTCGTTCTCTATCTGGACGGAGACAAAGAAAATCCGGGAATTAAGGCTGACTCCCATGCAGAGGCATATCTTTTTGTACAGGAAGGCGATTTTATTTTGTAAAAAGGAAAACAAGGAGAACAGCAAAGCGACATATCATTTTAAGAGATACCTACAGGTGGGGGATTCGATAAGAGATACCTGAGTGAGAAATGATAATTCGGGTAATTAATGGGGGAGTGAATTTCCAGATGTCTCAAATCGGGTTAACGGAAAGCGTAAAAGGAGACCCGAAGAAGTTCGAAATCTGGCTCCAAGGACGGCAACAGGTTCATACGATCCAAGCGTCAACCGTCGAACAAAAACTCGCTTGGGTGCAACAAATCAAAGAAGTTCTTCTGGAGCAGCTGGCCGAGCTTCGGGGCGCCAATATGCGACAATATTCCCTAAACAAAACCCCTGTCATGCACAGGTAGGTCGGATTAGTGGTGTCCCACAGCTGAGGGGGTATCAAACGGAGACGTTTTTTGTCTCGAAGGCCGTTAAGGCAGACGACATCTTGGGAAAGCCAGTCCTCGATGGATTCCTCGACTGGGAGTAACAATCGAGCTTTCAGCTGTGATGAGACCAATTCTCAGATTCACCCACTTCAGGAATCGGAAGAGGAATCCTCAGATTTGAGTAATTCCGATGATGAGGAAACCTTCAGCGAACAGATTCTGGTAAGTGAAGGAATACACACATTGTATCCTTCGGGACTGCTCAGCATTCGCCTTCCCTTCAGGGTTCTAGGTACGTCGTCCAAGCCGATTACCGATCCCAAGGTCACAATGAGATCTCCCTCCAGGAGGGAACTTTGGTGGAAATCCTCAAGGTCGGTTGCGGGGGTTGGTGGTACGTGAAACTCCTCGAGCACTACTTCCAGGGACAGCCGATCGAGGGGTGGGCCCCCTCCGCCTACCTGGAGCCCTGCACGAAGAAGCGCTCGCGATCTCATCAAAAGAACACCCCTCCCGAGGCCGTTCAGTAACGGGGCAACGCCTTTGACCCAGGTATTTTCCTCATATTTTAAAAGATGAGACTGTCCTTGGCGAGAATGAAGTAATGGAAGTTTCGGGGCAGTGAGAGAAGTCGGAGGTCAAAGGTCGGTTGTACTTATGTGAAAAGGATTTTGGAATGTTGGATTTTCGCAAAAGAAAGGTTTCGCGACTGTTAATTTTTATATTAAGGGAAAATGACGAAAGTCGAATCGTTGATTTATAAAGTGAGGATCGATTGAGCACTGACATTACTTAATTTAATATTTTAATTTGTAATCTTCAAACGGAGTTGAGTCATTATTGTTGATTTAATGTTTTCGAATAGAACGTGGTTATCTTTCCGGCTTTTTGGTTTTCACGGTTGTTTTATTTCACCCCAATTTTAAAAAAAAAGCTTATATCAATTGCTTTTTTCTTTTTGGGAAAGTCATGGATCCGTTAATTATTAAATATAGTCGTTGCAATTGAATAGGAATTTTATATATAAGTGTCGTTAATTTCTCTTCATGAAAAGCTTTATATTTTCCTCGAAGCACTCTTCTGCTACGTATTTGGAACCGTTTTGTGGGGAAGTGAAAACACAGCGGTCATTAATGTCCTCCGGGGCGGCCAGACCAGGATTTGATACCCTTTCTATTGATAGATATCTCTTTAGTGCTTTATTGTTGTGCTTTAGGTGAAAAGTTTAAGCTGGATGGTGCTGTTGTTGTGTTCTTGACGCTCTTCGTCTCCGATTAGGCGAAGGTTAGGTTCCCTTTTTGCATTGTTCCTCTCTTCTGCTTTTAGAAAGCAGTCGACGGATTTTGATTTGGGTAAAGTTCGGACTTTGTCACTGCTTAGAAATTATAATTTCACTGTGAATGGTTTACCGGTATAATTTACTGAGTCGTGTCGTTAAAAAGAGCTATATATGACAGATACCTTTTTTTTTTTTTAAGTTCTTCGGTTTGGAAAATGGTTCCCCCAAAATTTTTTATTTAACCCTTTTAAGGACAACATTTCATAGCGCCTAAATTTGACATTCGCTAATTTATAGTAATTTGATCAGTAATATTATAAAACTCAAATGTTTGAACCCTTTGAAATTCGCGTTATCTTCTGCTTACGACAATTCCGGAAGTTGGGCAAACGTCAGCAAAGACAGTTCTGTTCAGTTTCGATTTCTTGAAGAGGCGGATGTATTAATTGTCGAAAATGTGTCTCAATAAGCTGTGAAAAATAAATTTAGGTGCTAACACCAAAATCAAAGCTCTTTTCGATTAAATTTGGTACATTTATACGGTTAATTTTACTATTGAGTACAAATAATTAGGCCAAAACTTTTATAAAAAAATATTGTGGGTTTTTTTACATTGGAAAATTCATAATCAATTTTTAATCACCGGCCCTTTCGTCTGTTTTAAACGGCTTTGGCTTTTGTTGAAACAAGAGCTCCATTTAGTTAGGAAAAAGCATAATTTAAAAATTGTTAAATTATATTATTTAAAAATAAATTAATTATTAAAATTGTTTTTTTTATCATTTTTAATATGTGACCTTTTCAGTAACAGAAGGTAAGTTATAATAATTCAGTTGTATGTTTTTTTGTGTTTTATGTTTCATTTTGTGTTTGTGATCATTTTTAACCAGAGAAAATGGTTAACCAAGTTGAAAAATTTATGTTTTTAGATTGTTTTCTGTTGAAAATGACAAAGAGAAGAGGTAATCGCTTCCTGGCAAAGTGGTAAAAAATCTGAGAGAAAAAAAGCAAGAAACAAACTTTTTCTGAAATTCACTGAGAAACTATTTATATATTTTAATTTAAACTGTATATAATTATTAATATACTCTTTCAGTTTAAAAAAATGTGGTCGCGGTTAAATTACAATTATTTATTTTACCTGAAGAATGTCGATTTTTCATTTGTTATGAATTCAGTTAGGTTTTCAAAAAAGCGGAAGATGTGATCTCGAAACGCCTTTCGAGATTTGATCGAGAATCGATTGTATCGATATACCTTTTCCATCTTCGGCGTCTGATTGGTCAGAATTTCGTCAAAGGACGAAAGCCGTTTGAAATTCGTATTCGAACGGGGATGTCCGTAGAGACAAGTGTATTAATTATTTTTATTTGTCGTTTTGTTTTTATTTAAGTATTTTGTATTTTTTCTCGCTTTTTATTCGGAAGATTTATTTTTTTAATAGCGCGTGTTTTTGTGTATTTAATTACGTTTAAAAATGGGTGGTAAGTTGATTTATTTTTATGAATAGTCGACCTTGTCTGACCTTCATTTTTTTTGATGCCGGCGTTTTATTTTAATCTAATTTGGTTTATTCGAATATAAGGGATGAATTTTTGATAAATTATAAACGCTTTTAGGGGTTTTTAAATTTTAACAAAATAATATTAATGTGCTGATTGTGTTGGACGGCAAAGTTGGGCCAACTTTGACAAGTTATTTCAAGGTAGATCCTGTCTCATTCAAAGGTTTCCGTAGATTATTCTCAAAATTGGCGAAGGGCGTTCTAGAGGCAAGAAGGTGGTCTTCAACTGATATTACCTCCAAATTAACTCTCGGAACAACTCATCTTTGTAAAAAAATAAAAAACATTAAGCTCAGTTACAGGAAACTTACAGGAGTCGATACAATCTTAATAATTTTGCCAAAAAATGTAATTTCTCATTCATTAATGAGAAATCTCAAATGCAAATTAATCTATAAATTTTCATTATTTTTAGAAGTTTTTGAAAGAAATCTTCATCAGTTATCAGCAATAATTCGTCAAATACTGTGAGCCACATTGTAAAACTCGAGCTTTTATTTATTTATTGCCGTAATTTATAACTGAAAATATTCTCTTTACAATTAACACCTCCCGACGAAATATTGCCAAAAAATGATTGTTATCGGATGGGTTATTTTCATAGCCGAAATATACGCAGTTTAAATAGTCGAACGTTCTTCGGTATTCTCCATTAAAAGCGTCGTTATATTTTCAAAATACAAAGCAAAGTTAAAATGAAAGGAGGGAGCGATTAACATCTCTTTAAAAAAAATAACAACGGTCAGAATGAGGGGAGGCGCACTTTGTGACACGTCAAATGGAAGGAAAGAGCAATGGGGGGTGGAAGAGGAGTGAAGGTCCCGAGGCAACAAAAAAAAAAAGAACCGAAGTTATTTTTAATTTAAGGGGCAGCAATTGGTATGGCGGCCATGATTCTCGTAGCGGTTGGCTTACAGTCAAAAGTTTTAAATTAAACATAAGTGGCCCTTCGGGGAAAACGGGGAGAGAAAAGGGTGTTGTTCGCCTGTTTCTGTTTACCACTGTGCCTATTTGCTTTTTGAAACCGAATTACACTGAAATTCCGTTTTTAAAGGTACAGAACAAATAAAAGTAACCAAATAACTGTGACAGTTCTTATTTTGTTTTATATAAAATTTAATCCTTTGCACTTTCTCAAGTAAAGAGACAGTAGCAGCCAAATGATTTTAATTAAGTACACCAAACCTTTCTGTAAATTCAATAAATTTATACTGTTTGTACAGGAAGTTATTAAAAGTATAAAAATTATAATATTTCTTACGCCCGAAGACATTAATGGTCGTTCAGAAAAATAATCACGAAACTATAACAGAAAAACTTAGTCAATCTCGAGTTGCAATCACTGTTTATACATTTAGATCAATCAAAAAGGAAGATAAAGATAAAGGGAATGAATAATTTAGACAGCAGATAAATATTCGTAGGAAACAGAAATATATTAATTATCATCGTAAAGTACGTAATTAAACGAAAGGATAAAAATTATTAGGAAAAACTTATTAATTAAATAAATGCAGTTATCATAAATATGTCAAAAAATTAGACATTTTTGTATATTTTTATACAAATACTTAAAGATTTTAAGTCTAAAATATTTTCGAATTGATCGTTAATATTATCCAGATAATTTACGGGTGCAAAGGATTAATATTTGAAACTCAATTGGATCTCAACTCAAATTAATATCTCGAATATAGAGGAAACTTTATTTTGTAATCTCAGAGGAAACGTCAAGCAAACGCCCTCTGATTACTCTCTTTTAATGACGTGGAAAGGGTTGAAGTCGATGGCAAACTCTCCTTCATTGGACCTCAGGTAATGTTGACTTATTTCAAACTGTTCACTTGTTCAACAGGTTATGCTTGGGTAACGCTCGCCACCAACGACTCATACTCACTGGGAGCACTGGTGCTCGCCCACTCTCTTAAAAAATCCAAAACAGCCCACAAATCCGTTGTTTTGATAACCCCAGCGGTGTCTCAACCCATGAGGTAGGCGTTATGGCTTTCTGGTTCTCTCTTGTCCCTTTACTGTACCTTTTCGAGATACAACTGAATGTGTTGTTTTGGGAAACCAGAGAACAGCTCCAGAGTGTGTTCGACGTGATCCAAGTGGTGGACGTCCTCGACTCGAAAGACGAAGCTCACTTGGCCCTCATGCAGAGACCCGAATTGGGGATCACCTTCACGAAGATCCATTGCTGGAAGCTGGTGGAGTTCGACAAGTGCGTCTTCCTCGATGCGGACACTCTCGTAAGTTGCCATGAAGGGTTAACATGTGATAATTTGTATTATTAGACTTCGCGATGGAGGTGGCAGAAGTGACAGTGAAACAGCGGCCCACTGGGTCAGTGTTTATTTGCTGCGCGCTAAATATAAATCTGCGAAATGCGATTAATACAAAACGAATTGAAACGCCGCCAAAAGAATATCCGATTTTAAGTTGACGTCTTTTTGTCAGGTTGTCAGAAACTGCGATGAGTTGTTCGAAAGGGAGGAATTTTCGGCCGCCCCCGACGTCAGTTGGCCGGACTGCTTTAACTCGGGAGTGTTCGTGTTCAAACCGTCCATTCAAACCTTCAACGAACTCCTTCAGTTCGCGGTGGAAAAGGGAAGTTTCGACGGTAAGGACAACCCCTCGCAACCCCTTGCCACCCCTCGGTTGTTGTGTCGAGGACCGCGCCCATGTTAGGCGAACCTTGTTTAGTCTCGTGTAACCCAACGACGACATGTTTACCATTTCTCATTCATCAGTAGAATGTCTTTTATAAAGAATTATTTTTTACTTATACAAAAAAAGTTATCAAATTTTCACTTATAATATTAGTCCTTAGATAAATGTCTGATACAGAACTTAACATCATGAAATTAAATAAAATAAAATTATATTATAAATATCCGTTTACATATAAATATTTAAAAAAAAATAAATTCTTAAGTTTTGGTATAATTTAAGAGAAATAATTGATATATACTCGTAATATGAGTCATTATATGTATAAATTTTATTTCATTTCATGTTTTGATATAAGTCTTTTAGGAATTCTGTCAATTTTATGTGATAAAATAATAATAACTTTAACAATTTATTATAATAATAGTTATAAAGAGCTCTGAATTGAATAGTATTGTATTTTAAACAGTTAATTTTAGAAGTTGGACTTCGTATGATAGTTGGAAATTGATGTTTCAGGTGGTGACCAAGGTTTATTAAATCAGTTCTTCAGCGGTTGGGCTACCGAAGACATAAAAAAACATCTGCCTTTCGTTTACAACTTAACTTCAGTCGCCGCCTACTCTTACATACCTGCATTTAAACAGTAAGAAATGCTTTGTGACTCCATTGCAAATAGTATTAACGGTTTTTCCTGCAGAAATTAGTCGAAAGTCTCTTTTCTAACTTCGATCGACTTGTTGCAGCTATGGATCCGAAACGCGGATCGTCCATTTCATCGGAGCGGGCAAACCATGGCTTCAGCAGCTGGATCCAGCCACAAGAACCATCACCCCGACTTCCGGTTCCGAGCATCTGGCGCCGTTGCTTCAGCAGTGGTGGGATCTGTTCTGCGAAAAGGTTCATCCCAACCTGAACAAAAATTTGGTGAGTGCTGACGCCGTCGTGTTTTTTTTTTCACTTTTGCACCGCGTGGGTTGGTTAAGTGAGCTTTGCTAGCGTTCAGATTGATGGCTTTAGACTAGTTTTAGAGAAGCCAACTCCATTTTTGTGAGGTTATGAAAGCCGAGCTTTGATTTCGGCTGTTTCTCCATAAAAACAATGCAGAAAATCTTTGAGAATATCTGCGCTGTTGCTGTCATTAATATCAAAATAAAACGAGTATTAAAATACATTTTCTAACAGCTTAATATTTTTTAGATATCATAAAAGATTTTCATCATTTTATGAAAATAAAGATGGCGGAAAACATTAACGGTCAATGCCAAAGTGTTCGTTAGTGTATTTTATAATAATGTATTCCACATTAAATGGAGAAACCGGTTATAACAACGCTCGCTTTCATAACCAAAATTTACTTATGGTTTCTTTATCGAATTCGTTTTCTCACCCCTCATCCCCCGATCACGGAAATGGTCGAAAAAAAGTGATCAGATTAATCGGAAGGGGTAAGTTAATCTCACGGACGTTTTTTTTTAGCGTAAATTAGTGTAACACTCGTCTTTAGGTCAGGACGCCATTGAAAAGGGAAAACTGAGTAAAATTTCTGTGGGCCTTTTTATTTATTTTTTAAATTTCTTTATTGCTATTTATTTTTTATTTGATTTGTTGAATTTGCTTTTGTCTAGAAACCATAAGTAGGTTTTTCCTCAAGGTAAGAAATTTATTTTCTTTTTACGATTCCTCATTCGAATGCCAAAAAATGTCACACCAGATTAAACGAAAATTAGTGGGAATTAATATATGAAAGTAAAAATATTTTATGGTTAATGGAAATTTTGCTCAGTTCTCTCATATTCGGAAGGGGGGAGGCGACCGGGGGTGAGTTTTGCTCGTGTTAACGAAAGAAACCTCTTCGCGAAGGTGGCGATTGGCCGAACCATAACGAACGAACCGGAAGGAGTGAGTATTGGATGTTGTGATGATTGTGGCCAGTTTTTAATTATTCTTCTGTTTTCTTTCTTTTTCGGACCTGGTGTGATATACTTGGCATTCTTTGATTTTTAACACGAGCGGAGTGAGTCAGAGTGACGACAGTTCGGGGGATAGTCGGAACGGAACTTCTCATGTTTCTTTTATTGCCGAAGTGAAACCCAATGCAATGAGTATGAGAAGGCGGTGATTTCAGTGGAGAACGTGGGCGGTGTGCGCATTTTCTGACTCACCCCGAATCGGAGCCGGAGGGAGTAACGTTTCTCGATTTGCTTCCTCCTCCGATGTTCTCGCATTTCTTATTTCTTTGTATTATTTTCTTTGTGTGTTTTTTGCGTGCATTTAGGAAAGTAATAACGATGGAATGTCGCATCCACCCGTTGCAGTCTGCTCTAACTCTCTACCTATCGCATTAACCGATGATTCACGCACGCCTTGTTTGATCGAGCCTTGCACGCCGTACCGAGAAAAAGACGATTTTAGGCAATACAATCTTCCCTACCAACCCTTTCACGTGAAAGGTTCATCTGGGGAGTTGTTGAACTTGGAGTTTTTGCTGACTTCCGCCGTTTCGAGCCCGCCGGAAGTCCGTTTGGACGAGGGGAGCCGAGAGAGTGACGGAATGGAGAAAAAATATGAGCGGGAGGAGAAAAAGAATGAAAAAGAAGAAAAGAATGATTCTGACGTAAAAGAAAGCAGAAAAGAGCCGGAGAATTTTGTTGCGGAAACAATTGATAATTTTAGAACAGAAGAAAAAATAATTGAACGGAAAGAAGCAGAGGTTGAAGAGCCAAAACAAGAAGAAGAAAAGCAGGAACAGTCAAATGAGCCAGAACGATCCCCTCCGGAAGTTCACCCCTTCGACTACAATTCATTTTTTCCCGACGAAACCTGCATTAATAAATATTTGGAGCAAAACGTATTGACATATCAGCCCTATGACAATCATAATCACCAACAGCAGAATCATCAGCACAACAACAGTGAAAGCAGTATTTCTGAGCATTTCCACGACAGCAACAACGAGGTTAATATGAGCGCCAGTGAACCGCATCCTCCTGAAGACCCCGTATCATCTCTCCCGAGATTTCTCACCATCCCAGAGAACGACAAAAGACAAAGTGGGAACCCCGACACGCAGCCAGAAACAAAACAGGCCGAGATTCAGACGAAAAGCGATCCTCCACATGCGGATTCTCTGAGGAAAAGCCCTGATCAGCCGTTCCCACAGGAGAAGGAAGTCGAGGAGAAACGAGAGTTGACCAAATCGAAATCGATGCCGTATTTGCGGTATGACGTCACAGAAATGTCCTCGTCGGGGAGCATCTGGAAATCGCAACCAAACATAAACGTCAACCTCAACAGGAAGTATTCAATGCCGAAGCTGAAACCGATTTTGCCGCGGCAAAACTCCCTCAGCAAATCCGTACCTTCCATCGCTCCCAGAGTGACGCTCTACACGGAGATCCTAATGAGCTCGGAGTACAAAGACCCGGCGGATCTGCCCAAAGACAAAGTGGGCTTTGTCGAGACCCTCATCCACAAGAAAGGCCAAACACTGAGGCGAAGTAAATCGGCTGCTGACATCAGAGACAGATTTGGACCTCTGCCGTTTGTCGTTTCCCCGGAAATGGAACAGCCGGCCGTTCTGAAGAGAATACCTTCTCTGCATACGGACAGCGAACTGTATGATCTGAGCCAATGCAAACGTCAAATGGGGAACAAACCGAAGGCAAAGGACGTGGGCCGAAGAAAAGAGAACGGTCACTCTCTGCCCGCCCTGAAACCGTTGGTGCCTCCAAAAGATAAGAAGTCAACTCTGATTAAGAAAAGAAAATCTAAAGAATTGTCACCGGGGGATGGCGGGAAGGAGAAAATTTTTAAAAAAGGTCCGAAAATGCCAAAAGACCGGAAACGAGAATGCAAAATTACACCTCGAAACGTTTCAGAAGGAGCGAACAGAAACGTCGATGATATATTGACAAAACTCAAAGAGTTCAGTAAAAACTATCAGCACTTCTTCGGTGTGGATTTACAACCCCACAGCGATAACTGCAAAAATGGCACCGATGAGATGGCGGGAAAAGATCCATCAAAGCATTCCTTGCAAACGTCAAATATGGGCGTAACCGCAACCCAAACTCCGATGGAGAATAAGTCTGAACAGGAAAACTCTGTCGTCGACTCAAAATTTAGGCATTTTAGGGATTACGTGAAGGAGAAATCCAAAACCAGTCAAAAGGGGTTATTGAGCATACAAGACTTAGTTTCAAAACCAAACAGAGAGGAGGATGAAGTTACCGAGAACGCGAAACCTTCGAGAGAAGTCAATCATAGTGAGTCGAAAAGGGTTGTTAAGGGTGATGGGGTCGAAAGTGCGAAGGGGGATGTTTCGGTCAATAGTGTCAACCACCAAAGTCCTGTTGGAAGGAACGAAGTAACGGAAGACTGTCAGGGTGATAGTAAACATTATAGGACTCCTGCAAGTGAAGAAAGCGTGAATGATAATTCAAAAAGAAGTTTTAAAACAGCTTTACATTCCACAAGAGGGGAACCAGGAAAAGTAGAAACAAATAGCGTAGTCAAAAATAGTAACTGTTTGAATTCCTCCCCCTCAGATAAGTCAAAATCCAAATCCTCACTTTCCATTGAGGAATCTCAAAACATTCCAATTGTAAGTGGAACAGAGGGCGAAGTGTTATTCCAAACAAATGGGCTCGAAGGAGAAAACTCAGGTTTTTCCGAAGAGGTAAAATCAAATAAAAATACAGAACCCGACGTCAAGGAAACTACAGAAAGAACATTTTATTTTAATTCTGAACAGCCTACAGCCAATTCTTATTCAGACGAAAACAGTTTACTTCCGGGGGAAACTCTAGAAAAGGAGATGCTTTCGAAACTAAGCTTAGAGGACTCTGCAAAAGAGTTTAATTTAGAAAAAACAAAAGCCGCAGGGGTAAAAGAGAACGGAATGTTTAGAGTAGACGAAAACAAATATGGCGAATCACCAATCAGTCGTAATAAATCAGAAGAAAACCCCGCCCTACGTCACAGGAAAAAGAAACAAGGATCTCATGACAAAGTCAAAAAATCGGATGAGGTCCTCATCGACACTCCCCGAAGCTCTCGCGTGTCACTCCCAACGTCCAAAAGCATAGCAATCGAAGTCTTAGAAGAAATCATAACAAAAGCAACCCTTCAGCAGAGTCAAACATCGGTGCGATCGCGCACAACCCCCCGGAAAACCCCCAAAAAACGATCGGGCGCTCCTCCGAACAATTCTCCAGATGCAACCGGTCCTCCTGTGGGAGAGAGAACCTCCCCCGCACTCTCCAACCCCCGTAATGGAAATCCACTGCCTGACAGCCAGGAGGACATGGAAATGAGCGTAAGTACCTGCTCCGGTTGAGGCTGTGGGGTTTTATGAACCGTCTGTTTGTTTCTTTTAGGTTCGACGTTCAATTCTTCTCTGTTGTCTGTTGTACCAGGTTTTCCAGATATTAATTAACCTTTCGCCCGCTTTTTTAAAGCAAAATTTAATGTAGTTTTTGTTATTTCCGGGAGAGACGCGGCGGATGATTCGAATCCTCGACGGTAATTCTTTGTGTTGCTTTCGGGGGTAAATGAAACACAAAAGGTTGTTTGGAGATGCCGTCGGGGCGTTTTTTTCTCTCGTTAATAACACCTTCATCGGTTCTAATAACTTTTATTCATTTCTGCTTTCGAGGATCACTCGTGGAGCCTTTCCGAGTGACATTAAAATTTATGAGTTTAAGCGGAGTTTGCATTCCTTCCCCTTTCCGATATTCCTGGTAATCACCACGTCCTGGGGTCTTTATGGTGTCTGAATTTCTGGTTATTGGGGGTGTGAAACACAAAGTGATCCCTCTGTTGGTTTCCCTTTCAGTCCGGCATCGCCGGCGCCATCGCTCAGCTCAGTCTGGAAGCAGAAAGCGAACAGAGTTCCGAATCAGCAGCTGCTGCCTCCACCGCCCACCAGGAGTACGTGAGGCGCCAAAATTGGGAAACCGGTAACGTTGACTACCTGGGCAGAGACTCCTTCGACAACATTTGGTCAAAGATCTGTCAGACGTTGGAAGGAAAGGTACGCCATTGCCAATAATAACAAATTAATGCTCACTTCGCTTTAGTGTTGTTAATTTTGTGAGCAAAAAGCACTCCATTCGTCTTTTCTCAACTAAATATTTTCATTAAAACCACCAAACGCTCAATATCTTCTAATGGATTGTATTATATAATATATTGTACAGAATACGGCGAAATGAGAATGAATTATTTGATTTGACTTAAAGCTCTTTTTATAATTCTAAAACGAATGAACGGTTTAATTGCATGATTATTTCCAGTTTTTTGCGTGGGCTTTTTTTGTTGAGCTTCGGGATTTTGTTTTGTCTTTCAGGCGCCGAGTTCCGAGCCTCAAAAGAAAACATAAACTACAAACAGGTAATCATTTTGTATTCTTTCATTTTTATATTTACACTTTCGAAGGTGCAAACCTCGAAGAAATTTCTTTCTTTCTCTCTCCCTCTATATCTTTTTTCTTTTCTTCTCCCTCCATCTACTCCTCTCCTTTCTCTTATAAATGAATTTCGCTCTTCCCTTCATTTTTGCATCATTAAGATGTTAATTTAGTTTCTATTGGAGGAGGAATTGCATTCATTTTGAGTTTATTATTCTGGCAACAATATATTAAAATAAGAAAGGCATTCACAAGTTCCAAACATACACTCTTTTATGATTTATATTAATCTTTGAAGAAACAGAAAATTATTTTGAGAAAAGACCACATCAACGGAAGGAAGAAAAAAGGAGCAGAATGAAATAACGAAATAAAGGTATTTCACAGGTAAATGAATTCGAAGGACAACAGTAAAGTTTTCTCGTTACTTATTCTTTCAGGAATCAGAAGAAGCAGGACCGGCAGCCGAGAGTCCCAAGCAGTCGAAACAACCCCCAACCCCCTCTGCGACAACCCCAGCAGAAGAAGCTCAACCCCCAACCCCCTCTGCGACAACCCCAGCAGAAGAAGCTCAACCCCCAACCCCCTCTGCGACAACCCCAGCAAAAGAAGCTCAACCCCCAACCCCCTCTGCGACAACCCCAGCAAAAGAAGCTCAACCCCCAACCCCCTCTGCGACAACCCCAGCAGAAGAAGCTCAACCCCCAACCCCCTCTGCGACAACCCCAGCAAAAGAAGCTCAACCCCCAACCCCCTCTGCGACAACCCCAGCAAAAGAAGCTCAACCCCCAACCCCCTCTGCGACAACCCCAGCAAAAGAAGCTCAACCCCCTCTCTCTACGGCCCCTCAAACATGTCCAGAATACATAGAAACTCTTCCGGCGGAATCGGCTGCGGGTCCCGTTGAAGACGATGAAATAATTTTTTCGAAACTCGATAACAGACAGCCTGCCCTAACGGAAAAGAAAGAAGACGGAAAGGAGAGTTCGGCTCCGGAATCGGAGGGAATAGTTAAACTGTCGGACATTCTGCAGCCGGAAGCGTCGTCTCCCGCTCCCAAAGAGATCAGTGAATCCGGGAAAGGAGAAAGTGTCCAGACATCTCCTCAGAAGACCGCAGAGGAAGAGAAAGTGGTAGCTCCAGTTGAAGAGAAGAGCGAAGAGAAACCTCAATCTGAGAAAGTGGAATGTCAAACTTTGGCACTTTGTGGGCCTCCATTCCCGGGACAGCAAACGCTCCCCGCAGAAGAATCCGGGACTTCGATCAAAGAGGAAAAAACAGATCAGAAGGCTCAGGAATGCACAACCGTAGCGATACCATCGCCGCCTATTCATTTCCCGGGAGCTCCGTTCGCAGATAAAGACAAAAAAGCAGAATCGAAACGAAAACCTGAGGAAAAAACGGGAGATCAGTTCGAGCCCATACCTCTCCCCCCACCGGAAACCCCAACGCAACCACCCAAAGATCAAAAGGATCAAGGGAAGCAAAAAAAGGGAGTGTTTAGTAAAATCCTCGAAATGGTTGGAGTCGCCCCGAAAGAGAAGATCGAAGACGAAACCCCCAAATCCGTGTTTTATGACGTCGAAGGAGCCGCCTCGTCCAAACCTTCCGAAGATGAAAATGCAAATACGACAGAACCGGAAACACAAACTGCGGTTGAAGCAAAAGAAGTTACCTCAGTGGAAGAGGTAGGAAAAGAGCCGGATCAAATGGGAGAAGTGAAACCAGAGGGAGTAAAAGATCAGAAAGACACAGAAATGGTTGAACAGGAACAGAAACCTGAGGAAGCTGCCAAAGCAAAGCCTCCCATCGAAAAACCCGCGAGGAACACTTCCCCCAAAGATCCGGCTCAACTCTCTAAAAATTCTATTCAAATTACCCCAAAAAACAGATCCCCCAGCCCGAAACTGACCCTCCCCAAGGAACCCCCCCAAATGGCCATAACCGCACCCACTCCGCCCCCCCAACCGGACTGTCCCCCGGGAAAGATCTCCGCCCTGCTAAGCGTCGACGAGACCATACCGGAAACGCCCCCCGTCCCGGAGCCCCCCAAGGAGGCCACGGGAGAATCAGTCAAGGGGAAAGTCCTGGCGGAGGTGGAGGACATAATCGGGAAAGCGAAGAGCGAGGTGGAAAGCCGCCTGCAGGAGCGCCGCAGCGCCGACAGGGAAACGGGGGAGAGTTCTGATCTGATAAACGCGATGAAGCTGATGGTGGGGGGCGAGGGGGGGAGCGAGGGGGCGCAGTCACCGGAAGTCCAACTGGAGGAGCTGAGGGTGACCACCGAGGAGGAGCGGATGCGGCACAAGGGGGAGGTGGTGAGCTCGAAGCTGTCCGACCAGATCCTGAAGGCGATTCCACCCCCGCGGAGAAAGGCCATTTCGGAGGGTTCCGGGCCGAGCAGCGCCATTCCAAAGCCGCCCCCGGAGCAGAGGAGCGCTGGGGGGGAGGGCAAGGGGAAAGGGGGGAAGCCCTCGTCCATCCCCGTCCCCCCGCCCCGCAACCGGGGGAAGCCGACGCAGCCGCCGCCTGCAAAGGGCAAAGGGAAGAAATAGACACCGCCTTGTGTTTTGGGGCGAAATTGAAAAAGGAGGCCTCTCTGAAAAAGTATTTCTAGTCTTATGAGACTGCTAGAAGAATTCGTATATTTATACATATATATATATATTATATTAAATTATATTTGTTTTAATTAGTTTTAAGAGTAACGTATAAGCAGATAATTGTCAGAGGTCAAAGTTGAAATTTTTACTTTCGGTAGCGAAATAAGGACTTTGGATATTTTTATACCGGGAGTTTGGCCGTCCCGCTCTTTTTTATAAAATGCTGGAAAATATTTCAGTATGATTATATTATAATTGTGCTTTCTTGGTGCATATTATAGGCGTTGTGATTTATCCGTTATGGATTTAACCCTTTCAACTCGTGAATCATAACTGCCCACAAAGAATTATTAATAGTTTAGATTTATTAGCTACTCGAAATTATTTTAAACAATTATTTTTATGAAAATTCCTCAGTTTATTAAAAACAGTAATTTTGCAAATTTATGGAATTTAAATACCTGAAAAAATGGAAATGTCCAAATTAGGTCATTTCGCAAATGACGTAACATAGAAAAGGATTAAAAATTTTAGGCAACAAATCAACCGTAGAATTTTCCAAACTTTCAATTAATTTATTAGTAAAACGTCACGTCATTAAGACGTGATTTTAGGTTTTTAAAAGAAAATTTTTGAGGGTAAAATTCGTTTTAAACGTTTTGGGTGAACGCAAAGCTTTTTTCAAACAAAAAAAAAGGAACGGTTTTGACAATTAAGGTTTTGCGAACGTCCTCCTCTTATGCAAATAACCGAATAGAGCAAACAGAAATAACTAATTAACAGGTTGAGATCAAAGTATGAGAAATTAGCACCAGGAAGAGAAGAAACGAGGCCATTGAACGCAAATATTGATAACGAGAAATTCACCATCTTTAATCGAGGAAAGATAATTTTATTTGCGGAAAAGAAAATGGCCTACGTGCATATTTCGGGGAAAACTGTTTGGCTTTGAACTTTTTCAAAATTAAATATTTAAAGATTAGAATGATTGAGCTTTTACAAATTTAGAGTCTAAAAACAGCAGTTTTTTCAGGGCCTTAAAGGCATTCAAATGGGACAACAGAAATCACAACGACTCTCACATATTTGAATTGGGAAAAAAAACGAAAAATTGGAGGCTGCCTTTTTGGTTCACATTTTCCTTGACCTGATTCAGCAATATTTACATATTTTTGAGTGAACCCATTGTGAATATATCTTATCTTCAGTAGTTCAGCAGTTGATTTCGTCAGAGTTTTCATTTTCTGCAGAAAAAAATGAGTTCGTTTTTTGAGTTTGTTTTAACGCTCCTTAAAAAACAAACCCTGACTTTCCTTTGCTCGAATTTCATAACTTTCAAATTTTTTAAAAAGACATATTTCTTTGGGTGAGAGCCATATCGTCACAGAAGCCAAACACAGAATCAGAGATCATGATCTCAAATTTGCTCTTTAAATAGATCGAATTAGAAGCGGAAAGATTGAATCTCCGTTTGAGTTTTGCAATCATTCATTGACCTTAACCGTTGCACGGAGATTAAAAATTGCACCTTGGCGTTATCATTGAATTTCCTTTATAGAAAATCTTCACCTAAAGCTCGTATTAATTACAGATATTATTTGTAATACGTTCTGAAACGTAAAAAAATATAAATAGAGATAAGAGTAAAAAAACGTTATGGAATTAACATGCGAACGCATTGTCGTGGAACCAGAATTCAATCACACTTTTATGATGAAAACTCGAACGCATGAGTTTCCGTTAAAGCAACGGTGCTTTGAATTTTTCGTTTTCATTTTCAATTTTGCATTTTTTTATCCGTTCCATTTAATACTTTATTATTAAGTAATAATTGTAGATGAAACTATTTGAAGGAATTTTAAAATTAATTCATCAAAAATCATTTAAGGTTTCATGTGATGTTTCCTCCCATAAAAGACCGGTAATTTTCTTGAAGGTAAATACAGTGGGTTTTAACTAAATCAATAAATAATCAAAATTCAGTATACTTTGAGATAATTAAATAAAATACTGTTACCCTCTTTTAAGTAAAAGTTAAATGCATCAAAATAGAGAAATTTTCTATACTTATTTCTTGGAAGTTAATTGGTGAACACACAAAAACCTTATTTATAGATGTGAAAGCCAAATCAGTGAAATTTTACTTTCAGTCTTTATGATGAAAAGAAATCGTAGGAACGACTGGGAAAGAAATATTTTTCTTTTATGTCTAAAAGTTACCTCCTGTTAATAAAAAATTTGCTTTTCGGTGAATACTGTTCATAAGAACAGCTGCATTTACAGTGCTTAGGAGCTATCTTAATGCATTTGATGAAAACCAAAGAAATTATTTCGATGACTTAAATTATAAATTAATCTTAAATTATTAAGCAGTCAAGTAGCAAATTAAACATTAGTTCAAGACACTTTTTAGTGATACCTCACCAGTTTCATTTCAAATTCTAAAAGGCATTTCTTCGATGAGCGGAAATTTCCATAAATATCGGCTCGATGATAAAAAAAAACACACTTTTCTTCCGGATAAGTACCCAAACTTCCTTCCGGAAATTCCTCTGAAAAAACTGATTGCACTGCTCAGGTATGGTTTGTTCTGCTACCCTCGGAATGATTATCCCGGTGCTTAAGGCATCAAATATGTCACCCCCGAATAATGAACTACGCAAATAGAGAATCTGATCTTAAGCGGTTTTATTTCGAAGTTTCAGGGACATCTACGGTCCAAGAGTCCTCGTATTGATATGAATTCGCCCTGGTTCCTGGTAAAAGCACACAGCGTCCATGGGGAATATCACAATGAGGCTGAAGTGCATCAGATGAGTCTGCTCGTCCCCGAAGATAACCTTTCGCCCTTGATTATAAGTTAACTCAGAGTTTCAAGACTTTCTACGCGAATGCACAGTATTTGGCTTTTAAGTTTCTATTTTCTTTTGCTTTTTTGCAAAAGAAAATCACGAGAGGAGATTATTGGTGAAATGTTGTTTTGTTTTAGAAAGAAAAGAATTCAATTAGCTTATGAAATTATGTAAGAATGACTGTCTCGAAGGAAGGGTACGTCGGTGGAAGAACGTAACGACTTTTACCCTTTCGCCAGATTTTTTTTCCTCGTTGGCTTATCGTTTTCATAAACGGTTGTTCTTCTCCCTCACCCTCGAGAACAACAAACCAAAGGTTATCTTCCTGGTGAAGGACTCCAAGTCCCGCGAAGTCTTCTGAACAGACAGGAGTTGGGAGGAACTGTGGAAACAGTTAATCTTCGCATCGATCATCCTTGACTATGAAGAATTTAGAAGACGGTGCACGAGGCCGGAGCGTGAAGAAAGCGAAGGCCAAACATGCAAATGAAAATTTTCAATCTCAATGATGCATTGGTGTAAGTATAGATTGGGCTAACAACCTCGAGGAGAGATAGCAGATTCCTAAGTTGATAAGCCCTCATATTAGAAACAATGAATATTACAACTGCAGCCTTTCGTCTGTTGCGCGGAGACTCTCAACTTAAAAAGAATCAATTTGAATTTGATCAAAGTACAGTAGAGCTCTCTAAAAAAAGGGAACACTTCTGCAAAAGAAGTGCTTTTAATAAGGAATCATTTTTCGAGTAGCGAATGCCCCAGAAAAAGTGTTCATCTGAACTTTTGGCACTTTTTCTGTGGGGTTTATACTTTGGCCAGCTAACGCCATTGACTCAATAAATCTTTGAAATTATTTCCCGTTTCGAGGAAAAATCATTATAAAATTAAAAAACATAGTTTTTCCGAGGTTTCAAAATCGGTGATTCACTTATGAGGTTCCTACGGTCACAAAGTTGCGGAACTAGACTTTGTATTTGTTATCGTTATCTATGTCCTGTTTATGTGTGAGGCTCAAAACCAAAACGGTTCATCTACGTCCCGTCTTTCCACCCCTCTCAGCACCCCCCCCCCGGCGAACATCGCATCCCCGCCTTCTCCCGATTCAGTCGGGGAAGAAAAAACACCCCAAACCGAAACCGCTCCCTCGGGATTCCTTCCCCCCCAAATGACTGCTCAAATGACTCCCTTTTCCACTCATTCGTTTGGCAAAACATAAACAAACACGTGGATTGGTGGAGCGTTTTTCGGTGGAATACATTTTTAGCCTTTGGACGAGTTGTACATCCCGATTAGGGGAGCGACGGTATAAAAGCCGTACTTTTCCGCGATTCATGCATTTAGGTTGTTTATTCTTTCGTTTCTCCGATCAATTTTATCTCAAAAATAAATTTACGTTAAATTTTTCGGTTTAACTGCTCGGGATAAGAGTGAAGGAAATTATTTTGGACGATTGTGTGTTTGATTCGCAAGAAAATATTTAATCGATCTTTATAATATCGAGAGTGATGCGCAAAGACTGGAAGGATTGTTTGGGTCTTAGAAGGTAATTTACATGTTATACCTTCAATTAAACTGATTGAGTCGTTTTTCTGTTTTTGAAAATTATTTTAACCCTTTGCGGTCGTATGTGTACTCTCAGCCACAACAGCGAGGAACTATACGAATATATACGAATCTTATACTGTATGCATTCCTATATCAGTTTATACTTTTCCTCAATTTCTATTAAATCTTTTCATCAACTAATAAGATGCTCCATCGATTGTAGATACATTGGAGATACTGTAGAGATTGTAGTACATACAGATACATTGTAGAATTCCAAAGAATATTTTCTAAATTGTATTTAGGAGTAATTAGAGATTCTCTTTTGTTAAAATATGACTAAATATTAGTGAATATTATGTATATGTATCCCTCCTCTTTCCAAAGAAATTAATTCCGACCAATAAATACCCATACACAAATTTTATACGACCGCAAAGGGTTAATGTCCTGCATTAAATAAAAAATTACTCTCATTTTAGTAATTAACAGTAATTAGAAGCAATTTCACATTTGGGGAAAAAAAACAAATATTTTTTAATGAAAATAATAAAAGGGAGAAAAGAAATAATAAAGTTTTGAGAATTTAAATAACCAGTCTCTAGGAAATTATATTCATCAATTCTTTGTGGTTTTACTCATTTATTAATGCAGTCCCTCATTAGAAGAGTTTTCCGGGTTTGGACCAATGTTAAAGGAAAAAACTTTCCTCTTTTTCTTTCAGACGAACCTCAACATTACACCAAACTTGGAAGTGGTTGCATCAAACAATTGCTCTTCACGACCATCTCATCACCCTCACAAGCAGTGCTTCTTCTAAGTGTGTCCCAATTGCACTTTAGGCCATAAACAATTTAGTTTCAATTAAAAACGAACATTTAGTAATTTCAATTAATTCTGTATTATTTAAACTAATAATCGATAAGCTGTGAGGTATAAAT
Source organism: Brueelia nebulosa (assembly GCA_028293925.1). Lineage (NCBI taxonomy): Eukaryota > Metazoa > Arthropoda > Insecta > Psocodea > Philopteridae > Brueelia > Brueelia nebulosa. Next base: position 7,666 of record JAQIBA010000172.1, on the reverse strand, counting down.
CGTATAAACTTTTAAATAACCTCAAAGATATCGCTGCGCGCCAAAGTAATCCATAGAGAAGTTAAATATCGGCTACTCTTGGCAACGTTTAGAAACTAATACAAGAAAGAATTTTTAAAATTAAGTTCCTTTAAACTGGTTTATGCTATTTTAACGTTTTTTTCGATTTTTAAAACGGTTTTTTTTGAAAAGATAAACGATTTTGTTAAATATTAGCAAACCGGAAACTAAAAAAGTATTGAGAACGATGGCATTCATCATCAGTGGTAATGTTTTGAGGGTATCGGCAGTGCAGAAGTTTCCCCAAGCTGCTGTCGCCTTCAATGGCGCAGCAAAGCTTTCTCTGCGGGAATTATCAACGGAGAACAAAGTAAAAACTCCCAGTTTGACGAAAAACGAAGATGATATCATAAAATCGGTGTTCGTTTCGCAATCCAACGATATATTCACCAACCTCGCCATCGAGGACTGGATTTACAAGAACACAGACTTCAACAAACACCACGTTCTCCTCATTTGGAGAAATGCACCCTGCGTCGTCGTCGGAAGACATCAGAATCCTTGGGTGGAATCCAATATGGGGTTTCTGGCCGAGAGAGGGATCGACATCGCCCGTCGCAACAGCGGAGGTGAGTTTATTTTTAAACCGTTACGCCTCCCAAACTGAAATGATTGAAATTTTCCGTTGGTTGACTCACAGGCGGAGCAGTCTACCACGACAGGGGAAACCTCAATCTAAGCTTTTTCACCCCGAGGGAGAGATACAACAGGAAGAACAATCTGAAAGTGATAACGGGAGCCATCAGGAGGGAGTGGGGTTTGGATGTCGCCATATCCGAAAAGGATGATTTGCTGTTGGATAATCATAAGATCTCAGGCACCGCGAGCAAATTGGGGAGGCCAAATGCTTACCATCACTGCACTCTTTTAGTCAATGCCAATAAGTCTGATTTGAAGAACAGCTTAATGAGCAATGAGGTGAGTGAAGATGTGACCCTGGTGACGAAGCATAAATCATTGCTTGTTTGTGAGTCTTTTGCTGAGACCTTAGACTTTGACAATTGCTGACAAAGTTTGTTTATTTTCTATGCTTTTTTTGTAAATCATATACAGCCATTTCGAGTTTTGGGATAACCCATCTGAAAAGGTGATAAGGGCTTTTTGTCATTGCTGAAACTGTTCTAAAAGCTCATTGAAGTCTTTATATTAATAATTCAGAGGATGCATTATTTATTTCTTTGGGGGGATGTGGGAAACAATTTAGAATTAAACTTGTGACTGGTTTTTAGACCACAAATGTTCAGCACACTTCAGCCTAATGTTTTTCATAATTACTGAAAAGAAAATATTACAAATTCATTTTAAAACCAAACCCACTATATTCTAAAAGTAATGAATATTCTTTAACCCTAATTTAAATAAAGTCTGTGTCCTCTAAAATATAATTTATAAAGATTGTAAAATATGCTTAAAAATAGCCACATTTGTGATTGCATTAACATCATGCAATTAAGTTGTGTCTTATTATTAGACAGTTTCTTCAAAGATTTTATGGGAAACTTCAAAATATTAAAATAATATCCCGTTGAGACAAGTCGGAGTTAAAGAAATATAATAAATAAAATAATAAATAATAAGTGAAATAGATATTATATGTTTAATTATAATGAGAAAGAATTTCAAAGTGTTAATGATACTTTAATAAATAATAAATTGGCAAATAATAATATTTATAGTTAATGAACAAATAACATATATAAATGCAAAACTGATTGTGCAATTTTGTGTGATCTGATTATCTCTTTTTAACCCAAACTGACCAAAAAACTTTTTTAATCCCAAAGGAGTTATTCAGCTTATATCTCCCATCAGGGCGTTATATCCTCCCCTCCCGACATATTAAGAACTCAAATAATCTCCTTATTTGCATAATCTCATGCAAGACGGATCGAGGTCAACGACCATTCTCTTTTTGCTGTGCAAACTGTGTCTCGTGCACAACACCTTCTGTCCTTTGTCTCAGGTTGTATCGGTTCAATCACATTTCGGCGTGATCATTCTGTTTGTTTTGGTAGTTGACCTAAACGGGTTAACGCCTTCGGATTTAGAAAGCAAAAATTAGAAGATAACATTAGAGGGAAAGGATGAGGGTGTGTTTTTCTCGGATATGTTTCGACAAACGGTTTTAACGGAGCGATCTCAAGAAAATAATTTAACTCGGATGAAACTCTTAATAAGGGCAGTTCATTCTATTTTTACATCGAGACGCTTATCAGCAGTTTCTTATCGTTTTATTTTAGTTCAAATAAATATTTAAATGAAAAGAAATGAGGCGCAATAGTAAAACGCCATCTCCCCTATGGGAGTTTATAACGCGCAAATATGGTCACTTTGGGGTCAATTGGTGTTAATTAGTCACGAAAAAATGAAAGGAAATCGGCCAAATGGGAATCTTTGCGAAGAAAAATGTTATCTTTGGATATTAATTTAATTTAATTTAATCCCACTAATTTGGGTTAACTCCCATTGTTTGGGAAACGCTGTGTGTTAATGGGAATGAACTTTACTGTATATCTTTTCCGGTCCCGCTTTTCTTTTTCGTTCAGGTCAAGAATCGTTCTTTGATAAACGAGATAAGGATAACACAACCGATTCCTCCATTTCAGGATGAGATCGTAACGAATGCGACGAGAAGTGTTCCATCCCACGTGAAGAACCTCACCGACGCCAACAGGGAAATCACCTTCGAGCGTCTGCTCTCCGCCATCGGCTGGGAGTACCTCAGAACGACTCCCCTCTCCATGCAAGATGGCGGACGGAAGTTGATCAGCAAACAGAGAGGATTTCAGCTCATCAACCCGACCGACTTGTGGTTCCCAGGTGAGCCCGCCAGCCTTCGCTTGCGGTCACCTCTCTCGAACCGCGACCATAATTGTTTTCCTCTTCCGCTTCAGGATTACAGAAAATCCGGGATGAATACCTGGGCTGGAACTGGAGGTTCGGGAAGACACCCAAATTCACAGTGAGTCGGACTTTCCCCGTCCTGTACGATCCTTCAGGAAAGGGGGAAAACCCCAACATAAAGGTAACTCTCAGGGTGGAGAAGGGGGAGATCACAGACGTGTTTTTCAACCTCCCCGCGGAGAGGAGCGAGTCTGTGGCGGCGACCACCGGCGTGCTGACGAGCCTTCAGGGCAAGAAGTACTCCTCGCAGACTTTCGACCTCATAGAGAAGGCCCTGGTTGTCGTCGAGAAGGAGGAGGTGAAAGCGGCCGTCAGCCTGTGATATGAGGGTTGCGAGGTGGAGCTGTCGGCCCATTTTCACTTGGGGGAGGAGTGTTGCGACCTGACGAACTTCTCCGCGGGCGCTGACCAGGATGAAGAATTCTGCAACATTTTCAGGAAACTGAGTGGGCCTCTGAGGGAGGCTCTCTGACGAGCTTTCACGTGCCTTGTCCTGTGCCGTTGTTCGGTCTATGTCTTCTTTTTGTGCGCTTCTCCGCTGTGTTCGACCACCGATAGTTTTGCCTCGCTTGTGACTTCCGTCTTTCGTCAAACGTTTATTGGACTGTCTTCTAACCCTTCGTCTTTCTATTGCCCTTTATTAGTCATTAGATGTTCAGGTAGATCTCATCTCGAATCCTTCGCTTTTTTATACGTATTTCCTCTTTTTTTGTTGCTTTAGTAGACGATTAGGCTGAGCAGGTTGATAGTTCCGGAATCTGTCGGGGATTGCAGCAGCATTTTGAATCGAAATATAATCTTTACATCTTTGAAATTATCTAAATTTATGTTATCACCAAAAAATAATTGGGAAAGGGAAAACTGTTAATTTTTAAGCTATTATTAAATCCATTCTAACTTTGAGCGGTCTGTACTTAGACCCTTATCCTGAAAACCATTCATCAAAGGGTCAAAAATAACTCTTAAAAAAAATTACAACGCAGTAATAATTATTTTATTTTAAATAAATAACCAACTCATAGTGATTTATGCTGTTGCAACCCTTACTTTTCCGGTCCGGGGGTAGTTCGAGTGCTTTCTTATAATCCGCCTTATCAAAAGGGTCTACCTGAGTATTGGAGAGTTAGTGTAAGTGCCTTATCGTAATTAGTGGGAATTATTCCAACTCGCCTATCGATATATTCGAGTTAAAAATTTATTGAAAGCCAAAAGAATTACGTTTTATTTTGCGTTAATTTAATTTTTTTAAAAAAAAAGAGAAAAAAAATTCTTTCTTATATTATCGTTTTTAGTTGCCAAGAATACGAGCATATCATTTTGTATTTTGGTTTGATTTGTGTAATACTGTTTTTAATTTGTACCGTTTAGGTTTATTCCGTTTTAAAATGGAGATATTCTGTAGGTAGTTTTTTTTTTTTTCTATTTTTAGCGGCTTTTATTTACTCAGTGGAATATTTAATGGTGTTTCGGGACATTGTCTTTTGCTTTCGATTTAATAGAGAAGAGTTTTATGATTTTTTTATATTTTTGTTTTCTGATATCCACTTTGTCTTTTCTTTTTTTTTATGATCGGTTTTAAAGGGGACCGACTGGAGGTATTTTAATATTGGTTGGAAAGTACGGATTAAGAAATGGTTAATAGAGTTAAATTTGAAAAGTCGTGATCCTGTCAAATTTGGACGATAGTTTCATATTCACAAAATGCCCGAATAAATCCCTTTCACCAATGAATTAATCATTGGAGCGTTCGACTTGTTGCCAAAAAGTTACAAATTTTTATTTTAATTATTCCCAAACTCTTGCTAGTTCGAACAGAAGTAAAAATTAAATAAATAATCCAACTGTTTTAATTAAAACTAACGTTTTATTATAAAAATGTTTATTATTTAAAAAAATAACTTTTATTATAAAAAAAACTTTTATATCGTAAAAGAGAAAAGCTGTATAAAATCACTTATCCTCCGTCTTGTCATGGTTTTACCGAGTATGTCATAATCGTAATCCTCCTGCAGAGAGAACATAGCCTTTGTCCTCATAATAATATCTAAAGAATTTCCCTCACATTTTAAGCTGTCTTTAATAATAATAAAATTAAATTGTTCATCGGTCAGAGTGCAAGGTAAGTGCAAGTGTGGACGATTGCTTGTAAATTTTCCCCATTTTTTCATTTCACGTCATTAAGTTTAGTTATGGTTTAATATTTTAATTTCAAAGAGCGTTTTACAGCAGTGGAGTGTAATGGTTTTGTTCAGGGGCGACCGAATCATTAAATGACGCAATTAATGTCATTGCTTCGTAGGCGTTTTCTGAAGTGATGACTTTGGGGTTGAATTTTGTGAATCAGATGAGTAACGAATAGTCTGGGATGGTTGGTCGTGTGCTTGTACAGTAAAAGAAAGAAGTAAAAGAATGGTGAACGTCTATGGAGCCACCCCGAAGATATTCTGGGTTTTGAGTTGATCCCTTCCGATGGTTGCCGTCTTCTGTGCATTTGGTTACATTTACTCGTGATTTGGGAAGACTTGCAGATGTTTGAGCAATGCTCGCCAAAGAGGGGAAGGGTTACGGCTTTCAGTTTTGACGCGAATCGGCTCCTCCTTCTCGCCCCAAAAAGGGCCAGGCGCCATGAGGCCTTTTAAGGAGAGCGATGCATCGTCCCACGCCCTCACATTCTTCGCTCACGAGCCTTAAAACCTCAAAATGTCGGAGTGAAATCGATTTTATCGTCTTATAATGAAAAATTAACAGGTAATTAACATTAGACCGGACGGGAAAATGTCGGCTTTCCCACGAGATGTTTCGTTTTTTCCTCTTCTCTTTTTCTACTCTTTTCCCTGCTTTTCTCCTTTATTATACTGAAATTTAAGCAAACAATCTTTCTGACTGCCTTTGGTAGAAAAAAGACAAAGTTTAAGGGAAGTTCTAAAATGCGAAGTGTGGCACAGCCTTCTAAAGCTTCTCTTCAAGAATTTTTCTTGCTGACATGTCGTGGAAGCAGACAGATTTACCGGAAGTTAAAATCAGATGAAAGTCTTTTTAAAGGCGGTAATCAGGAAAAAAGTTCAAAAAATTCTTTAAAAGCCGAAAAGATAAGCGAACTTTTAAAAGCACAGCAACAGCAATATTTCGAGTTCTGAAGGTAAGCAGGAAAATGAGGAAGAACATTCAAAGCAAATTGATCGGTTTAGTAAATGAGGGAAATGAAATTGAAATTACTCAAACGGAAAAACGGTTATCTGAATGTTACCGATTCCAAAATGATGTCATCAAATAATTATTCACCGACATTATGTTAATTTATTGCGGTTAAGCAGAAATATTAATTTAGGGTTATTTTTTTACTGGAAGTTAATTTTGGGGGAATTGTGCGGTTTTCATATCATCCGAATGAGGAATTTAATTAGTTCTCTAATTAACGACTGTCCCTCTGGGATAATGTAATGGGGAAGATGTTTTTAATGGAGGATAAAAACCGCGAAAACCAATTCCTCACGATTTTTGGTTTGGCGAATAATTTCGTATTCGGGGAAGAGAGGAAAGGGGATTGCAATTATCTGTCATGAATTGAAGGAAAACATGATGGATAATTGATTATTTAATAGTTTCTGTTTAACCGAATTTATTTTTCTTGTGCTCGTGTGCGTGTGGGTTGGGGTGATGCAACCACTTTGCGGATTCGGACTTTCCTTCGCCTCTATTTGGGAATCCACACGTTGAGAAGTGGATTAAAAACTAGTGCGAACACTCACACTTTTCAGATATGACATTATTTTGCAATTTAAATTTGTCGTTTCAGCTACCGTATTGTTTGGAACAGTGATGGCCAAACTTTGATAATATGGGGGCCAAAGTTGAGTTTGGTGTAATTTCGCGGGCCATAAAATATACAAAAATTAAATATGGATTTTTAATATTAGTTTTTACTCTCTTTTCATTTTCCCCTTTTCTCTTTTTCTCTTTCTCTTTTTCTCATTTTTCCTTTCTTCTCATTTTTTCTTTTCTCTTTTTCTATTTTTCTCATTTTTTCCTCTTCTCTTTTTCTCATTTTCTCTATTTACCATTTTTTCTTTTTCTCATTCTGTTTCCTCCTTTTCTCTTTCTTCTCATTTTCCCCTTTTTTCTTTTTCTCATTTTCTCTTTTTAACCTTTTCTCTTCTCATTTTTCCTTTTTCTCTTTTTCTCCTTTTTTCTTTTTCTCATTTTCTCTTTTTAACCTTTTCTCTTCTCATTTTTCCTTTTTCTCTTTTTCTCCTTTTTTCTTTTTCTCATTTTCTGATTTTCCCCTTTTCTCTTTCTTCTCATTTTCCGTTTTTCTCTTTTTCTTCTCATTTTCTTTTTTTATTTTTCTCTTAATGAGAATAAAGAGAATCTTCTCATTTTCTTCTTTTCTCTACGCTCCTACTGTCACTGCTATTGCCTTTACCTCTTTTTCTGGCTTTCCCCTTTTTACAACACTTTATGGAAGCAGTCCTTTTGACTTCTACGACAGAATCTAAAAAAGAAGGGAAACCCAAAGTGTAAGCGTAAGTGTAAATTTAAAATTTAGCCGAAAGGTAAGAAAGAATTGAAAATCACCAAATACGTATGTGAATATAGGAATAAAAGAGCTGGCCACATGCAACACCTTCACGGGCCGGATATGGTCCGCGGGCCATAGGTTGGACATCACTGATTTATAAGATAAATGAAAGACTCTTTTAGA